>JAMPIV010022524.1:547500-992793 GCA_024509875.1 Oreohelix idahoensis | reverse complement strand
CTACCAGATGCAGCCGTCGGCGATACATGAAATGAGCGATTCCCCCTCCACGGCGCACTTGGGCAAGATTCGACCTTTCCCTTCCCTCACTATGCTTTCCCTAATCAGAGCAGCGTACCAAAAATATGAATAATTTTTTGCTATGTGTATTCCCGTAACCACAATGACAAGAATACCCCTGACACAGACAGGATGGGGCGACACCAAAAACCTTCCACTCCGCATCTAGTTTCCAAACCGCAGTATTACTCTGGTACATTGGTTGGTACGGATTTGATTGCGTGCTTTTTCAATAGTCGCACAGTCTATTTCTTATCTAGCACCGTAAGCAGCTAAATTGTACCTACCTTCTTTCGCTCCTTTCAGTCTATGGTTCTTTACTATTTATCTGCACCTCCTGGTGGCTGATAATACTAAACGTTGGCCGGAGCGCTGAGAGAAATTATCGCCAACCAAGATGTATACTCGCAGGTTCGCGACCTCTATGCGTACACAGCTTAACAGTACATCGCCCACCTCAATCTGCTTACTCAATCAAATGCTGGAGCGATCCGCCCGAATTAAAGAAGACGGCATATTTAGAGAGCTCCACGCCCCCTGATCCAGCCATCCAACCAGCGACCGACCATTACTTCGTAATCTTCCCCCTATTTGACGTTACCGTTACAGAATAGCCTGCCCGGCCAACGGATCTATCAGCCATATTCAGAAAAGTAATGTTAGAACCTTTGCACTAGATGAGTATGCAACATATTCAAATCAGATGGTGATTTCATCGAGCTTATATTAACGAATGCGTGGGAAGGCAGTGAATCTACCTGACGCATCAGTCGTCCACTTCCTGTGCCGCACGCAAGCCAGACCCGCACCTTGCCGCGAGCAGCCTGCCCTCCGACATCCAATTAGATAGAGGCCCCAAATATTATGAGAAATTCAACAGGACATACAAAAACGCCAGGAAATCTCTATCATTCAACTAAGGAAAGCGCAGTCTAGCGGACCCTACCCGCCCCACACCCACTGTTCCGCGAGGGAACGACTAAACATTTTAAACGCACCTCCCGCCGGAGTCGAGGCCGCTTCCCGATCATTCTATTAAGCATTCTGCGCCACAGAATGTGCGCCCGCTAGGGTCGTTAAGAGCTTTTAATTTCTTTTTCCTTACTAAACCTGTGAACTCACGTATATATGACTATTGCATGTGAATTTAACTATGTGAACGTCGTAGTGGATGTCCAGTCATTGAGGCTGGCCCACCACCCGCGTATAGAATGATGTTTCAAGCAACACACTGCCGGGCTGTGATTGCTTACTTGTTAGTAACGTTAACGAGCACCAACGATCCAGTAGATCAAAGTTACCTATGGAGCAGGGCGGAAAGACTTGCAGAATGAAGTACAACATATTAGTCGTCCTCTTCACCGCTGAGGTGTGCGCTTTGGAGCGAGAGTGCATATATTCTATAGGTATCTTCCACTGGCTCGGATTCCCTTCACGTCTCGGTCTTCCCGCTTCTCTAATGTAGTCCACCACGCGGACATTGGGTCGTCTGGAGGTCTGTGAACACTGCTCTTAGTTTCCTGTGTGCCGTGGTAGCCGGTTCTTCTCCCAATCTGCAGACATGGCCAAACATCTAGGTGGGACTGTTCTACTAGGGTACTGCAGGGGGAGTGGTATTTAGGCCTGACGTATCGTCTGGTTGCTGACCAGTTCTCTTGATATTAAACCACCATCCTCAGTTCCTCATTCTGAGGTTTGGCAAGGCCTTATAAGGGTTGTCGTCCTTGCCATGACTGCCTCAATACGTTCTCCCGCCAGGGCCATCGGAGGGAGTGGACTCCAGCCCATCTTGTTTATAACCCACATCTCTATTGCTGCGGACTCCTCGCTTTAGGCTATCCACACGTACCCAGCTGCTAGCATCTTTTGGTAGCCACTTCATTGTAGAAGCCTCCCTACGGTCTCAGCAGCTCCAAGGTAATTAAAGTGGTCGACCTTGCACCAGGACTGTTGCTCTCGCTATATTGATGACATCTTTCCTCTCGTGATACTTACCTTGGGTTTTTTTTGATGGTATGTACCATTCTAAGTAAAATACTTACAGTTCAAACCAGTGTACATATCTATCTCTGAGTCTTCATTTAAAATTAATGGATATTCTTACTTTTCAATATTTGGTAGTCTGTTAATCTACATGCACCCATAAACCCAATCATCTTGTCAACCGAAAACACCCAGAGGGACCTGTAAAAGTAACATCTTCTATCTGTCTAAATCCCCTTTTCATTTACTGTAAAGTATCTCTAACCGCTATCACTTTACCCTGTACGCCCCGTTTTATCGAGGGATTAATTTACTTCTATGAGGGTAAAATTCGGAGTTAAAGGGGATGATGGAAGGGACGCAGGGGCCCCCCTCCCCATGGGTTAGGCAACCGCACTACTCGAAGAGCGTTTGTTTCTATTCTTTGCCCATAGATATTTGTGGGTACAGCAGACAGTACCTATCTCAGGAACACGAATGACACAGTGGCCTCAGCTTTCAGCCGAAAGGGACTATCTTTGTAGACATCACCCAAGCCAATCTGGGCACCCCGAGCTCCCACCGCCCCCCATCGTTGACCAGCGACGAGTGTAAGCGATGTAAAACACACCCACACCCTTCAGTCGGAGCCGCGCCGCCCTAGGCCGCACAGTTCCATATATGTGCAACCTGAAACAGCTTGGAAAAACCCACCCCTTTACCTATATCACGTCCGTGATGCTAATTTTCTTGTTCCAGTCAACTCTTCACAATATTTGTAAAACACACTTCCCCCTGGGTTATTACCAGATGATGGTTACCTTTTGTTATTTGTCCATTTTACAAATTTAACTTCAATATAAATTTTAAAGTACCTGCCTGTTTTGTATCAGTTCAATTTATCCCCCCACACTCCACTGCGCATAAGACCAGGGAATAATCCGAACCTGAGTTAATCAGAGGTATGGGGGGCTTACAACGAGGCCTACCATACATTGCTTAATCCTTCCAAGTTAACGGCAGATTCTCAGAATTAACGTGCTCAGCCAAATGTAGCATTGTTTTCGCATTATCTGAATATCTTTGATGACCCTCCTTTTTGGTAAGCCCTCGACCTTCCCCATGTATAACATCACTGCCGGTCATTTGAGCCAAGGTCGCAAATTGAGCCATCTTAGCAACTAGCGATTATTGGGGCCACAGTAGGGCCACTATTGCCCCGCAGGGGGCGGTCCCATACCCGTCCCCAACCCATTATGTTATCAACGCACAACTTAACTTAGTTGCCTCATCGCCACGCCTGAGGTCGCAGTATTCCAATTCTTTGTCCGCCAGCCCCACGGCAATTAAACCAAATAAGGGAGGTCCATCAACCGATACTTCGCAGGGAAGTGAAGAATGTTAGAGACTCGCGCAATGCTAGATCAGCTTTTTTTATGAGGTGTGGTGATCAGTTCCCGTTCACGATGTCTTTGCCTTCCTAACTCCACCTCGCGTCCGTTCCCACTTTTACCAGTCGGTAGCCTGCAGGTACGCTACGGTTTCGATAAGGAAACCCGAAACAGTGCGTGAGAGTAAGCGATCACCCGCTAAGTTTCAAGGCCTCTCCTGAGCGACCCCTGGGGCTTTTCTCCCCTGGATACCGAGGCACAGCGAGCCCAAGATATGCATCTCCCTATCCATTCCCCGGCCCAAACGTAACACCATATGCTTACACACCCACCCTGTGAGGACCAGCAACCTATCGAATGTGTCACCAACTACTTCCCGACGCATCAGTTTGTACGCTCCTCTACTTACTTCTGTGGCACGCTTTGATGCTTACAATACAGACTACTGTCCAGTTCATTACCCTAATCCACTGTATCATTTAGACGTTGAAGTATACAGGAATACGTAGATCAGCGGAGCTTCGAGTTTCGGGTCCACTCGTGCTCCAGCGCGCGCCCCCCCGAAGTCCCCGCCAACAAGTCACGATTCCCTGCGGTCGCCCCCACACCCCCCGTCAGGCCAAAGCCAGTGATTATTAGTACAAGAATAACCTATCCATCGAAATCGCATATTTTTGCGAAGCCTATTTGGCCACACCCACAACTACTCATCACACCAAATGTGGTAACTGGCGATTGTCTTTGAGCAACCTTGCGACACTGATACTTCCTGGAAGTATACAAGGGTAGACACCCTTTGATACGTGCAATGCCCACCCCCGTGTACTTGCTCAATGGCGTTACTATTATCCCCCTGCGTTACGGGGGTTTTCCAGGAGACCCGCCACAACTGGAGCATAACTGCTCGGCCAAGTCGTACGCCACCTCCCCCGCCGAGTGCCATCGGCTGGCGTATCCTCATGTAAAAACACATCGCTACCGAAAAACCACCCTACAGCGAACTCTGATGCATCGGGCGCGCAGGCGATCACACCGGGCGGTCCGTAAGGGCACATTTGCTAATGGTTGTTATTTAAAAGTCCCAGTGTAACAGCCGTCTCTTCAAAGCACCCATACACGGCCACTATTTTACTTCTTCAAAAGTATTTTTTAAAAACACTTGTATCCACAGAACACGAACTAAGACGCAGCAGCGCGGATCCCAATGTGTGTATACGGATCCACCATTCTCTCACTATTTTTGTGCCCCGACCATTGCGGATTCTTTCTTGTTGGTACCGTGTTCCATATTAGGTGAGCGTATATACGGGCAACAATACGATAATGTCTCACTTTCAACCCAAACCGTTACTTCCTTATCGAACGCACTGACAGCAAAAAAAAGCAGGGAAATTATATAAAGGGCTTAAAAAAAAGCAACATACTCTTAGATATTATATAGCTCACCCTGTAATTTCTACACTATTACCTCGTAGTTCCAGAGGGTAACGGACAAACTCCACCCATAACGCTACACAGATCGTCCATGGCTTCTATCTTATTTACCATTCAATTCAGATCTCATCTCATGAGTAATTTTTGGACTCCCTAACTCTCTTCACCACACTCGTGGATTCAGACTAAGGACTGCCATCACAGCTATCACAGGTTCTCAAGTGTGTCTAATCAACAGTCGCTGTTAATTCTAAAGCTGTAACTTCCTACTATAATGATTGATTTGTCCCTCGTATTCTCTGAGCACCCTCGCCATCTCTGTAAAACCGTACCTTCTTACTGCTTATACAGTGGAAGCTCCATTGGGCTGATTCACACCCAATGCGAGGGCCAGCCCCGTTGATTGCCAATACTAATATAATTACTATATAATACTTATATTACTCCTAGGGGTGCATTTAGCGTAGGACATTACGGACGCCACCTGAGGTCCTTAGCTGCAAATTTTTAGTTTGGTTAAGGGCAAATAACAATGCCCTACGGACCACACAACAGAGTTCCGATCTTCCTTAGCCTTCACCACAAGGCGGCACACAGGCCGAGCCCCGCCACCGTAGCCCGGCGGATTCCAATTTGTGTATTCTAGGACTCACTTCCCTAATTCATAGGTGGGAAGGTATCACCAATATACCCTTTAGCCCGGGCCGCCGCCTGTAAGGCTCTACTCTTTACTATATTCCACTGCCGAGGGATTTTTACAGTGCGCAAACTAGCACCGGGACCTCCTAATTTTTTAAGGTTGCATCTGACCAGTAAAGCTGTTATAGGAAACTTTATACTTTTGCAAGCCTTTCACTAATAACAGATCCCGCAACCTGTAGGACTGACCGGCGTATAGTATGCAAGCTAACTGAGCGTGGGAAGGGTAGACTGTAAGACGGGCCTGCGCGCCCAATTCTATCCCTTCGAAATAAAGTTAGTTCGTACGTTCGATGCCCTTCACCGCGCCGCAACGGTCACCGATCTCACTACCCAAGAGACCCAGGGGCGTCAGCAACCATCAGCTCCCTAAATTATACTCCCTCTACTATGAATTGAACCCGTTACACCGCTAACACTACGCGACGGGACGCCAACCGTAACGCCCACCGAACCCCGCCAGGCCAATCCACATCACGCCACCAGACCTCAACTGACTCCGTCGTCTGAGGCATCAAAACTCTTCTTGACATGGTCGGGAGGCCATCTCAGACCGTCCGATGTATTATACAACTAAAATAAACTACAAACACCTGTCGTTCCCCTCATATTATACCTTCATTTCCCTTCATTCTCACTAGCTAATAACAATATTTTACACGTGTAAACGTAAAATCTAATATATATCATCATCAGTATCCATAAATCAACTATTAACGCTTCAGTCCCTTTAGAGTCACATCTACTACCGTGTAATTTCTGTCCTGATTGTGACCTTACTAAAGTGTTTTATTCTGTCACTGTTGGTGTAATTCACTAAAGTGTTTTTTCTGACATGAACGAGAACCAACTCTACGTGATTTTACCGTCCACTGTCGATGTCCATACCAAAAGTGCTTTTTCTTTCACTGATAGTGTCCATCTACTCCAGTGCTTTTTACCCCCACCGATCAACGTGTACCCGTGCAGAACGGCAGTAGGGGGGAGTGCCATGATACCGATACATTCTCCTATATCCCGTTTTATGGAGGTATGTGCCCCGATCGATCTAAGATGCCTTGAGCCTTTCTTCACTTCACGGGAGTCCGGTACCCATTTACGCTCTGGGTCGACTGGACGCCTGGACGGTAACAAGTTTTTCACCCGGGACACAGAAGCTTTGTCGCGCCCGCAAGCCTCTATCTCTTTTGACAATCGGACTCGTAAATGGGTCCTTTGGCGGCCCGGGGATAGCCCAGGGTACAGACCGGGACAGCCGAGTGCAACTGTTACAACTAACGAGACAGAACCCATCCTCTACCTCTCTTACATGTCTTGACTGGGACTTCTTGCGAATTCTGGTACCATCTATCCGCCCCCTTAGAACGACCCATTACATCGACTGGGGGCTCCCGCTTACACGTTTATAGGCCGCATATCATGAATTTCCGAGTATAATACTTAACTCTAGCTACACTGTTCAGCAGGACCTCCACATTTCAAAGAATGTAAAAAGCATAGAACCAACCTTTCCTCGCAAAATCGAAGCGCACAGCACAATGACGTCACTGGTCAATCACTTGAAACCTTCATTGAGGCATTCTGGGGAATATGGTGTTAGGCCCTATTTTCTAGCCCACGGCCACACTAGGGGTGCTTTGGTCAGGCCATCACGCAAGCCGCCTTCACCTTCCCGCGTTGCTCTGTTACCCAATTGGAGGTGGGTCGACCCCGGAGCGTTTAGCGGCCTTAAAAAAAACCCACCCTCATCCTGGGGATCGAACCCTAGACCCCTGCGTTAGTGTAGTGCCATAGCCCGCCTCCCGGACCCATACCTCAAAGATAACCAGTCCGGCACCCACCTCAAGGTAGGAGCAGATAGTACCTAGCTCGCAGAGGGGACCTCCCCCTCCATAAAAATGACTTGCTAGACAGGAAGGGGCACGGCGGATTATCACACGGAAAAACCCTCAGCCTGGAAAGATTGCGTGCGACATAGAAAGGTACGGCGACGCCAAATGGGGGGGAAACGGAGACAAAGTCACGTATCCCCTTTGCCCTACCGACCGGACCCCGGCGACAGAAGGGACCTTGGATATGATACGCCCCCGTCTTTCAAGGTCGCATTTTGCGATACCAGCCTTTGATTTGAAATCAGCGGCAGAGCACGCAGGGATGTTTGGAATATAAAAAGATTTAAAACGAAACTATTTCGTACTCTTACTGTTAGGCAAATAAAAATAGCTGGCCGGATGGCCATTCTAGAGCGAGCACCTCCTACAGAATTCCTTTTCCCGGACGGCACGCACAACGATGCCGCTCATGCCCACAGCCAGTGATGAAGCCCCTCCGCGCCAGACTGACAGGCCACAACAGAGTCGCTATAGCCCAAAAAAAAACAACGACCTTGAGGCAGGTGTTCAAATCTACTTAGTCGGGCAGCTCCGGGCCCTTAGGAGGGATCAGTGTCTAACACTCCCTTTACTCCGCCCACTAATGGCGGGGAGCGCAAGGTAGGTTCCCCACATCCCGTACTTATATGCCCAACCAAGTAGAGACGGAAGACTAACAGATAAACATCCATCCTAGACTGTGAGCCTGACTGAACTGATTTAGGGTTAGGCAAACTAAAGCATATGACAATAAACCTAGGCAGTGATGGCCACAGACACAATTGTTTATCGGCGCTCAGACGGCAAGTGGAGCCTTCCTCCATAGTTGTACGAAGATAGACACAGTAATTTAACGTGTGGAGCTTACCATGCACGCACAGTGACCACAGTTCAGGGCCGCCCACTCTAGCAGAGCTAGCTGGTTTTCATAGCTATCAGAGATCAAACTACTCACTTGTTACGATTAGAACTACATTACCTTGATCTTAGCCTCATTGTATCTGTTCGCGTGATTTGAACCTTGGCCCAACCTCCTTCGCTTCACACCAAAGATAGGGCTTTGCACTCGCCCCCCCCGCCCCAAGTCAGGGTTTCTCGGGCCCACCCTAACATTCCCCTCCCGCACGGGTAAGGCCGCCGATACACGTGTTGCGAATCTGCCACCAATATACCTAATCCCATATAGGGGCAAGGACAAACTCATCCACTATTACCAGAATCTATCGTCTGGGCGGACCTCTCTGCAGACAAACCCCCTGGTACCCAGTGCTGTTTGGACAGAGCGCACTGACATTCTGACCTGATGAGGTTTGTTTTGTCCGTGATGAGTCCGACGGATGGGTTAGAGAATAGCATATTTGGACAATAGCATATAACTTATGATTGCAGAGCTGTGAGTTTCAGTTGCACAAGGCGGATGTCCATAGTTTGGTTGCATTTACTCGCGTGTCAAGTGCCGTACGTTGTGACAGAGACCCCTCTTACAAGCTTCCGCAGCCCGGGCGCGGTGGGACCACCAGCAACCGCCCCGGAGCTACCTAATGCCCGATGAGAGAGCCTACTGGACTGAGGCAGATCACCAAACCGCTTTAGTTAACTCATTCCCCCTAAAAATCCAGTACTTAATGGCTTAGAAGTCACAATAGCCGGAGTGATGAGTCCACCCCACCAGCCCAAGCCTACTAACCATATCCCACCACGTCGCTAGACTACTAGACCCATTATCACACCTCCTGGTACTCGTACTTCAACTATGTACACTACTAGCATTCTTACAGACCATACCTGCTTACTATAACATAATTTAAAAATCTAGTAAATTCACCCCCCGTTATCTGGTATTACCCATAACCTTGATCCCCGACAACATACAAGTATCTCCATCATATCCCAAAAATATTACCTCTTGCGTTTCGATCAGAGTATTCTAATATTTTGTTACCTTATTAATATTAGTCTGCTTAAATATCTGTGGGTGTCTAAACCCTCTCACCACCACCTTCCTCTCATCCCCCAAGACCTTTCCAAGCTACATACTTCGCCCAACACATTGAGTGTGCGTTTCGTAGATGTAGCCCGCCCTGCCTTCAGCCCAATTCCCCCTACCAAAACTCACCGGACGCCATCCACCGCTGGCCACCTACACATCCATTTATTCAAAATCACCATATTACAATAACCATCCAAAACCACTACATACATAGGGGTCTTGTACAGGGATAATATAGCCCCACCGTCATATAAGGCATATCTGGTTGAAGCACTCCCTTACACCAAACCAACACCCACAATTGTGCCCATTCCTTACCCCTATCCCCGAGTCCAGCAGATAACAGATGGAGCATCATCACCGCCCGAGAATCCATAATTCGTTCACTGTAAGTTCGCAATCGTTCGCTAACGTCATACGACGTACTCGTGTCTATCAGGTTCGAGCTATACGCTTGTATATAAATGGCAGTTGCCAAGAATGGCGGCGTTAGCCCACAAACCGAACCGCTGCTTTGTTGGTGACCGCACAGGAGATGGGCATGGTCTGGACCGTATAATTACAATCAGTCACGGATCCTGCTACTGCCAGTGTGAGATAACTAACTTGAACCGGGTACCGCACGCCGGTCGCGCAGCGAAGATGTTCCAACTTTGCGGTTGATAGAGCCTTACGAGGAGCCGATTGGGGCGACGAACACACGACAGCCAAGGCGCAGCAGCCCCCCGACCGCACAGGGCGGCAGAAGAGAAAGAAGGTTGATGCCGAACGGGCGGAAGCCCGCTAGCCGGGGTAGCCCATGGCGCACGCCAACGACTACGGGAGTGCCAAAATGGTGCCAGCCATATTGCTCTCTGCTCCGCCCAGAATGGGGCACTCAACCTCGCACTGGTTTTAAATCGCCCATATAGTTGCACCCGCCGCTGACCACGCGGGTACTAGGACGTTTATGAGTTATTAGCTCCTTACCTCTGGGTTTCGAGAGATGAGAGGTGGGGTTTTAGCAATAACAGGGATTGAGAGTTACTTCATATGAAGTATTTGCCAAAAAAGCAACATGGCACGACCCAGCCATTATAGGCCTGTACAGCCGGCAATGTAATTAAGGTCCGCGAAGGCACTGGTGACTTATAACGTCACGCAATATAGAAATGCCAATCTATTGTCTGGGGAGACATACCACCAATTCTCTGCTAGCCTAGAAACCTCTTTGGAGAAATGGACGGCTCTGGGGAAGACCAAGCTCTTCACGACCGAAATGTCAAGCTTGCGCACATGCGCAAGTCCATTGGCTCCAGACCTGAGAAAATTATCCTCATGGCCCACGGTGCAGAGCGATGGGGGCACCTTTTACAAGTTTGTGGAGCTGAATCAGGCAGTACCGGCAGTGGGTACGTGGTGCTAAAAAGAAGCACATCAGCCCCATTAACAGCTCCCCCGCCCTTAACTACAATAGATACTGAGGCAGGGTCAATAAAGGTAGGACAAACTATTGAGGCCACGACTGCCCTACGCGCCGCCACCTCCCCAGTACACGACCAAAAGTTCACTGACAGGACACCCGTAGACCCGGCACCCGAAGGTGACCAAGGATGCCCGAGGCACCCATCCCCCGCATTTAGTAGACGGACCACCTTCAAACATAGCTGCAATGAAGTCGGGGGCGCGCAGATTACCGGATCATCCTACTGGGACCCCGGCCCCTAATCACCCAGATTGTTGAGGCTGTTCTTTGTAATGGGGGTCCCCTATGTGCTTTATGCTCAGGATTGGCAAATGCTTCAGTTTTGAAGTCTAGCCTAGTGGACCCCAAGTCCGATTATCCACAGAAACAGTGGACATACAAGGGGCGACTAAGGACCCTCCCACCACCTGCCTACCCTACGCCCGGCTAACGGTGACAAAACCTGCTCTGTGGCGGAGACTCCGTGCCGCCTTGCACGAAGCACCCATCTCCCCAAGCTCATGGGGTGACGCTACGTCATCTTTGGGACACCGAGAAACCAGTTGAATCTGGCGACCTTGCAGCAGGTACCGCGCCGGCGGCAGCAGGAGCCCCTACATCACAGACTCCGAGGAGAAGAGGAAGGCGCAGGTGAGGATAGGCCACTCACGCTCTTTTTTAAAAAATTGCCAAATGCCCCAACCTCCGAGGCCGGGGGCATATTTCTGACGAACACACTCTTATCCGGAAGTCCGGACCTGGAACAAATGGTAACAACAGCTGGATTTCCCCTTCTATAGAGATCCAGTGATGGCACTCGGGCAGGCGATTCCATTCCGTGGTACACCGGGGCTCAGCGCCCCGGCCGCGACATCGCTTGTCCTTATTAGGCCGGGGCCCCGGTGGCTAACCACGAATGTCACTCTGCCAGACATGTCCACCTGGTCTCACCACCGCACAGCTGCTCCCTGCCCTTACGGGGCCAAGCCCTCGTGGGCACACCATATAGCGGCGGGTTGCCGAGGATATTTGTCGGCCCTCTCACCGGCCCAGCGGGCGGACACAGTTACCTCCTTACTTGGTGGCCCAATGTTTAAGTGGGAGCGGCGGTCGCCCTGCCATCAATTGCTTCAAACCATGGCAGAGGCCCACCATCCCATACTGAATCCCCGTTCGGTTCCCGCTCCACTCTGCCGCCTATATGGTTCACCGTACCCGGGGCCCGCCGCAGCGTTTATACGCTATTTCACGACAGACACATCATTGTCGTACGTCCCAACCACACGGGCCCGGCAGGTCGCGCGGGTTCCCGGGCCATTCATTATCTAACTGCGACGCTGGCCCCGGACCACCCGGACTGTGGGATCAATTCCTGCCCGCGCATTGTTTGGTCCCGGGCGGTACCCCACATCGTTATCCCCCGGGATGGCTCCCGCAACTCTGCTCTTTAGGGGCGTCCAATCACACTGACCATTAGAAGCACTCTTAAGGCCTGGCAGCTGAGCCGGCGGAAGAGAATGTTCCTCCTGTATCAATCCGTGAACACCGCCCTGACCACTACGTTTGCACCGTGGTGCACCTTGGGCAAAACTGAACCTTTTGAAGCCAAGCAGGCGCCCCCAAGCCGTTGTTCCACGGACAGGCAAAGGCCAGGGCCCTGGCAGACGGGCAGAGAAGGTGCTGGCATCTTCCTCCGGTCACGCCCGACAACCATACAAAAGGTATGGCCCGGTCCTTACGGTAAGCGAAGGTGTTCTGAACAACTCAAACCATTGCCCCAACGGGGTACGGCGAAAGTTTATCATGTAAACTGTTATCCGGACGTCTCTGGCCCGACCCCACCCGGCAAGCCCCCCCATCAGACCTACGCAATGCAACCAGATGCCAAAGACCCCCATCACCTCACCAGACAACCCATCCAACCATGATGCCCCCCCGCTAGCACAGGTAAAAGTCAGTAAGCACTGACTAAAACCCGGAAGGGGAGAGAGTCAACAGGTTCTGGAGGAAACCTACCGTACACCCGGCAACCAACTTTAGCTACGTATGATGAAAACTGGTAGACTCAAACCATCAGTCTGAGCGCCTATTCATTCGTTCGCGACGGAGCGCAAGACGGCAGAACTAGAGTATTTGTAGACAGGCGGGGATTATTAAAGCGCCCGTGCCTCCTCATTTCGTTAAGTGTCGATTAGTTGAGACAACCGTCTGCGGGAACACAGCCTGGGCGCTGAGGAACAGTGCCACGAATCCGGACCTTGCATGCAGAACCGCAGGCCGTGGATCCATTACCGGACACAAAACAGATATTTGCAGATTAACAAGGCAAACTCCAATACACAGGTGGATATCGTCAGGCTCATACCAGGCTACAGTGCCGCCAGCCGAGGCGGACTTGGCTTATAGCACTTCGCTGGACATTCGAAATCACTATGTCCCCATAGGGCCTGCCAACTGCACCGCTTTGTGATTTCAAGGGCAGCTGCGACCTTGTTGGACTCCCCCAACTACCCATGTATCACGCTTCATGGATGATATTCTCGTCGCCAGAGCCCTATTGACGACCCCTGCCGCTCAGGCGTTGTTGTTTGAAGATTCGGGAGGCGAACTATCATGCACGGCCACCCCAGTGTCTCGGATGCACCGCGTTGGCTTTACTAGGGACCCCCTGACTTCCGGTATATGACCCTGCTCCCCGACCTTGGACCAACTGCCGAGCGCCTAGGCCGCCAAACACCCAGCGTGCGCTCCTTTGTGTCCGATCTGGCTGCTTTTAAATCGACACTACACCGACTATATTCACGCACATTATTGCTTCCACTGAAGATAGGAACGCAAGGGAATTCCCAGCTAACCCTTAATTTGGCCTGACCATGTGAACATCGCGTTCCACGCGTTCCGGCAACACCTCACACGCACACCTCTTCTCAAAACTGCTCCTGATTTGACACCGGCCTTTGTCATAAGAACCGATGCCAGATAAAGTCGGCCTCGGAGGGGCATTTAGCCGTATCTTCACCGCTGGGGAATGGAACCCCGTCCGTTCTGCACGCGTACCATGAAATCGGCGGACCAGGAACCTCCCCAAGCGCCCGCCTGTATCGCGTTAATCTGGTGCAATAAAGAAGTTTCAAATCTCTCTGTTATGGTAGGACTTTTGTGGTGAGACGGACCATCAGCCTCTCGAATCTAACATCCGGCTACCGCATGCCCGCCCGGAATGTGCGGTGGTCTTACAAGCATCCCTATTCCGTTCCGTATCCACACTCTTCCGGCGCCTTGCCCTGTCGGTGCAGCATTTTCTCAGTCTGGACCCTGTGATCAAACTTAGAGTAGTGGCAGCCGTGAGGAGCACTTTTACTAAGAGGACTCAAGGGTAAAGGCCCATAGCCAAAGGCTGTTATCAAGTTGGGGCGCTGTGTAGATGCACTAAGCCCGGCTCTACCCCCGGACCCCAACTCCCCGCTCACCAGTCAGGCAACCCCAACAGCGACGGTGAGCACGTCCAAGAACGCCCGCGGGTTCATATCTCCAACCCCATGCTAGCTTCGCCAGGGCGGGGCACCGGCGGCAACCCGGACCCCAAAGCAGGACCGCTTGCGAGCGACCTCGCGGTCTCCGTGAGCCGCCCATTGCGGGAACCGGAGACAGTCACGATTCCCACCGGAGATCCACCCTTCCGGCACCACGACAGCCGGGACCATGGCATCTTGTTACGCCCCAGTCCTATAATGGACGCACAGCGCTTACCCCGCCTTTTGCCTATGAATTCCGGGCCGCACCGCCGCTGTTGGACCGTCTTCCCCCGATATACCCCGTCAAACTTTTTCGTAATATTACAGTTAGGAAATAAAAAATTAGCTGGCCGGAGGGCCAATCTGCGCAGTAACATACCTCTGTTCTTAAATTTACCGACGGATAAATAATATTGAAGAATACTGGACCAACGGCCAGTGTATGTTCCACTCCGCGCCGACTGTATGGACTAAAAACGTGACGCTATTAGCACAAAAAAACACGACCATGCGCGCAGGTGTTAAATTCTACATAGTAGGGACTCGACGGGGAATTGGTGGGCGGCAGTGTCTAACTATAACTTTCCCGACACATAAAGGCGGGAGAGACCGTAGTGTCAAAACCTCCAGTACGTATTTGCACACCAACAAGTCGCGCGGAAGCCTCCCAGGCAACCCCACATCCATACTTGACTGAAGCAAGGACAGAATGACTTTAGGGTAGGCACCTTTGCCATTATGCACACACCCTCGGCCGTGATTGGCACGCCACTTCATTAATCTCTGCGCTCAGACGCGCCCGGTTGGGCCATTCCTCCACGTAGATCGATGATAGCCCCCAGTCTTTTAAAAGTGTGGCAGCTACCAACTGCAAGCACGTGCCCTAGTTCAGGGCCGCTCTAAATAGCCCGCGTCCGGCTGAGTTTTGCTAGCTATTGTTTCTTTCTTCATATCTGTAAGAATGAATTCTTTCTTTGTTCAAAATTCGCCCTTGTTAACATGTTCGCGTGATTTGATACAGCATATCATCCTCTCGCCTTCAAACAGTAGGGATTTGCACTAAGGACCCCCGCCCACGTCCGGTCTAGGGCCCACACACAATACATAAACTCCAGCAAGGGGATAGGGCACGACCAGGATACCAAGTGTTGAGAATCTGAAACATAATACCCGAATCCACATTTAGGGAAGGTAAACTCTAACATATTTAACAGCCTCAATATTAGTCTGGGGGCTCCAGATAGTGTACAACCCCTGGTAAAATTTTGCATTTGGGTCAGAGAGATTGACCGTCTGTATGATGTGGTTGTTGAGTCCGTGTTGTGTCCAGGGCGTGGTAGAGCTAGCATTTTGCCCCTAGCCACTCCAATGATTGCCGAGCAGTGCGTTTCAGTTTGTCAACACGGCGGTGTCCCTTACCGTTGGAGCAAATACCTCGAGAGTATCTGTGCAGTAGTTGTGACAGCGCCACACATATTGCCGCCCGCACGGCGAGGTGGGACACCAGAAACAGCCCCAGAGCTCCAATATGCAAGGTTGAGTGGCGCTCTAGTACAGCTGGAAGTTCACCAACGCCTATACGTTCCTACTATCCCAACCCCATCTGTACTTTACTGGACCCCTGAGTCGTCAATCTAGACAGGTGTGATGAGGCCACCCAAACAGCCACGCCATCCCTATCCTCCCCAGTAGTGACTACCGACATTATACTTATCAAACAAACTAGTTAGTATAATATAAGAACAATCTTGCCAATCTTAAGTACCATTCCTGCATTTCTTTCATAATTTTCACTACTTTTTATAACCCCGTTTGGATTCGTCCACAAACCCCTTGTCCCGACCCTACATGCCTCTAATACATCCCAAATTTAACCCTCATTGCGTCGATCAGAGTATTATAATTTTGTTAACTATTTATTCGTCTGCATACATTCTGTGGGTGTATCTCTACCTCCTCACCCCACATTACATATCATTACCCTAGACATTTTACCTAGCTACCTTCATCCGGCCCAAACACTTGAGAGTGCGGTCGTTCGTGGTCGCCCGACCAGGCTTAGACCCATCCCCCCTCCCTTTTATCTAGGAGCCTTCCAGCTTGGCCTCCAACATTACATTTAGTCCTACTACCCCCTCCCATACCTCCCACCCACTACATTTAGGCCGCAGTGACTAAACCACTATGCTACCGCGGTCCTCTAGCACATGAAGATCCCTATAAATTCCTTTAAACATCCAGTATTAATCGGCTACTTTTCCGGAACGCCACGTGGAAACTAAACTGCACACTAATTTAAATAACACGCCATATATCTTCACCATCTTGTAAATGCCTTTTGTTTCAGAAAAATTCGTGGCCTGTAATTTTGCCAAAATTTGTGGCTTTTCCCCTACTTAGTCAGTATAGTGTCTGGGGCAAGCATGCATACGTATATACTCCTCATCCTAGCTGCTTTAAGCGCCAACCCCGGCGATAAGGCAGACACCCGTGTCTCCAGGATGTTCGTTGTGTGAGCCACACCTCATAGCTCTGCACATTATATAGCCAACCGATCTTCCTTCATATTATTGTTCTTCTGAGTGATTCTTTTGGTCTACCTTTTTACCGCTTCCCTCCGACCAATGGTGCGCGGCTGTCGTGGTCATCTGATTGTTTTTCATCGTTAGGACATGACGCCTCTCTGACCATCGTATTTTCTTATATAGTCGGAGACTATTATGCTAGCGTCATCTCTAAATTGTCGAAACGTCTTGCTTCTTTCCACCTGCTGTTGACCTGCGTTTATCTAGACATTGTTTCACGCTGTATTCCGCTTTGAACTCCATGAAATTGTTATTTTCCCACTCACCCCCGCCTGTAAGTTACCACAGAGATACATTTGAATTAAACGACGAAGCTGGTATGTGTATTCCTGCTCGTACAATCCAAAAGTTAGCTACATTATGCAGGCGCAAGCTGCCACCAAGACAATTTAGTCTGGGCTTTATCTCATGTTGATTACCCCATCCTGCGTCATTTAACTGCCTAAATAAATGACCCTTTCAACTTTCAGTAGTTTTTCCCCGTTCCGATGATATCAAAGTACTCGTTAGCAAGTTCTAGCTATAATTATACGCGGCTTACTTGGAGCCCCTTTTCCGCGAGCAGCCCCAACTTACACTGCCTAAGTCCCTACATCTTTATTATGTACCCGAGATGCTCATTGCCACCCCGCTAGCCGGGGATATTAGCTTTACTTCTGAAGGCAAATGGAAATCCATGCCTATGGACCACAGGAGATTTAGTGCGTTGTCAGGCAATGCGGCCGACCGCGCTCCCCATAATTTATTTTCCCGCCATTATTTGACTGCTTACATGGCGTTATTCTCATGACGAGAATCACCAAAACTATCTGAAATGATTGCACAAACCGCCTGAAGATCCCGGTAAATTTGGACACCTATCAACGCTGATCTAGATTGACGTAAAATATAATGATACCTTATACTGTAATTGTTGAAGTATATAAATCATGTATCCCGATCAAAATGCATCTCTACCCGGGCTGATCCCCCGTTTTGCCGTCACTCGATTCGGGAAACAATAGCAAATGGATGATTTGCCGTAGCCCTACCTCCGTCACACGGCGAGCAGGGCACACACCTGGCCAACGCCAACCTAACTGCTGTTGCCCTAAGACGATAGGGTAATGGCACTGACTGCTTTGCCGGTCGGTGGAAAGGACGGAGCCGCAGCGCAGCTACATGAACTCTCTTCGCCCTGCTTAGACCGACTTCACACACGCCTAAATTCAGACATGATTGCTATTTACGAATAATAAAGAGTAATGACTCAGATCAAAGCAGACTGATCTAGAATGGCCGTTAATCTTTTATGGCGGCGTGCAGGCAATTTTTCGGTCGAAATCGAACAAATACCTACGCAATAGGGCTTAGACCTATTTCTGATACTTTCGATTCTCCTAGCATGCAATATAAACAGAACATTAAATGTCAAAATGCCACTCACCATATGTATTTTGGGACTTTGAAAAGGTATGTTACGAGAGCTATTCTCAACTCGAGAAAAATATGTCTAATTGGCCCTAGTTTCTTTAGCAACCCAAGCAGCACCTCTACGTATTATACATCTTTGGATTCGGCTAGATCTGGGCCATCTTGTGCGTAGTTCATTTCTTTCGGTAACAACCTTATCCCTGCGCAGATCGCGCCTTTATTTCTCAGTTCGGTATTTTACCGATTACATCCATATCTGGACATCGTTCGGACTTCGTGCATCGGCTTTTTCCGCTCCTATTCTAAACTGTTCGTAGGCGCGTGAATCCACGTGACTTTGTACCCCGCCATATTGACAATATGGCGTCGGATCTGCTAAAATTCTGTATCCTATTAGTTAGAATCATTTTTCGGCCTTTTTGTGTGCACACTGCCTCGAAAAAAGACTCGAAATGTCATTAACCTGGAACCGGCCAGGGAGCACGATGGACCCCCAAGCAGTGCGGTAAAAGTCGCTAATTTTGTTTTGGGTAATAGTACAACATGAATCATGTAGCAAGCCAGGCAGATCCTATGTGGTGTGGCCACGCGCAACAACATTTAGGAATACACACTTTAGTTTTTTCTTAACTCTGTTAGGATGAGTGGAGGGGAAGAAAGGTATATATAGGGATATTGGACTCTGACTTACCTTTCTTGAATTAATACACAATATGTCCTAATTATAACCATAAAGGGTTCAACGATATACAGTGTGTCCGGCCGAATCACTTACCAATAACAACGTCAATCTTTCCTCATCCATCTAAGTTAGACATGATTTTTTTTAATGGTTACCTCGTAAAGAAACCATCACATTTTAAGGATCCGTGAGATACTAGCTAAATCTGTCCGATATGTGCAGAATAACGCTTACTTAAAGCGCAGCCGCGCCTGTAGCGACGACGTCAGCCCACCTGAATCCCCCAGACGGCCAGACGTACGCAACAGCCCATGTAAGTCACTCGATGAAGACCATGACTATCTCAATGGATTTGTGGCATTCTCGATGAACGTGCGCCTTTCCACTCGTGGCAAAGTTCCGGCCTCAAAGTCTGCAATGGGGCCATGACCACAACTGACGTACATGGAGCAAGCGCGAGACGCTACCCTTCCCGTTGGATGAGTTCCTGCAAAATGTGCTACGGGCCTAAACTTCCGGCGCCGCACAGATAGCGCGGCACCCACCCTACCACAAGCTGCAAAAATATTGCTATGTTACTGGACCAGACTGATACATTACCAGGCAGATGGAGCCCTCCACACTATTCCATGACGTAAGAAACTCACCTTAATCAACAATTTCAGACGTATGGAATTGGCCGATTTCGGTCCATTGCTCTGCCACAGGATCCCCCCCGAAATGACCCCAATAGATTTCTTTCTCTGGGGAATACGTAAAAACGCCTTAGTTAAACACCATCGTTGCAGGGGACTGGCTCATATCGCAGCGCATAATTGCGCTGGTGGATCCGTTCACACCTCAGCTGCCGCAAACAGTGGAGGGAGAAATAGCCAACCGTCTTGACCAATTCTTGCGCACTAAAGGCGCTCATGTGGCGCTAATGCACTTGGATGCGATGCTCCAGCCCTTCTGCGTATGCCTAAACAGAGCCTCCACAAACCGGACAGTCAGAACAAACAAGTCTAAGAAAAGAATCTTGCATATGGTTATTGGTAGTGATTCAGCGGGACCGCAGTCCCTTTTACCCCACCCATACCCTAGTGAAAAAGCTATTATATTTTGTTTAAAAATTTAAGTATTTGCCGTTTTCGTCCGGTCGGCCGGTCTCCCGACCCCAGTGATCACCTAATTTCAGGATGCCACACTGCCATGAATCCATACTCCGATATAAACATATTCATGAATTTATACGCATGTGACAATGATTCTTGAGCTGTGATACTATATCTGGCCATATAATATATCCGCCACCTCGTCCCTACTGCGCCTAGTTGCTGAGGTTCAACTTCTAGCTTAGCTGTAATGAAGGAGCAGCACATCGCCACCTCTACCAAGCTTCTCCTCTTCCCCCCCAGCCCCCCCCGGATAGTCCAAACGCTGGCCTACGAGCTCATCGGTAGCGAAGCAACCACGATAACCCCTCCGGTACTCCCGACCTCTCTCGTTGAAATGATCTGAGCATAAGCAACCTTGTTAGTCCGTTTGCATGAACAAAATTCTATGGGCAGCTGTCTGCAGCACATACACCTCAGGCCGCGCGCTCATGAACCACCCACACAGTGAATTGTAGTGTATTGCAAAACAACCGTTGCATCCACCGAAACATCATCCCGGTTAGATATGAACATCATTCAAACAGTGTGAATAAAGATGCAGTACTATCATCTTGTTATCCGGAATGGAACCCTATAACTTTAACTACTTGCACAAGAACCTGGATATGCTGGCTGCATCCCCCCCTAACCCCCCCATGCCACCCTTATTACATTTGCCAAACCGCATCGCACCCATCAATCTTGAACCTAGCTTGCAACGTCGCACTCCGCGATCAACTGAGCACCGAGCAAACCCCCTATCAAGCCTTCAATCTAGGATACATGGCGTCGTATTGAAGGCAGTGGTCCCACAGGGGCCACAGTTCACACATAGGTATTGGTTTTTGTTGTTGGAGATCATGCCCGGTTTGTTAGTAAGCCAAGTGCAATCACCTACTGTCCGCGCCTATGAGCTACACCTAGGGTTCTTGGTCCCAGAAGGAAGCCCCCGGGACACTTCAGCAAAAGGACAGAGAGCAAGTGATGCCGGCTGTGCTCACCCTTTTGCCGGTCATACTTCTGCCCTCATATATTTGATATTCCAAACCATGTCACAACAAATTATACACCTGATCTAATTTTAAATTTCCTCACCGTACTCCGTTTTAAGTACCCTAATTTATTACTTACATGTGTTAGCTTGCATCCATGTGTACTACATTTTGCTTCTACAAAGTACGGACAGTGATCCAAAGTTTGCTTACTATTAATTTTACAGTGTTTACTAATTCATACCTTTTCTTCTTTCTAGGAAGTTTAGGTGTGATGGAGGCTGAGGCAGTAGTGTTTTCTGGAGCGGTCTGTGCCACGACCACAAATTACGCTACACCCCCACCCTGATCCGAGCTGGTGATCGCCCAGCCTTCCATCGGGACAAGGACCTACCACCATAAGGCTCCTGAAGCCCAATCCAGACGAGTTACTCAATCAAGTAGCACCGCCTGCCACCAGCTCTTGTCAAATTAGATGAGATTGCCGCACAGCCCCAAGTATCGCATGGGGCCGTGGCGATGGCGTTGACAGATACAAGATCCGAAAGCATGGCATTTATTCTTCAGGTCTATCAGGCAAATGCCACTGAGTGATATGGAAGAACGCTATTATGGCTAGCCTCATCCTTGCTCTTCAACTGGATGATTATCCCCAGGCATTCAGATATGTCCTCAGCCAAAACTTCTTGGTGTTTCTATACAGCGCACACAAGGGCTGCGTTTGCTTTTGGCAACAAAAACGTCTCCATCGCCCCTGGGACTAAAAGTGATTGAACAGACATTTGACCCAGTGTCATGCCAGGCTAGACACATTGACCAACTGTTGAGACGCAGGAAAGACAGGCACCCCCACCCTCCCAGGCGCTTCAATCAGTTTTTGGAGAAAAGAGCAACGCTATTTAATCCATTACGCACAGCCGTTGACTTCTGCTTTCAGTGCAGTTGTGAATTTGATGAAGGACTGAAGGTGCTAGATATATTACCAGAAAGTCCATGTGGGCTGACCAGTGGAAAAGCGGCTTCTCGGCTGCGGAACCAGACACGGATCACCGACTCGTGTTCCGCTCTCCACCGGCAGGCAAACTGCATTAAGAACAGGAACCACCTAAGGCACAAGTCTTAACAGAAAGCCAGACTACGCCGAGCAGAGGGAAGCTGGCTATCAGGCAGTAGTTCAGCATGACACAGTCGTTATTCTATGCTGTCGTCTTATCATCTCGATCCTTACACGCCGACCCGTCACAGCCGTCAGTGCATACGAAGAGGCGTCTAGATAGGGCACCAACAAATTGATAACACTTTGCACGGTCGGTGGCCATCCTTCGTCCGTGCCCAATCAGGTTCCTATTAGCTCACAGCCTCCACAGATCTCCGCCCAAGTAGTATTTTGGTCGGCCTCTCTTACGCTTTCCTTCCGGGGTCCCAATTTTGCTGATGTACTACCATCTTCAATAATTGATGTTACTTATGGTGACCCAACATGGGTATAAACCACTATTTTTTTCATCCTAATTATCTTATACCTATCCACACTTGACATACGATTGACATATATTGCCTACTACTTTTAAAATTTTTATGTGAGGGATTTTACAGTAACTGAATCAAACTTTTTGAATAAATGGACAAAGTAATGTAATTTAGTAAAATATGTTACTATTTTTAGGACATATTTTCAAAGTCCTAAACTTTTTTTTGTCTTAAAGTTACCAACCTCATCAAGGGCCAGTAATTATACCCCTACCACTGATAACGTTGTGATCCTAATTGGATATTCATAGATCCACACTCAACCCGCCTTAAGCACAGCACCTAGAGCAACGGACATCCACTAATGGCTATCTCTAAACCGGCCGACAAACTGCCTAAGCCAGGAGGACATTAGGCACCAATCACCAGCAAGCAGATAGGACGCTGCCGAGGCGTGGCTAGACTCCAGTATGATCTAAATGGACAAGTAAGCAATTTTTCAGGTGCAATATTACATATTATATAATTTATGGTAGTCTATTAATTGGAGCAACATGCGATTTTTCTCAAACTCCAAATTCTCCTTACTTTCCCTAAAACTTCCACACTTATGTGTAACAGAATACGGAATAGGCACAAACTCCTTTAAGACATTTGTAAGTGATGGAATTGAGTATTGATCCACTTTTGATTTATTGAACCACGTAATATAACTTAATCAACATTTGATTCTAATTTAAGCCATATACTTCCCGTCATACAACTTTTTTTGTCAAAACGTTATCAAAACATCCAGGAAACGTTTAAAACATAATGAATAACCGTTGGTTCATATTTGGTATACACGCTTACTTTATATTATTATTATTTTATTTATATTATATATAAAAAAGCTAGAAATTGCATAGCAAACAACTTAGCATCCCATCGGCCGCGGGAGTTTCTATGGCACCGTAGTGCAGAGCCATCAAACTCATAATTTGGAATTGTATTGCTATCGGTTAAGTCCTGTGATTTTCCTAGCCTCATAATTCCTACGCAAATAGCCTTTCAGAGTAGATCTCCCCTTAATACTATTCTGAACAAGTAACAGTAATTCCGTAAGTTGTTCTATTCTGAAGTAAATCTGAGATACTGTTCTAATATGAATTGCCAATCTTCACAATGTTAAGTAAGTGCATACTCTGTGATTTCAGTACGAGGGTGCCCTACACGCCCCCCAACAACACAAGGAAGATAAATGTGCCGAGAAAAAGCACTCAGTCCACCTAATGTCCCGACACCAATACCCCAACGCATAGTTAAAGTAATAACTAAACGTTCACACACGTCGCCGCCTACACGGTGCCGTGGCTCTTCAAAATAACTATCCCCCCAGATATACATGGCACCCCCCCGTGCATGACCAGCTGCATATCCACCCACACAACCCGCCCCGCCCATCCCAGATAAGCACCCATAACATACTGTGTCAGGCGGTCAACTCGGTGAATGGCCCCGATTGCATTCCAAGTTCTCCAAAAACCCACGCAAAGTGAGTTACCACTAACAGAACGCCAGAACGCCCACGCCGCCAAAAAATATAATACAGCGCGCATCATCGATCGCGCCCAAAAAAACCCGTCCCTATTACCGGAACCTCCGAATTGGTGAGTTATTTGCACTAACCATTAAGTATATATAAGTACCCCCAATGCTCAAATAAATAAAGCAAACACTATCTAATACCCATTATCAACAAACATTAAATACCAACATCGTGCAGACGCAGCAACAAAATACCACAATAGAACCCAAACCCAAGCACAAATGTCACCCGCCTGGCGGTCACCCAACCGACAATGAGTCGACCACACCTCGGACGACACGCGACCAGTTTAAAGTTGTCATTACAAGCATATGCCAAGCAATGAGCAATCGACTATGATAATTATAAAACCAGACAATGTTCTCCCACCCGACATGATACCGACAAACTACAACTAACATAATACAAGATTTCAATCATCAGCATTTCCCCCCCGCAATCTTCGCGTCCCTCTACAAGCCCATGTGTTTGCACCTAGAGGGGACATGAGCGGCGCCCAAGCTCCGAAGAGCATTCCCCCATCGTCATGCTCAGGCTGGATACACGCCCGTCCACGGCGCACTGGTACCGTATACCAGTACGCGAACAGTACACTCCATTATGACAACCATTATAAAGCAAAACCATATAACCTGCAGCCGATAAGCAAAGTGATTATGTTTCGTGATAAATGGTAGGGTTTCCATCAAGTTAGAATACATATAGGAATAAGCATTGAAAAAGTATGCCCCGACCAATTCAACCAGCATCAGACAATTAACAGTTCCATAAAGCCGCATATATGACTACCCACATACAAACACACCCAACGAATCAAGGATAACTAAGTTCCCTAACAACCATATATAACAGACCTAAAATTGGGACCCCCCCCACCCCCACACCCCCCCCCCCCACCCCCAGAATTCGACCCCGACCCAGAACCTCGGCCCCTACTCCCCCCCTATCCCCCGGACATAAAGTTATCTGTGAACCGAGGACATATTTCATATACAAACCTTACCCAAGGACGTCCAGTAATATATACAAATACGGTATCTGAGCTCCAAAAACATCGAAGGGGAGTCGGCTCGCAAGGGCGAAAAACACCTCAACACTAGCCAACGACGTCCCGGCTCGGATAAAACTGCGTGAGGCAGGACACACTACAGTGAGTCCCCGGAAGAGGCGAGGAGAAGAGCGGTGCATACCCCCCCGTATACGTAGAGTTTGACGCAACATAGCCACAAACAGGTGAAGATCAACCGTATGAGTGGCATATGTACTCTCATAAACGCCACGCAAAAGAAAATATCCGCCAGCATCTAAGTTGGAAGTTGAAGCCGAACATCGAGCCTAATAAATCGACACACCAAACCTAATTCCCAAACGCCGACGTCCATGTAGGATTGAACACCACATTGTGGTCGCTGTACAGCCTATCATAGATTCTAATAAGGACAGCCGCGAAAACACACCCTTGACGCGACGCCAAATACCCCAAATGACGTGGATTTTTCGATACTGGCTTTCTCACACCAAAAGGACCCGCAGTATTTTTTATAAATCCAGAAACCTTATCACCGCAGCGACGGAACATCAGTGAGCCCCGACCCTACCATTTAATCTAGGGATTGATAATGGGCTCACATTCCGGTAACGTTGTTTCATCAACATAGGTAAACTGAGGAGAAAAGTAAGCATAGTACCAGCCTGATGGCAAGTCGTACGTGGCGATAGTAGAGGTTATGTACGGGGTTGAAAACAATCATAAAGTAAAACCTCATGCCCGCCCCCAATCTCAAAGAGTTAAACGACGTTAAGGGGAGGTTCATACTCGGGGAACAGCCGAGGGGGACACCTCTCCCCAGGAGAGACGATCGGGCAGCCCAGATTGCACTCTCGAGATTCCATAGTCAGAAGGCGGCACCAGGCAACGGCACAATGTCTCTATGGTATCATGTACGAAGCGCACATGATGGTTGATGCGTGAATGCAGGCTGCAGTATAAAAAAATCTTTCATGGACACAGCAACACGAGCGCACCCAGAGTTGCTGCTGACTTACATGAACTTAACACATGACAATAAGATCCAACCCGCCCACAGCTAAGACCCCGAAATTTTACAAAGAATTTGGCGACTCCATCTCCGCAACGCTACCAACGCTTCCTGCAACCCTAACACGCCGCGCACACTCCTATCCTCCCCCCTAATTAGTATACCATTCTGACCATCGAGCAGAATAACTAAATACAAGTGTAAGATTTTCATCCCATACAGTAAATACTTATCCCTCACCCCGTGCAATCACAAATGATAGTACACGATTGAGCTATTCAAGAGGTCTTGCAGTTTGCCTACTCACTTGGCATATTCAGTTTAAAGAGTGCCCGGATAAGGCCAACAGGGGCCTACCGCACAGGGCAAAAAGACTCCCTATCAAACCCAGTCCCGACGCCACCAAAACAAAAGACACAAACCACCCCCCCAAAGCAACCCACAACATATATTAATATACACAACCAAAAATTCCAAACCAGATTGCCGATCCACGAGAATATTTAAACATGAAATGCTAGCGCTCCAACACAACATACCCCCACGCTCTCAAAATTTCAAGTAAATACCTCCCAAAACCCACTAAACCCATCAACCATCTTCTTTTGATACAGCTCAAAACGACCAACAGGCATGGCCCCTAGCTCGTGCCCCGAACCCACCAACGCAACAGCAGCGTTACCAAAATTAAAATTAAGATACTCGAACATGTGCGCTCGAACTACCCCTACCAACCAAAAAATACCTATAACTACATCCCCCACATTAATGCGAACAGAACCTAAGTAACATTTCTATCTTATGTTTACAAACTATAATGAGTTGAAATGAAAAGAAATCTAAACTATATCAGTAGCACAAGCCAAGTGCCTAACATACCCCAAAGCATTTATCCACGCACCACGAAAAAAACCGTAAAACAATCCGCCCGCATAAATCTACATTCGCAAATACAATAACTCAATAAAGAAACCGTGGAACATCTATTATCATAATCATACAAACAACACTTCATACATGATTGACGCAGAGGCCATAGGGACAACTCCCGCTTACTGGCAACAAGGTGCCGGATGACGGGCCGACGAACCCGCAGCCGATCCGCCACACCCCAACAACTAAACACGATGACCGTACCGTGATACCATACCATCCCCCCCCATTCGCAATAGACATAATATGTCAATATCTGTATAATGAGAGAAAACTGGATCCGACCACAGATCAGGCCTAGAAAAATCCGCCGCCCAATGACGAGTACCGTGAAGGTTCGTAGAAAGACGCAACCCCCCCCTGGCTTAATACCCGACAGGACTAGATGAGACCGTCAACATCGTCAGGCCCCGCTCCCAATAGGATACGATATTATATGTAGATATGTTTCCAACTCGGCTGACCGAATCAACCTGAGCACGCCAACATCGCACCAGTAAAGTCCCATAAAGCATGTATTCTGCCAACCCCAAATGGATCCTAACCCACCCTTACAAACCCAACCCACCCACCCTCCCACCCCAACACCACTCCTCACATAGGCCCCCGAAGACCCGTCACCCCACACCAACTACCACCTACAAACCGCCAAACCTACTAACCTAAAGGAACAACCTGGAAAATCCCGCCCGTCCTCACAAGCCCCAGCTAATAACTGTTGTAATCTTATCATAGCCAACACCATCTCCTGCTCATGGTCCAGCAACTGACTACCCGTCTACTACCCGTGCCAAACCTCACCATGTCACACCATTGAAACACAACCATACATAAAGAACACTATTACCATAGATATAGGACCAATCTAACCAACACAACAGTGTGAAACCTGTCCCCTTTGCAATTTCTGGTTACAGTCAGCACTGAATGATATAACCCAAGCGAGCCCGACACCAACCCGTGAAGTATAGTGACATATCCTATTCCACAGGCCGTAGCTACTTTTGACCATCGATCAGCAACACGGGATCGTATTACTTTTAGTTAATTTTTTTAATGTCATAAACTTCACACCCAGTACAATCTCAACAGGGCCGTATGATACCCTCTGCCACGCTAACATGCTTATATCCTGAATCATGACCCCAGCCTATCTGGCCTTAAACCTACTGAAACCTCTATGCCCCGGCCATACATGATTATCATAATGATTACCCTTGACAACCGCCAAACTGGTAACTACTAGCCTGTTTCCTAGACCCCGACTTACTGGTCTTATCCTACTGTTAACCACCTTGCCCCGATAGACGGGCCTATCCTCATGTTTCACAAGGCAACGACTTTATGATCATACATCAAGAATACCATCTGGCCCCATCTTTAAGGTCTTAACATAAAGATTAACTTTCAACAGACTTACTGGCTAACTCCTGATTCCTCTGCCAAGCCTTTGGGCCATCTCACCAGTAACATCTGCCACCGCTTTCAGGCTTCTCATACTGTTTACACAGGCCCAGCCAAACTGTATAAACTACTGTAACACTGCCCAGCTTTCTGGCCTTCTTTCATAATGTTACCCTCTGCCCCGATTAAGGGCAATAACCAGATTCCATTGCCACAGACTTACTGGCCTTCTCCAGACCCTACCGTTAACCTGGATCCACTCCATTCAAAAAATATATCACCCACCAACCAACCCTCCTGCTTAAACCATCCCCCCACATTACTACCAACAACCCCGAGTGACACCCCGGGAACCCCATTAGACTGGCTTATACAAAGTATTTACGACAAATATTATCCCAGAAATACCAAATGTCGCCGGGGGGAACCAACTCTTGTAGCTGATAAGGACCAGGCAGGTCCTACTACTCAGGACTTACCCACATACTCTACACCTAATTCCACCTATCTCAACTGACCATTAACCCACGATCCACTACATAATAACGCCTATCCGTCATCTCTCTTTACAAAGGCCAATATCCCCCGACCCTCTAACATTTACTACGCCGTTCACCAACGACACTCTACCAATACTTTAGCCCTTCACCACGACCAACATATACATTATTATCAATCCCGCCTACCCTATATTTCTACGCCCATCACCCCTTCGACTCTCATATTTACAAGCTAATCACGTCCCTCGCATCTTAACTTCGCCCATCACCCAGACAATCACTCATTATCCATAGCCTTCACAAAGACACTCTACCCTATCCTTCGCCCTTACCACCGTTCTGCACTCAAAGGGTTAGCCCTATCTCCGACTACCGGGTAATATTACTCTAAGACAGACGCCCAATCACACCGTCACGTATGACCGGTCCGCGCACGCCCACATGAGGGGCAAACTATTAATAATATAATGACTCAACGCCCGGATCTTAACTAACACTCTAGAACTCACCCCGGACTTCCCTCGACCCAGACACACTCACACGCCCGTTTTCTCTAAGACCTTTCACACTCAACGCCCCTTTATATCCCACGGACAGATATATACCCCCTCAACCCCACCGGTTCATAACCGCCCAGACCACTCCCCGCCGGTACATCCCTCGACCTGTCCACATCAACGCCCGGTTATACACTCCGCCATGTCCCCTCACGCCCCGGATATCACTACGCCTGACCCCTCCCCGCCCCGGAAAATCCCTAGTACCTGTCCACTCACCCCGGATATACACTTACGACACAGTCCACTCCCCCCGGTATCATTCCACTCGACAAGTCCCCCTCCCCACGGATAAAATCACTACGCACTGACCCCACCACGCCCCCGGTTCTTCCAAAGCCAAATTCCCCTCACCGCCACGGATATACCAACGCCCCTGACCCCACCCCCGCCACGGTAACTATCCATAAGCCCTGAACCTCCCCCCACGGGAATTCACTACGGACATTCCCCACCAAACCCCCGGTTACATCCTACGACCCAGATCACACTACCCCCCAGGTAATTCACTAAGCCCCTTTTACACTCACGCCACGGTACATTCCTACAGGACCTGTCCTCACTCCACCCAGGTTAATATTTCACTCTACCCCTGTCACACTACAACCCACGGATATTACCTCCGCCTCTGTCACACTCAACCTATGTATTACTAAGCCACTGTCCCCTCCCCGCAGTTAATTTCATACAGACACTGATCACACTAACCATGTTCTACACTACGAACTGTCACACCTCCACCCCCACGGAATATTCACTTCAGACCAGTCCCACACACCCCCCCGGTCAATCCCTACCGACACAGTCCCCTCCACCAACGTTATTCCAACAGACACTGACACATATAGATAATCCTATCCCAAAAGGCAATGCACGGCCCTACGCCATATCCCAAGTTCTCATACCCCCCCTCCTTCCAACGTTCTCTCCATCTAATCCCCCCCATCCGTTACTCACTCGTAAATCTTCCATCTATCAGCCCCCGCTCCTATCAAACGGTACCGGACGTCTACACACCCTAAAAAACACGTCGCACCTACCATTCACCACATCATCTCCAATGCTCTTCCTCACACCCTCCTCCCCTGACCCGGGCCGGAACCTTCATTTTTCACTTAGTATGCACGAAATCTGCGAGCCACTGTCTGCTGCATCTAATTTCCTTCTTACACAACACCCACAACAAAAAAACTTGACTGATATTGCAAGACGCGCTCGTACCAAACCTCGCCCAGGAATCTGTCGGAAACAAATATTAGGGCGCATTTTCACATTTACCTACTATGAGGTTGATTGAACCTACTCATTCTCTTTATTTCTCCTCATCATGTATCAGCCTTCATTTTAATGTAGGATGCTTTTTGGCATCAGTTTTGTGCCCATAACTTGTTTTACCTTCTCCCCAAGCAATTGATTCCTAATTCTACAACAATATTTAACATATTAATTCTTGTTCAAAATTGTGATTTGCATGACAGTACAAAATTTCGGAGCGTTCACTTACCGCTCGATGCATGGCCACCTGGTGCTCACGCCGAGTCGCGGCATCGTTTAGCACGGAATGGCGAGCAGGGTAAAATAGGGTCCTCCTTTCGCATATGTCGCAAAACTATGTCATAACCACTGTTATCACCCGCACGCCGCCGAAAACGCATAATCCAAAATGAGGACGCCTTGTTCGTACTAGCCGCCGCTTTTGTGGAAAAGTTATGACCCCTCAAAAGTACACACAGCGAGTCTCATTTAGATTTTGGTTTAATGGCAAATGCGAACCGAAGCTAGAGGATGGAGACATGTACACCTCGGAGCAGACAGAGGATGAGATTTGAAGAAAACAAAGTTTATTTATAATAAAATATTAACATGTGTGTGCTTCCAATATGTAAGGGTACCGTAGAATAAGGGATCAAACCTAAATTTACCCGGGTAACAGACTGTAAAGTACGTGTCTTTCCCGCTATATTAAAGCATTATAAAAATTAAGACAGAAATCACTTTTAAAATCAACTATGGTGTCTTACAATGGGAAGACCATGGAATATCACAAACACGCCGTGTTATTAATGTGTTAGACTTTTAGATGATTCACAATTTGCGTCGGGCAAGGTCATATTTTTAACAAATCTATGAGTATACAACCCTGCTTTTATATATTTCTACAAATATCAAGTTCTATGATATGTGCACTAAATCTGTTGTTTGGTTTGGTTTAAGTGTGGCAGCGCTGGTTAAGATGCTGACCGTTGGCTGCTGCACCGCGATTTGTATCCCCGGCTTTCTTTGTCAGAAGTAAGCGATCCACTCACTGATTAATGAAAGCATCCCCCACCCAGTGGGGCTTGACTAACGCTAAGCGAACATCATTTACACCAGGCCGCCCACAAACCACCTGGATCCTGTTTATTTAATGTGGACCACTGTGTTCATCGGACCTCAACAAAAATGGTCCGTCACACCATCCTCTAAGCCCTCGTCCCCCTTGAGAGTTCTAATCAAACTGAACTGTCTTATCATACTCTTGTTCCGCTGTTTCCTCGTAACTCAACCTTTCCTCGTTTACCGCAACTCTTTGGCTATTGTACTCACGTATAATTTTCAGGTTCATGACGAGATAACGGGCTCAACGGTGATTTTCTTTCCTGGTTCTAGCAGGCCACTATTTAGCCGAGACCCAGGACAACGGACTGGCCGTCATTACATACACTTCGAACCCTTTTTGCAGAGGAGCCACTCGCAACTTGTTATTCAGTCATTGCCCCGCAAATTTATCATCTCAATAAGTCGCGTTACAGCTACCACCCATGTCTCCGTGCATAAAAGAACTTACACGCCCCTTGTTTCTTTCACTATAGCCATAACTGGAGCCCTCATTCATATTGGCCGTTCTTAGCGACGACGCTCACGCCTTGATGCTCGCTGCGACGCGAGCAGACACCAATGATTTATTGGACTTAATGCTCCACCTCTAATGCGCATCCCCATATTTTTCTCCCCTAGTACCAATCAGGTTTAAATATTTTTCATCTTCCTTCATTACTGCCATAAGGATATCTTATTGCACACGGCCAGACCCATCAGTGCACGATTCGCCTTATCTCCCCCCAGAGGCTCTCCGCCAGCGCCGCCCTCGAAGCCACCGGCTGCGAATCCCACAGAGTGTATATAGGACACCCCTTTCTATAAAGAATTAAGGGGTGTGGGTGAGGTTTCTCATTTTTTAAATTTTGCCCGGGCAGATGCCGTGTAGCCTATCATAAAGATTTCAATTATAACATTTAAACTGCACCCCTGGCCCACAAATTATTCTTAATCGAGTGGTATGCACGCGCTTATCAGGAGACAGGGGGAGTAGTACGCCCACCTTGGGAGGACTGGTTATGATACAAAATCCTAACTCTCTTCACTTACTGCACTCGCTCCCGGACTTTGACTCTCGTGGAGACGCCTATACCTCTTACTATCGATCCTCAGATTATATACATTATGTGCGCGTTAATCTCTGGGTTGAGCAATACGTTACCTATTTTCTAACTTTTATATAGTTTTTCTATTTACTATTCCAACGATCGCCTTTAAATTAAGCCGTCATTAGATCATCAGCACACAGCCCTACAAACCTTTTTCTGAAACTAGCCCAACCGCTATATTCCATCCCCCGCGCGGTTAGGATCCTGAGCGCTATATATAGGGGTAGGGGCAGGTAAAAGACGCTATTAACCACCAACACCCAATGAGAACACGCGCAGAAAGCAGCCTTCGCATACCGTGGGCGCCAGGTCCAGGCGCCAGGACGCCCTCCATTACCTCATGGAAGCATTACTGACGAAAGGGCGGCCTCACAGCCGAGTTGGCCACTCAATCCAGCAGCCGCTGTGGAGACTTTTTCAGGCCATAAATCGAGGATTCCTCAAGCACGAGAGAGGTTTTTAGAACAGAAGCTGACTATATCCGCAAAAAAGTCCCAGACTAGCCATATGGTGCGAAGACAAGGGCACTGATCCACCCAATCACGGCCGATCCACACGGAAATTCCGGAATTGAGGCCGGTGGTTGACGATGCCACGCGCGCTGGGTCCGCAACGTCCGCATAACGTCCAGGCTAAAATCACCCCCTGCAGGCCCCAGTCGACCCAGTCCAATCGATGGATTGGCCAAGTTAGCAGCAGATGGGAGAAGCTCGGGGTCCCCGTGTTGCACACCTACTGGGATTACATTTTTTTGTACATATTAAGTTCAGAAGTAGTTGCAGGAGTGGACAGTTACTGGTGGGTGGTGTGGTGCCTCCAAAGCTGACCCGACCGTCGTAGATGGTCGGGCTTCCGTCAGGCCGACAGGTGTCTGACTCAGCAAATTATAACATAAGCGAAAGTTAAGGGTTCTGGCTACGCTGCACAGATGGCGCAAACCAAACCCACCTCGGCGTCGGACGTTAGCCCTTCTGATACGATATCCCCTGTTTCTTCACTACAGGACAGACGCTTAGTCATCCGTTCACATCACGTCATGGCGCATCGACGTTATAATATCGCACTCCAGCATACCCCGTCATAATCACAAGCATCTCACCACGGTATATAATCAAACTGAATAAAAATCTCTACTCAATCTTCCAACGAATACACATACATTGGTTAGCCACATCACAAGGTTTTCTCCCTCAGACAATAAATCTTCCATTTCAATCACGTCCATTATGGAATACTCACATATTTCCTTTACACCCCCCAAATATATGGACCCATTAGGCCAAGGGAAACGGTCCTTTTCCCAGACTGCAGACCACGTCTGTCACCGAAATATCAGATGCTCCACACAGCTCCGTAAACCACATACATTCAAGCCGCGAACTGGGCTTGAGATGTGGTGCCTTCATCCGCTTTCCCCCCAAAACTATACAAGAACATTCGACAGTTTCATTGTCCTATCTTTTAACAAAACTAACAACTAGTCAGGTAAACCAGTTTAAACAAATTACTGAGCATAACAACCCCTGACTAAAAAACTTCTCTCAATCACGCTTAGCGCGCTGTTTACTAGCGTGTACAAAAAAATGCCGACCTTCATTCCAGGTCTTTAACACTTAACTCCCCTTATTAAAAATATCCGACTTAACCACGCCGGCAAAGCAGTACCAGTGGCTTACCCCAGTGGAAAAAGGGCAACATGATATGATAGATTTTTTTTCCCTTTGCCGAAAAAATCACCATCAGAACAAATGGCGTCTAAAGGGGAACCACAAATTGACTCCGTTAACAATTGGCCTATGTCAACACCATAATTCACAATAATGCCTCTATGGGTGTGATAAGCCCGTGGATTTACACTTTAACCCCCTTACCCCCCACCACTGCTTTCCACCGCCCGAATTTGGGTCAACAATGGGGGTCTGGATCCATACCCAGGCTCTGTTTCCCAGAGTCTTGCTTTGGTAGTACAACTCTTCTCCCATTTCTGCAAAATGGCAAAACCGATATCAGTTGGGATGTTATACTTGCGGTCTGCAGGGGTTTTGGGGTTTTTTGGCTTTGACGTATTGCTATGGTCTGGGAATTGACTCTTACTTGTTATTCAACCACCTTCATCAGATACCTCATTTTCGCAGGTTTGGATTACGTCAGTAACTCGTTGATAGGTTGAAAAAGTTATTGACTACACACAAAAGTATTTCATGGTAATCTAAACTTTGGTACACATACATTACTGTGACTAAAACTCTTACACTTGCTGAATACTCGCTTCGGACCATTCAGGCCCACGGAGAGAAATTGTGTCGCACCCTAGCCGACCCGGGAATTGCTTAATTACCAATCAACTGTTCGTCTTTCTCAACGATTGTGAGTTCTGGTCCTTTAATCTTGAGTGTGATGACATCTAACTCCGTATGTCTTTCAACTACCCACCGTAGGCCACACCCATTGTTTAAATGTAAATATAACTCCGTCAGTGTTCCAAACAACTGTGGCCACAACACATTTCTTTTCTCGTTCTCAGTTGTTTAGTCATGTCTCCAAAGAATCCGGTTCTCTGGATTAATGAAGCTGAGGTTGACCTTCGTCCACGCTACCCCAGTTTGAGGGGGATGTGCGTCTACTGTGGGCCAAGTTCAGTCCGCAATTTGCTACGCCTGAGGCAGTCTTGCAGGCTATGTTCCGGTGACTGTGCTGCCTTCCACAGGTCCGTAGGGGAGATTGGGACCAATCTCAGTCAGTTTATAAATGTCTGTACAGTCTTATATATAGAATCTGATACGGAACAGGATCACATGTTAAGCTCGATCCCGCTAGAGATAGATGTCTCTTTGTTGGCCAATATTCCTGCTGGCCATGCTCATGGTATCTTTTCCAGGAAGTTGATAGTAGATCAGATTGTTCCTTTGTTATCACTTCTTTGCTAACGTCTCGTCCTCTCTTTGGTATGTCACGAGTGCTGGTATCCACTGTAGCGCTAACCTACTTATGATCAATACTTCGGCAAGGGTTTAATTGACCACTGGCCGTTTAACGTGTTGAGGGCTTGCCGAAACTGACCTTGCCCGGTAAAGCCTCAACTGCAGACAATGGCCTACTTGTGATCTTTTCTAATACGCAGCCATGTAAACGGCAGTTCCATAGCAGATAAGTTGGCCCAGGAATATTCAGTAGGAGTGAACATGGTGGATTCGTTATCTTAGTCAGGCTTAGCAATCACCTCAGCCCTCCGGTTTTCCTGTCTGGTTGCCAGATCCCACAGTATATCCTTGGGACTGCATTGTGTCCAAATGAGGCAGTGATAGGCATACACGATGTTTAAGGCTGGGCCTATCCATATTACTCGGGACATAGTGTATAATGACTGAGGATCAGCAGTGAGGTATCAGTATCTAATACGTGTGGTGAGTTACCAGATGAACCTTACTTTGCTACACATTAGACTCACCACAAGATACTAAGGCATATTGTGATGATAGTGACAGATGGTATATGATGCGAGATGACCTTCCTGTACCCCACCCACCGGCCCGATTAAACCCTTTAATATCCGGCTCCCCCTATTTACAAAACCTGTGCCACGGACCTACCTCTACCCCTACACTACGACACTTTAATCAGCCAAGGTGTTCTATTCCACTCAGTGATTCAATTTCTATTCCCACCTAGCCATATTCTGCATCCAACTACGCGTGCACACAGGAATCCCCGTCCAAGTCCACCCAGAATGTTGTCCCCCCTTTCTCACGGATCTTGTCCTGCATATATTTATTATACCTCTGAGCGTAATTTGTGACGTAGTTCACAGCGGTAATCTGCTTTACAGCTAGGAAGTTGTTAGTCTACTGGATACATGTGTTTGTTATGGTGGAACCCACATATAGGCCCGGTTAACAGTTTCAAATCTTATGCAACCCAATAACCTGACCTATAGACAATCATGTCCAGACCCATATACGCGTGGTAAATCCCGAAAGCGCTGCTGTCAACGACCTTACACTACCAGTGTGGGCGGCCGGACACCAGATCTTCCTACTGCTCGCAGCAATCAGTAATCATGCCCAACAACATGGTCGCTATCTTGACCAAGGGCGAATGCTACCCGCTTGGATACCGCAACCTAGACCAGGAGTGCTCAAATCCATTCAGACCACGGACACAATACCCGTCCCACTTCCCAAGAACGTTGACTTGGATGTTATCTAGCACACTTACGCATCTGCCTCTGACCCGGGCTATTATTCTGAAACCTCTGCGTGGTTTCCACGCACTTGCTTTCGCAAAGTTTATTTTACCACCAGTGGCCCTGGATGACGCTTCTCAATGACTATATAATGGTTTACCCCACCATGAGACATGTTTACCACAGCTTTTGACAAAAATTACCTTCCTTCCCGTTTCATTACAACCAAAACTAGTATTCGCAGTCGACTACTCATGTTTCGCCTTCCCTATAATTACTAGCCACTCCCACTCGGACTACCGTGTTGGCTCATTTCCCCTAAAGCAGAGTCCAAACATGCCTTATGAGCAAAATCGGCTCGAGTTGTCAGACAACACCACTATAGAATTTTGGCTATAATTTGTTAATTATAACTAGACTATTGGCGTAACACCTAAACTTATTCCCTTTGTCAGCAAAGTCCTACCGGCAGCCCAAATATATAAGTTTTATACTGGGGCCAAGTGGCTTCGTTACAAATCATGTAAATTATATTCTAGGGATAGTTCGTGTATAGTTTTTTTTTATTTATTGTTTTAGAACCCGCCACCCGTGTACTGCCCTTTTCGACTGTTCTGTCCAGTATAAAAATCTGGATTTCATACATAAAACAGTATTGTCTCATGTTTTCTAATAAAGCATTAAACCATGTTTTTTAAAACCTTACCTCGAATTGGTAGTGTTTTTGTCACTGTTTATTTGAAAAAAAATCAAAGCATGCATGCCTTTCGCGTGGGGTGGCATTAATTTTCAATCGCGAGACGACGTGGTTATTAATTGCAATGCGTTCCTCGTTACATCTCTCTCTCTCTCTCTCTCTCTCTCTCTCTCTCTCTCTTCTAAGCCCCGTCCTGTCTTTTAGTTTACTGTAGTATATATTAATGACATTAAATGTAATATTTAAATCTGGGTCATTACACGCAGTGTGTCTATCAAGGTCGTATAAGATAATATAGTACCAGTTTTAATTTTTAGATACGCGTGTAGTTTATGCAGGGACGGGAGCAATAAAAAAGGGGTTTTCTTGTTTAGCTAGTATGACGTTCTATAACCACAGGCGTAACGCTATTGTGACCGCACTGTTCTTTTACCATTCTTCTTTCCTTTTATTGAATTAATTCGTTAGGCTTTACATTTACTTTCTAATTTAGATATGTGGATTTAGAATGTTTCACGACAATTTCTCCCCACTTAAAACAGACATCATATGTCAGTCTATAATTCTATATACACATAGAGAAATTTAATATTATTTCATGTGCTTACGGTGATTCTCATCACGCGGATGGCGGCTTAGAAAAAATCCGCAACCCGGTTAGTTTTTCCAGAAAATATATTCTTATTGAGTGAAAGTGGTTCCTTTTTCATCTCCATGGCGATGGACAAGGTCAACAAGTGTGTCTCTTCCTGATGTTCTCTTTCCAAATATTTCTTCAGGAGATTCACATGATAGATTTTTTCTTTCCCCTTCTTATCTATCTTATAATTTGTTCTGGACACCTTCTCTAAAACTGTATTTTCATTGGCAAGTTTCCAGCCAGTTTTTAAACGAGTGGTCAGCTCATTCACATATTGGTATGAGGATGTAATATTTTCCTCTGCCTTTTCATCAGTCCACGTTCTTAACAGAGCTTCGAGTGGACCTTTTATTGGCCTTCCAAATAATAATGTTGCCGGGGCCATACCGGTTGAACTATGGGGTACCTCCCGATAAGCAAAGAGGGCGGCGTGAAGGTACTGATCCCATGTATCTGGTTTTTCATGTGCCAACTTTCTCAGGATCGACATCAACGTGCCATTAAATCTTTCCACTTGGCCGTTCCCTTGGGGATGGTACAGACTACAATGGAAGTGTTTGGCCTGAAAGATCCTGAAAACTTCTGTTAGTTTCCCCTTGAACTGAGAGCCATTATCAGTCAAGATTTGGTTGGGAAAGCCTAACCTTGTGAAAATTTTGAGTAATGCCTCTGCCACATGTTTAGAGTCAATGGATGGCAGGGCTACCGCCTCTCCCCACATAGAACAGGTGTCCACCAGAGTCAGAATGTAGCTGTTCCTCCTCTTGGTTCGAGTGAGAGGTCCCACAATGTCCACGGCAACTCTCTCAAAGGGTGTTCCCACTATGGGCATTTCCCCTAGAGTTGCTGGTGCAGTCCAATGCTTAGGTGCTACTCGTTGGCACTCTGGACAGGATTTTACATATCGTTTGATATCTTCAGTTATCCCTGGCCAGAAATAGTGACAAGCTATACGCTGTCCTGTTGCGCTGATCCCCATATGACCACTGAAGGGAATCGCATGCCCTAGTTCCAACACTTTAGTCCTATATGAAGTGGGAAGGACCAGCTGTCCGTGACCATTGGATTCAGATTCAGCCTTCCTATAAATCAACTTGTTCTTCATATAAAATTCTCCCTTGCCTGGAGGTGTATGACATTTGGGCAACTTCTTGAAACACGGCTTGAGTGTTTTATCCTCCGCCTGTGCCTTCCTCATCTCATCTGGATGAGTATTTATTGGATTTCCCTCCTCCTTTTTAGACTGTGATCTGGTCTGCACCGTTGCTAATATCACAGGTCTCTTGGGATTCCCCAGGAAGACATATCTACACCCCAATATCAGAGGGTAGATTGGTTCATTTATCACTGCTGCTTTGATTATTCCCTCCACATATCGCGTTTTCACATGTATCTTAGCGATAGGGAGTGTCATGGTCGCTACTTCCCTGGTTGCAGCTTGAATCTCCACTGTTTCTGTGGTGTATTGATCTGCTTGCACCAGGTGAGAACTCACAACTGAATCATAATCTAAACCTGTATCATATAAGCACCTTATGGTGACACCATTACAGATTACATCTTCACACACTGGGGGGTGGTACGGTTCCTGTAGTTCCTCAGGTTTGACCTTTGTTCCCTTCTTCCCAGATTTCATAGCAGCAAAACGAGGAGTTTTATTCCTACAATTTTCAGTGGTATGATTGTTCATCTTACACTTTGTACACCACTTCTTTCCTTGGTTGAAAGATTTTCTTTCATCAAATTTCCTTTCATCGAATTGTGGGGTTTTATTTTTATTGTCATAACGTGGCCTATCAAACTGGTGCTTACCTTTGTTCTGATCTCTACGATCAAATTTATTAAAGTTCTGTGGTGCCTTAAAATTATCTACCTGTTTCTTTTTATTACCTGTTACCTCTGCCTGAGCTGCCTGATATCTTTCAGCAACATTTAGTAACTCACCCAGCCTCTCTGCCCCTTGTTCCATGAGAAACTTTCTCAGGTCTGGAGCCATGGACTCTCTTAATTGTTCTATAAGGATCATTTCCTTAAGATCTTGGGTTTTCCCCAGAGCCGTCCATTTCTACAAGTATGTCTCTAACCGTGCAGAGAACTGGTGATATGTCTCACCTGACAGTAGTTTGGCATTCCTAAATTTTTTTCTATAAAATTCTCCATTCTTTTCATATCTTAACAAAAGAGCCTGCTTTAACATGTCATAATTTTCTTGATCATGTCTGCTCATTTTGGCAAAAACATCATAAGCTGTACCACGAAGCCCTTGTGATAACTTTAAGCTCCACCTTTCTCTCTCTAACCCATACGTGGTAGCTAATAGTTCATATCTATTTAGATAGCTCTCGATATCATCTTATTTCTCAACAAAATGATCTAAATGAAAGTTCATAGATGAGGTTGAGGCTCCCTGACTAGCAGTGGCATCAGAGGTAAAGGGACTGGCACCATTTTCAGGAGCATGGCCTTGAAATTCCAACTCCCTTAGTCGTAACTCGTGCTCCCTTTGTAATCTCTTATCTTCTGCTTCCCTCTGTAATCTCTTATCTTCTGCTTCCCTCTCTGCAGCCTGCCTTCTTTCTTCTGCTTCCCTTTCTGCAGTCAATCTTTTTCCTTCTGCTTCCCTTTCTGCAGCCAATCTTTTTTCTTCTGCCTCCAATGCCCTAGCCTCCTTGTCAGCCTCAATCTGCAACCTCTTAATTTCTTTTTCAGCCTCTAACTTTCTTTCAGCCTCTTTTTCTAATCTTTTTTCTTCGCGTTCAATAAATTTGTCACATTCAGTAGTGACATAAGCAATCATAACTTGCCCGTCCATTCCTAACTCTTTAGCAGCCTGCATAGCAGCAGATCGAAATTTTGCCAGGTCGGCCATTTTCTAACAGGCAAATGTATACAATATTTAACTAAACAATTCAATCCATAACTAATTATCTAAGGACAACCACAAGCACTGAGAGCTCAACCTTATTTATTTTCCACCCAAGGATACCTTATAATTTTTTATTATTCCCTGAAGTGAATTACCCCCAATATATATAATAGGAGAAGATTCAAAATCCCGGACAGGACCCCAATATATGTGGTAAGATGGGATATTATAAATATTTATAGGGGACTTAGTGTACTGACTGAGATCAGCTGTGAAGGTATCTGTATCTAATAAGTGTGGTGTGTTACAGATGACCTTACTTTGCTACCACATTTAGACCTCAATCAGACTTATTCTGGAATAGTGTGATGACTACGTTGAATGTCTAGGGTTATGATAGTGATGAAGTGAATGTTCACAACAACCAACAGACAGATAAACACTTTAATTACGATCCACAATACTTTACAACACTGTGACACGCACATACATAGAACACTCTATAAGACTATCTTAAATAAGTCAAGTGTTAACTTTTAAAATATGTATTAATTCCTTTCAATAATAGATATCCTGATTCAACTACAGAGTGAATCAGGAATCACAATCAAATGTAATCACAAGTTGTATGTACACAATTTATACATAGGATCTTTGTACTGACATATATTATTATTACAATATGTGTGTAAGTTGTGACGTAGTACTATGAGGTAATACTGGCTTTTAAAGCTAGGTTGTTGTTTGTCATCATGACTTCATGGGTTTGTTACTGGTGGAAATAATATTGGAAAGGTTCACAGTTTCTTTTTATTTGAAAACAAATAACTGTCCCTCTTGATTTAATGTACAGTCAATTTTAGAGGGGTTTATACAAGATTGAGCTGCTCTGGCCAACGAAATCTTATCTTCTGTGTGGGCGGCAGGAAAACTGTCTCCTCTGCTCGCTTGCTTCTCAGTTATCTTGAAAAACAACACTGGTCGATATCTTGAACAAGGAGTATGCTACCAGCCTCTGGATTCAGCAAAACTCAGACCAGGTGCTGCTCTAATACTTCAGTACCACGGTCCCACAATTCAAGGAAATATTAAACAAGTACGTTGACTGGCGATGAGTTATGGCACAATTCCGATCTGCCTCTGTCCCAGGCTTTTATTAGAAAAATATGAGCTGGTTCTCAACGCACTTGCTTCTCGCAAAGTTTATTTTCAAAAAGTGGCCCTGAACTGACGCTTCTAATTGACTATATCAAATGGTCTAACCAATGAGACCATGTTTACAAAAGCCTTTGAAAAAATTTACCCTTCCTACCGTTTCCATTAACAACCAAAAATAGTATTAGCAGTCGACTAATCATGTTTCGCCTTACATATTATTCTAGCCAATCAAATCGGATCTAACGTGTTGGCCTCATTTCCCCTAAAGCAGTGTCCAAACATGCCATTATGAGCAAATATGATCCTGTGTTGTCAGACAACACCACTATAGTATTTTGGCTATAATTTGTTAATTACTAGACTATTGGCTAAAACCTAACATATTCTTTGTCAGCAAGTCCTAAGGCACCCAAATATATAAGTTTAATGGGGCCAAGTGGCTTCGTTACAAATATGTATTATTCTAGGATAGTCGTGTATTTGTTGTTTTTATTTATTGTTTTAGAACCGACAACAGGACAAATTGAAAAATATAGAGAATATGTGACACTCAGAATAGAAGCAAAGAACAAAGTGCTAGCAGCAAAACAGAAGTCCTGGGAAGAATTTGGAGAAAAGCTAGAAAAAGATGCACAAGAAAACCAGAAATTGTTCTATAAGACCCTAAAGAACATGAGGAAAGAAAAACAATGCCCTCTCAAATTTATAAAGGACAAGCAAGGCAAATTGCTTACTGCCCCGAAGGAAGTAATGGAAAGATGGAAAGAATATTTCTCAGAACTCCTGGATGGTGAGCATGATGAAGCATCAGAAATGATAACCACTGACACAGAAGAGGAAACCAATGATGGTGAAGATGACATAAAGATGGAAGAACTGAGGGCAGCACTAGAGAAAATCAAGATGGGCAAAGCAGCAGGGCATGATGGTATAACACCAGAAATGGTTAAGTACATGGGAGCATCAGGCGACCTATTACTCTTAAAGGTCCTACAGGCAGCATGGTGCAACAAGACCATACCAAAGGATTGGGAGATTGCCATCATAACACCAATTTTCAAAAAGGGTGACAATCGACAATGTGGAAACCATAGAGGCATATCCCTTCTCAGTGTCCCTGGTAAAATCTACTCTAGAATCCTAGAGCAGAGACTCCGACGCCTAGCTGAGCCACAATTGGATGAGGTCCAGTGCGGATTCCGAGCAAACCGAAGTATTCAAGACCTAATCTTCACACTCAGACAGCTGAGTGAAAAGGCCCTTGAGTATAAGAGTGAGATCCATCTTTGTTTCATAGATCTGGAAAAGGCGTTTGACAGGGTCCCCTGGAGCAAACTTTGGGACTGTTTGGCAAGGAAGAATATTCCAGCACCTCTGATTCATGCAATACAGTGCTTCTACAAGTCTTGCAGAAATTATGTGAGGACAGCAAACCATAAGTCAGAAGAGTTCAGGACCACCACTGGTGTAAGACAAGGTGATATCCTATCACCTTACCTCTTCATACTCCTTATGGACGATGTCATCAAGGCATGTAAGGAGAGAACAAGAAAGTATTCAGTGGGGTACTGGAAGATGAGACAGGTCTATATTTTGGAGCTGGCATTTGCTGATGATGTTGCCCTGATTGCTAAATCAGAGGCACATCTCCAATCCAACCTGCAAGTCTGGAAGGAAGAGCTGGAGAAGAGAGGGATGGTCATAAGCAGCTCTAAAACAAAATCCATGGTGATATCACGAGAAGAAAGAAAACATCAGATTAAGTTGGGAGAACAGGTCCTGGAGCAGGTCGACCACTTTAAATATCTCGGAGCTATTATAGACCGAAAGGGAGGCATCAAAGAAGAGTTGGCCACTCGAAAAGCAGCGGCTGGGAGACTTTTTCAGGCCATAAATCGTGGATTCCTCAGCAAGAAAGAGGTTGGTAAGAAAACGAAGATGGCTGTATACCGCTCCACCTATTTCCCAGTCTTGACATATGGATGCGAGTCGTGGGCAATGACTACAACCCACAAAAGCCAGATCCAAACCTCAGAAATGAGGTATCTGAGGAAAGTGGTTGAAGTAACAAGAAGAGACATGGTCCGCAACCAGAGATCCGTCAAGGCCTAAAATCCCATCCGCTGCAGACCCAAATAGAACAGTCCCAACTAAGATGGTTTGGCCATGTCTGCAGAATGGGAGAAGATCGGCTACCACGACAAGCATGGGAAACAAAGAGCCAGGGATCCAGACCTCCAGGACGACCCAGAGTCCGCTGGGAGGACAACATTAGACAATCTTTGAAGGACCGAGGACTAGAATGGAACCAGGCCAGGAAGAAGACAGCTGATAGAATGGTCTGGCGCTCTCTCTTCCAAACCTCTACACCTCACGGTAGAAGGGGAACGACTAAGTAAGTAAGTAAGTTTTAGAACCGCCACCTGTTCTGCCTTTTCGACTGTTCTGTCAGTATAAAATCAGGATTTCAGACATAAAACAGTATTGTCTCATGTTTCCTAATAAGCATTAACCATGTTTTTAAAACCTTACCTCGTATTGGTAGTGTTTTTTGTCACTGTTTATTTGAAAAAAATCAAGCCTGCATGCCTTTCGCGTGGGGTGGCATTAATTTTCAATCGCGAGACGATGTGGTATTATTGCATGCGTTCCTCCGTACATCCCTCTCTCTCTCTCTCTTCTAAGCCCGTCTGTCTTTTAGTTTACGTAGTATATATAATGACATTAATGTAATATTAAATCTGGGTCATTACGCAGTGTGTCTATCAAGGTCGTATAAGAAATATAGTACCAGTTTTATTTTTAGATACGCGTGTAGTTTATGCAGACGGAGCATAAAAAGGGGTTTTCTTGTTTAGCTAGTATGACGTTCTATAACACAGGCGTACGCTATTGTGACCGCACTGTTCTTTTACCATTCTTCTTTCCTTTTATTGAATTACTTCGTTAGGCTTTACATTTACTTTCAAATTTATATATGTGGATTAGAATTTCTCACGACAAAGACTAAACATGTCTCTTAGCCTCTCCTGCCCAAGCCTACCTCACCTACTCGTGGTGGACCCCGTTATACCCAGTAATCTTGCCGAAGGTTGGGTATTAACCCCAGCGGGAGGCGAGATGGGACAGCAAACGAGGTAAAGGCGAAGTCAAATCCCCTAGCCAGAGTGGGAGGCATGAGCACACTCTGCCTTAAGAAACAGGTGTTGAAGTCAGAGGTACCAGGCCAGGAGGCGCACCAGCAACCATTGTACCATGCAACCGGCTTAGGTTTGATATGTCAATCGATGCTGAGTCGGCTCATTTAAATCTTGAGTGTGATGTAATATTAACTACGTATGTGGTTAAATACAAAACGTGGCAAACAAAATCTTGTGTGATGTAATATTAACTACGTATGTGGTTAAATACTAAACGTGGCCTATAAATCTTTAGTGTGATGTAATATTAACTACGTATGTGGTTAAATACAAAAAGTGGCATTTAAATCTTGAGTGTGATGTGATATTAACCCCGTATGTGGTTAAATACAAACGTGGCATATACATCTTGAGTGTGATGTTACATTAACTACGTATGTAGTGAAATACAAACCGTGGCATATAAATCTTGAGTGTTATTTTAATATTAAATACATATATGGTGAAATACAAACCATATGTAGCATATAGATCTTGTATGAACATGGGAAAATACAAATTGTGGCATACATATCATGTAGGAACATGGTGAAATACAAATCGTGTCATATAAATCTTTTATGAACGTGGTGAAATACAAATCGTGACATATAAATCTTGAATGAAAATGGTGAAATACAAATCGTGACATTAAATCTTTTATGAACGTGGTGAAATACACATCGTGGCATATAACTCTTGTATAAACTTGGTGAAATACAAATTGAGGCATATAAATCTTGTATGAGTGTGGTCACCCGTGTGTTACCGGGGCCCGAAAGGGGAGCAAAGAATAGTAACACTGTCCCCTGCCAAGCATGTCGTAGAAAGCGACTAAGGAGGGTTGGGCATGGGGCCGGTTACCCCATCCTGTAAAAAATTTAAACCACAAAAGAACTTCAACAAAATATGAGTGTGGTGAAATGCAAATCGTGGCATATAAATCTTGTATGAACGTGGTGAAATACAAATTGTGGCATATACATCTTGCATGAACAATTTCGACATTTCCTTCTCTGTAACTCTCCAGCATTCCGCATCATAGAGAAGCACAGAAAGCACACAGCTCTGATATACTGAAGCACATTAAAAACGCACCACTATTATATATACTGATGCCGAGAAGCTGGGAAAAAAGTGTGGGAAAGGATTTTAACCGTGTTTTTCATGAGGTAGAGAGCGAATGGCTGCTGGAATGGAAAGTGCATGATTCAACCCACGGGTTTGTGTACAGACTACATGAAAACAATGAAAGTCACACGTGCAACACGATTCCCAACAGCTATGACCCTGAAAATGTGTATGCGTTGTGGCAGTATACTCGGTATAAAAAGGCCGTTGAGACAAAACACCCAGTACATGTGCTTGAAATGCTACGACTACCTGAAAACGATCGCCAACGAGCCATTGGTATGTTGGAGACCGGAATGAGCTCGCGGGCCATTGCCAGAAGGATGAATTGCCACCACAGCACTATTGTACGTCTCAATGAACGTTACGGAACCACTGGCAGTGCCCGGAATAGACTTCGGAGTGGCCAACCACGAGTTACTACCCCTGCGCAAGATCGTCATATTGTGCTGAGTCACCTAAGGAATCGTTCTCTCCCAGCAAGTCAAACAGCAAGAGCAATAGTGGGTAGACGTGGGCAAGTCTCTCAAATGACAGTCATACGACGACAGACGAGAGCAGATTCAACATATCCTTTGCTGATGGACGTATGCGGATTTGGCGACGGTGTGGAGAGTGCTTTGCAGAGTGCTGTGTTCGTCAGCACAACCGATTTGGAAGTGGCAGTATTCACATTTGGGGAGGATTCAGTTTTCACCATCGTTTTGCCTCTTCACGTGTTCCGTGGAAATGTTAATGCTGTGACATATCGAGATGAGGTTCTCGATGCATTGGTTGCTCCTGCGTTCACAAATTATCCAGACTTGCAGCTTCTCCAGCAGGATAACGCACGTGCGCACACCGCATGCATTACGCAGCAATATCTACAGCAGCAGAACATTGTGACGATTGATTGGCCTGCCCTATCACCAGACATGTCCCCTATAGAACATCTGTGGAACGAGCTTGGACGCAGAGTCTACAGGCAAGGTTCTCCAGCTAATCTGCAACAGCTCGAAGCTGCTCTTACACGTGAATGGAACTTGATTCCCCGGAATTTTCTTCAGAGACTTGTGCGTTCCATGCGGAGCCGCTGCCAAGCTTGTTTGCAAGCACACGGTGGACATACCAGATACTGAGGATAGTGTGAATGAATTTTTTTATTGGTTGCATTTTTGGTTTTCTCCCTTGCCTGCACAGAATGCAATGAATTTCATAACAATCAAATGTACAAATTAATGATCAGCATGGATTCATAGGAAAATGAAAAAAGATTCCAAATACCTTGTATGTAAACTTGTAAACACTTATATTTACATTTCACACTCTGTTCCTGGATTATACAGGTGGTGCGTTTTTAATGTGCTTCAGTATATAATCTTAATTTTGTGCTTGTGCTGTACTGCGAGGACTTCCAGATGTTATTTAGAGTAGAAGGCTGTTCTTGCGTTGTTCATTCTGTTGTTGGTGTCTTTGCTTGCTCCGCCGTCTGGTGTTCTATGCATCCTAGGTATGTGAAGGTTGTATGAACGTGGTGACATACAAATCGTGGCATATAAATCTTGTATGGACGTGGGGAAATACAAATCTTGTATCATCATCACTAAAAGTCAGTAAACCACGGAGCTTAGGCGTTCATCAAACTCATGCCATGACTTCCTGTCCCGTGTTGTCCCTTCAAGCTTTTTCCATGTTATTTTCTTTAGTTGACTTGTTCTTGCTGTTTTTGAATTATTTTTGGCTTAAAGTTTCTACAAGATGGAGAAAGCGGCCCCACACCCAACCCTCCTTAATCGCCTTTTTGCGACAAATTTAGTATGTTACACTGTTACTGTTCGTCGCTCCCCTTTTGTGGCCCTTTTAATACATGGGAGATATCATTTATACTGCTAAACACGCATCTTGAGTGTTTGGAGCTAGAAATGTAGCGTGTGGTCAAATATAATACTTGTTGGTGGATTGCCGAGCCATGATTCCTTTTCGTTATGAGCCTGGAGATTTGATGCTCGCCATACATTTCTAACATGGGCCGTCTTTCTCAGGTCTGCCACGGTTGCGCGGTAGGTAGTGCAATGGCTTCCGACCTCAGTGGTCCATGGTTCGATCCTCAGTTGAGGTGGGATTTCTTTAGATCACAAACGGCTCCGGGGTCGACCCATGAATTGGGTACCACAGCAACTCTGTGAAGGTTAAAGCCGGTCGGCGTGGTGCCGACCACATCACCCTTCGTGTGCCGTATAGTCAAAAAATATGGGCCTGACACCATATTCTCAATATGCCTCAATGGACTTGTAACGGGATCCTTTATCTTTTTACCTTTTTCTCAGGTCTGCCCTCGAGATAACCGCTTCTAAAGTTTTGTTTTCCTCATTCTGAAGGTTCTGCTTGGTCTCTCCACCCTTCATTTCCCTTTTGGGTTCCAGTCAACACCATGAGTGCTTGTGCTGTTTTGGTTGTAACGCTAGGGTAGCGGCAGGCACCCCAGGAATTGTGGAGATCTCCTTTATAAACTTTGAGGTCTCTAAAGGTCTACGTTGTCATGCTTGAGAGTATTTGGAATCTGGAATAAGTTGTGCCTATAAGCAACATTTGGCATGTTGTACACGGCGACTGAAACGAGGTGGTGTATGGGACTGGTAACATCATGATATAAAGCAAACTGCTACATAAACAATCTCTACAAGAGCTATTTAACTCTTTGACTCCGGAACAACGCCCAGAGCGTTGGTCAGATTAGACACCCATGCCAAAACAACGATCTGAGCGTTGTTTTTAGTCTATCATGAAGTAAATTACGGCACCGGGTGGAAAAAAATTGCGGGGTCAAAGAGTTAATGCTTGTGCAGATTTCCTTTATGGGAGACCGTCTATACTGGGGTCGCTCCATGCTATTTAGGGAGCGAAAAGGAAAATAATGATGACATATAACTGTTAAGTCATGTTTTCGAGTAGGAGTTAAGTGTTTGGGATTCTCTTACGTACGGGTCTGATTTTTTATAGACACGCTAGTAAGCACGTTTAAAGTTATGAGATGATTTTTTATTTGGGTGCTTTATGTACAATATTTTTGGAGCATAGCTCAACTGAGTATGTGTTAGTTTTTTTGTTAAACACAAAGAAAGTGTTCAAATGTTCTGAGTAGTTGGGGGAGAGATACGGGTGAGCTGAGCTCACATGTCAGGCAGTTAGTTCGCGCTTGAGCGAACTTTTACTGAGTTGTACTGAGAAACTATAATCTCGGTCAGTATGTATCTGGTAGAGATTCGATACGGGATAGTCTCGCTAGTGTGCCCAGTGTGTTTTTTGAGTTTTGATTCGGGGATTGTATGAAGAAGAACGCATTATTCTCTTCATGGAAGCCATTCTATATATTATTCTATAATCTTGATAATGAAGAATCTAAGGATATAAGATTTCATCACGGTAAAGATTCCACCGTCTATGAGTGAGCCCGATCAGATTCCTTATGGATTATTTGCATATGTTTGCCATTGTATTTTTGCAACGATTGACTGTTCATTGAGTCGCTGTTCATGCGATCAGATTCCTTATGGATTATTTGCATATGTTTGCCATTGTATTGTAATGCTTAGCTGGCAGAGTGGATAGTGACGATTCGCTCCCGTGTAGGCGGTGGGTGCCGTTCGGAAGGACCTGGTTCGATCCCGGTAAGCCTATCACTTCTGTTGTTTTTCTGTTGTCTGGTCTTCTACTTCTTTATTTTCCCACTGAGTGCCTGATCATACCTTTGTGTGTTGTTTGTTTATTTATTTATTGTATTTTTGCAACGATTGACTGTTCATTGAGTCGCTGTTCATGCGATCAGATTTATTATGGATTGTTGGCATTAGTGTTGCCATTATAACCTGTGACAATGTACTGTCCGTAATGTCAATGTTGCTGTGGTCAATAAACGATGTATGCGTTTGTGATAAACGAGCGCAAAGGCCTTATTGCTCTATCTTTTCCTACATCTTTCGTATTGTATTTTCTCCGACATTTGCTCTTTCATCCCACATTTGCTATCCCATATTTGCTATTTCATCGTTGTGATTACTCGCGACCGGTATCTAGAGAACCACATTTTTTCTTTCATCGGGGGAAATAAAGTCATTTGATTGAGTCCCCATACCTGACATTATCGTTTGAAGCCCACATTGCATCGTGATAAATCTGGTGAAAACACATCTGGTCATCCCAATCAGACATCTGGGCATGCTGTAATTTCTGTGACACCACATTGGACGCCCAGATTGGCCAGGTGAAAACGTCTCAGGCTGTAATGGTGTTATCTTTGGTCGGCCGCTGTTCAGACAAGCGTTGGGTTACCACATTGGACGCCCAGCTTGGCCAGGTGAACAATAAACAATCAGAGAGTAGGTGACAGCAATTTGACAGCACCTTTGCATTAGCCCGCCAATTATCTCCATACCTGTTTGTCAAACCACACCCACGTTTGGACTGACAGGGGACAAGAGCGATACTGTGAATGAGTGACCAGGGGGGCTATTAAGGATTGTTTGGTATGGGCGGAGCTGGATGTCGGATCCAAGAAACCCACATTGTACTTCCAGAAATATAATCTACTGCGTAGCTTGCTAGAGGAAGGAGTCCAGTTTTTACATTGTGAGGAAGAGATTAAACCCCAAAACGCCTAGCCTAAATACACGTGTTTATTCAGAGTGGATATAATTCAGTTCTGTGATGAATTGTGTTCTTAAAGGATTTTGCGAAGGGAAAAGAAGGTTAGTAGATCTTATACAGATTATTAATACATTTTCTTAATTTTTGTTTATTTTAACCTCACAGCTAAAATGTGCGAAAGATAGAGTTTCAAATAATTCTTTGCATAACTGATTAATAAAATCAGAAGATTTTCCTAGAAGATGATAAGATGATAGAAGGTAATTAATAGTTCATACTTCACCTTCATCATCATCACAGTCTCCCATGCGCACACACTCTCATGCACAAGATATTTAACATCATTAGAACTGAACTTAGAGAGAGATGAATAATGAGCAGTAGTATAAATGAAAGTCAACCAGTGATGTTAAATGTGAAAAACTTACGAAGACTTTTGTGTGTCTTCAGTTCATCAGAAGTCTGAGTCTACACGCAACGTGTCTGACGTCTAACCAGAAATAAGTTATCAAAAATGGACATTTGGCTAGCAGAATTCGCCATAGAACATCTTTCATTCCTCAATTAAAAGGAATATTGTCTCACCCACAAGTCAGAAGGTTGACGCAGCATTTTTCGTCACCCATATACTGCTTGCTCACAAGTTCAATACATCGTTATCACAAGTTCAATACAGAGTTATCACAAGTTCAAATCACTCGAAAGATCATCATTATCTGAAGTCAAGCAAAAGAGCTCAAAAGAGGAATCTCATATTTATACCAAGTGCAACACACTCTTAAGCGCATTCTATGAAGCAGACTCTATATATTTTATGAATCACGACTACATACGCAATATTATGAGTCTACATATCACTAACATTTCGTGAAGATATCCATTCTGGCCAGTACCCTCGGGAGATTAGACAACAGACCTTTTGTTCATATGACAGCTATTAACTGTTGATCAACACTACAGAGATATACTCAAACAGTGAAGGAATATACATAAATATCTCGTCAGCGTTCTCAGTACGACAACAGTTTGCATCAGAACGTCCTCGACTTAGAGATACCGCACTCGACATACCGTATAACAACTTGGGACATTATATGCCTACACGTGAATCATCATATCAATGCGAAGCATTTAGAGACACATGGACTGTGTAGATTACTCACCATTTTGGTAACATGTATCATATCACATCATCATCATTTCGCTTTGCACCAGTTCATTCTTAATTAACTACTACTTAATTAACTGGAATTTTATTATCTCATCTGTGTGTTTTGCGTGAATCGTCTTTCCCCATCATCACGTTCTAACCATTACTAACCCTATGTGTGTGGATATTTCATTAATAAACCCAACGATCGTTTGATCATTATCTAGTTTGTTAATGTATCACTCGTGCTGTCGGTGTTACATATTCACCTATAGGAACATTTCTCTACTCAGATGAGGTTGGGGGCTTTTTCTTTACGGGATCTAAGGGCAGAAGCTAAGGTCGTGGGGAAACAGAACTCTTTCCATAATTAATTAGAAAACACTGTCTAGTGGAAAGCATTCGCATTCCTGTCTTCTTGTCCCTATCTCGAAAAGGTCTTTATTTTTTCTTAACGAGCCAATTTATAGAGACCTTATATCTAATATCTCATAGACTATTCCTGGCAAAAACTACTGTCGTAGTTGCCTCAGTACTCACCACATGACAGCGTTTGAAAAACCTTATTTGTCTTACCCGTTGGTGGATTTCCTGACCTTACGTTACTGTTGTGTGGGTGATAACAAAATATAGACCAACCTAAAGAACTCATGACATTCGCTCATTTATATTATACAACTGTAGCTTCATGCAGGTTTCTCTTAGAGAACCAAAAGCAGAAGTAGTCCCAAAATCCATGTGGAGCAAGGAGTGGATGATGACAGAAATAATGTACATAATTATTATATTAACCTTCTAACCAGTGCATATAAATATGTAAACATGTTTGTCACGAACAGTTAAAAGGTGAGTGTATTTGTGTGAAGCTGACATGATGTTTACATGAGTTGTTGTGAACTGTTCATGTATGACCAGGCGGAGATATGTGACAGTGTAAGCGAATGTCAAGAGATTGCCAGGGAATGTAGAAAGTGAGACGGTGTTGTCGCAGAGAGATTTATGATTAATAAATTTCTATATCTTTTCTTTATTCTACCCGTGTCTTCTACTTTAATATCGCTCTTTTATCCTTTATTTCGCATTCGTCTGATTGTGAAAAATATAACCCTCCTATACTCAAACCTTTGTCTTCTTATAATTTAGCAAGCATTTAATTGCATCTCTTTGATGTAGGTTTACGAGCAGACGAAATGAGTAACGCGAGTCGGTTTCACGTTAATTTTAAACGCCAGAGATCGAAGCGTATTAACTCGTTCTAGACAAGGGATATAAGGGAATCTTAGATCTAAGACGAGTTCGCGTGTATTACGTTTTATGGCCATAGTCTGCAAGCAGTATTCGTGTGATCCTGTAAGTCGAGGAAATCTTCGCACGGGGTCTGGTCTTTTACGTTACGTCGGTTCTCAAATGAGTCCGTACGCAACATAGTAAATCTGGTTCGGCATGAGGGCGAAGAAATTTGTTTGATGCGCAGAACGAGTTAAGGAATATGTAGATTTTCCCTAGGTGTAAACATCTGGAATTTGAGTCTGTCTCGGGGTTTTAGACGTAACCATTTTCCTTTCATCAGAGATATATTTATACCAGAGCAGTTTTAGACTTCATTCATTCAAGACTCCGCAGCTCGCTAGACACATTCTAGCTTCGTTCTAGATTTGCTTTATTAAGTAAAATCTCAGTTTGCGTTGGAGAATAGTCTTAGTAGGCTGTGCGAGGTAAATATATATCTAGTAGTGATTGAGTGATTTAAGTGATTATCGCCTATTATATTTCACTAGTTAATTTCTGTGTAGAGAGATTAAATGAAAGTCAGTTATATTTTCTCTAAGTTACTGCGTTACAGTGGAGAGCAAATAAATTATAATTTCTAGCTAAACTCATACAGCTATTAATAAATTTGATTAAACTGCTAGTAACCAGCAAGAGTATATTTTAACTAACTGTTAAATGCACTGATAGCTCATGAATAGTGACGAAATATATTTATATGTATTTCTAATCCATGATGATGGATTTTTTAAATGACTAGAATTTATTTCACGGAAGTTTTAACGATGAGACTAGCTCTAAGCTTATGGTTTCTAGTTAAGTTGTATAAACGAAGTAATATTATTTACGCGTAGGATTAGATATACTATTAGGGTTGAGTATTTATGTGTTTCTTTCTTCCCTATACAGTATTTGGGTCATAAACCCTAAATCTTACCAGTGGCTTTCAGTACCTATGTAACTGAGAAGAACTTTACTTAAAGAACATTCTGAATAGAATTACCGGGTTTTGCAAGTGACCTGTCTGGCCTTGTGTTTTTTTTACACCCAGAAAAACGACAGAGTACTGGCCCAAAAGTAAATATTAAGAATAAATGGTAACTGGACTTACAGAATATCCAGATTTCTTTCTCAAGTTCATATATACTTCGCCTGTGGTGGCGACTGAAATAACATTTGACATTTCCCATATCAAGACCATTGTGTTGTGAGGGAGATTTATCCTAAACCGATTTATGTACCTGACATTCAACTTAACGAGTGAAGTTCCAAGCTATTATACTCTGTGAACATTAGATATCATAAGTACTTTCCTAACTGGACAAACATTGAAGTGACCTTCATCAGCCTCCTATTTACAACAGTGAGACAAACGTTTCCCAACATTGTTGATTAATTAGTCATTTGGAGAAACTGTGGTTTGACTCGCCAGTAAACTCAAAACTTGGATGGTCTGTGAGTGACTGAACAATTTGTTCCAGATGTTATGAAAAAGCAACGATTAGGTAAGAGTGCGCATGTTGTCTGTGATCACAGCTGTCAGAGCGAGAGAATAACAGGGATGAATAATTCGTTTATGATTTAACCCATAACCCATGTAATAACTTTGTATTTTCTCTTGTATACAAGTTTTTGCTAATGCTGTTTTCCTCTTAGGATAGATTAATATATGTAAACTCTGTTCTTTACTGAGAAAGGGAAAACCTTGAACCTTAGCGTATAAATCTGTGACTCTTTGAGCTATAACTTCTCTTATAACGGGATCTTGGCAACAGAGGGGGAAAGGATTTCACCTAAGAATCTATCTCTTTAATTGATTCTTAACCTATGTTTATTGTATTTGATTTGATATTCAATATTGTCGATGTAAAGTTCTTTTTATGATAAATAAAAATTTACATAAAATTTTATCTACGTGTGGCGGTCAGCTTGTTCAAAAAGATCCCTATTTCATAGATATAGTTTTTTCACGTATGTGCGTCCAATCGTCGTCACTTATCTCTGTGTGTGTATATGTGAGTGGTTAAATATATCAATATATATATATTTATAGGAAACTGTCCGATCCAAACTCTCAGTCGTAATCGATAGGCTGGTTTGATTATTTATCAAATCCAGGGACAGACTTTACCTTTCACCATTTCACTTGTGACATTCTATTTCTTTACCTTATCTTCCACTGAGATATCACCAGTTCTAGTCCTATTCAGTCCTATTCAGAAGGGACCAAAAGTGATCTTAATTACCCTATCGAAAATATACGACAGGGGTAAAGAAGTGGTGATGGAGACTCGAGAGGAAAGGCAGTGTGTAGAGTCTGCCGATGATGTATTGTTGAGAGATGTGAATTTGTGAAGCCATGGGCTATTCTGATAGTAGCAGTAGTGCTAGTTAAACAGTGATTTGTGTACAATACCATTTGTATCAGCTATCCACTCTATTCATGTAATAGTGTAACATTTTGGCGTACTAAATTGCAGTTATACGGTCTGATTATTACTTGTGCGTTTCGATGTTATTGTGATGATAACGAGTCTGACTCGGAAGGCATTCACCTATGTTTGTGCTTGTATAATCAGTTTATGCCTTATGACATAGTTCGGTGGGAACGAGCGCGTGTCAATGTTTTATATAAATGCAATTGGTGTTTTCCGCTCACTGGGATTAACACTAATGCTCACAGAGGGTAACGTTCTGATGCAGATGGGATGGTGGAATGAAAGGGAGGGGCACCTGATTTTCGTGTCAGGAGACCCTGTACTCAGGAAGGATATTTGTTTCTCTCTCATTTCATGATAATAGTCGGTAGTGCCAACTGGTAGTACTAGTCTGCGGCACAAGTGTGTGGTCTTCAGTCAAAGCTAGACACCTACACCAGACGGGTCTTAAAAGACGCTGGACCATCTTGGCAATTAACCCACGATACTACAAGGGACGTGTTACAGCCACCAGACTTGATCACTGTCGAGAGAGAACCAGTCTTCAAAGAACTAACATCGACTGGAGCAAAAGCCAACCAACTCCTTACTGGTAGCTGAGTACCCACTTAAAGCTGTCATGTAAATTCTTAAAACAAACATTTTAAACCATCACCTGTGATGAATCTTTAAAGAAGTATTTCATACATCACTCCCCCCCCCCCCCCCCCCGCCCCCCCCCCCCCCCCTCCCCCCCCCACTTATTTTACAATTGTTAACTATAATTGACTATTACATTTATCATCTGTATATATATATATATATATATAAATTTATAGTTGATTTAGTCATTTTGAGTGACCTGTACCCATATGTCTCAGTCATTTTAAATACATATAAACAAAGCCATTGAAGTAATATTTCACTAATTTAAATCAGTTGGGGGCTCATCAAACGAGCAAAATTTTCTTCTACTCTAAGAAGGTCTGGGAAGATATAACGTTTATTACTGCCGGGACAATATCAGCTGTAGTACTCGATTTCTTAAATTTATGTGAGGCTCCCTAGAAATGAAGCATCATTCTTCAATTCAGAGCTCTGCCAAGCGTAATTTGTTGAGAAAGGTAGATACATTTCAAGAACCTCATTAGATACTCTGGAGTTTGGCCACTCTTGGACCATCACTGCAGAGCAAGGGGACGAAATCCCGTGACTGTAGGTCAGCAACAAACTGTCCCCATTGTGCTCGGTTGGTGGCTATCCTCCGTGCTGTGCCCCAACTCTGGTTCATGCTTTGGTCTGTCTCTCTTTCGCCATCCTTCTTGGGCCCAAAGCATAGCAGTTCTGATGATGGTGTCAGGGTCTTTTCTGAGGACATGGGCAACTTAGTTCTGGTGATGGTGTCAGGGTCCCTCCTGAGGACATGGCCAACCCAGTTCTGGTGATAGTGTCAGGGTCCCTTCTGAGGACATGGCCAACCCAGTTTTAATGATAGTGTCAGGGTCCCTCCTGAGGACATGGCCAACCCAGTTCTGGTGAAGTGTTAGGGTCCCTTCTGAGGACATGGCCAACCCAGTTTCAGCGTCTGCCAGCAATGATGGTGTGCATGCCTTTTTTATTGCGCGTGTAAGCACTTCCTGGTTGGAGATGGTATTCGGCCAAAAAATTCGAAGAATTTTCCTTGGGCAGGTTTTGTGGAATGAGGATAATTTGGACATTTCCTTTCCTGTTACTCTCCAGCACTCCGCGCCATACAAAAGTACAGAAAGTACGCAACTCTTACAATATTACCGCTGTGAAGAAATCACAGAGCTTGGTGATGTTGTTCACAAAACTGGGAATAGGTTCACAGAACTTGGTGGCATTGTGAACATTGTTATAACTTCATTGCAATTCGTAGAGTCGGTAGCAACAATCCAATTAAAGATATTTTAGTGGATTTTGTAACAGTTACAAAAGTAAATCCCCAAAACTTGTGTTTTCTTTTACTTTTTCCCTTGTTCTTACTTTGTCTCACACGGACCACAATTGGTTGGATTCTCTATGGATGAAATAATTATAGATCCCTCTTTCCAAACTCACAATGAAGACCAAAGCTGCGGTATATAATGCCTTCGTCGCCAGCACACTTCTATAGGGCAGCGAGACATGGGCCATCTATGCTAATCACGAAAGAAGGCTCAGTACCTTTCACCTACGGTATCTAATCTACATCCTTGGTATTTCGTGAAAGGACAAAGTGACAGATGTCGAGGTGATGTCACATGCTGGCCTTCAAAGCATTTATACACTGTTTAGACAGCGCAGACTACGCTGACTTAGCCATGTCCGCCGCATTGAAGGTGGTCGCATCCCTAAAAATATTTTCTACGGAAAACTGCAAATTCCAGAAGAACTGCAGCTGAGGTTCAAAGATCAGTATAAGAGAAAGATGAAGGGTGTGACGAGATAGGAGTTAGATAGAAAACAAAAATATAGTTCCCAGAAATGGAGAAGATAAATGGGTAACTAGTGGTAGGCGTGGCACATGACAAGTTAGGTAGTTAACTGCACAATTCTAGATGGTAGCTGTAGAAGAAAGCTGTGAAGTAAGCCGCCTTCTCGCTTGACCTATCCTGTACTCCAAGGGTGTCTCTATTAATAGTTGTTGTGAAATTCAGCTGATTTATTATCTCCAACGATTAAAAATATTAAATAATTTTGAATTCCACACACGAACAAAAATTTAGAACTGTACTGGAATTTTAACAAAATCAATCAACTGCAATTTATAAAAATATATTATCACACTTTAATAATTAAAATAGACAGTTAGTAAAAATTGCGGACAGATTTACAAAAATCTCAACTGGAATTTGATAATTTTTCATTGTCTTTTTCATCTTATCGACCATTTGGTGACTTCAGGATTTTGCTTCTTTATTGAGCGTGTACTTAACTCTTGCAGTTCCTGTCGCCATGCACACTTCTGTCATTGATCATGTGTAGACTTTCCAAGATACTTTATTCACTTGGACAGGTAGACACAATGCTACTTCCAAAGATGCAGAGGTGGTAGTTTACTCACATACTACAGTCTGTTATGCTTCTTACAGAATTGAGCATAATCTGGACAAGAACTTTAGCTTCATCATGCTGTTCAGGATTGTTACAGGTTATATTTCAGCTGGAGACCAACTTCAGTTGTCAGCATAGTATTTAGAGCACTAAGATTAAGATACCAGCAAGTAAATTAAAGTCACTCATAACATTAATTTTAATTAACACATCTAATTACGTGATACCAAAATACTTTGTAATCTAATGATCAATAGAAGTTTAACATATCCTTCACTCGTAACACGGATCTGATCTTATCACTTATGCAGGTCTGCTCACAAAGCACGTCAGCTAGGTTTTTCTCAGCTATGGGTGTCGTAATTTGAATCTGAATCCCCAAAACGATCATATTTTCCGCGATCAAAATCTAGAGTAAAAAGTCAAAATTTAAGGACCAATCAGAAGACTCATTTTCTAGTGTCTATAAAGATACCTTTCATTATAAGCAAAAAATAGCCTAATCTGTGTTTTTGATAGGAGGGAGTTATTTTATTTCTCTAATACTAGCGATAAATAAAAATAAATACATAGTGGGTATAACATCGGATATAATACTTTATAAATAGGTACAAATCCGGCCTCATAAAATTAAGATAATTAAGAGAAAAATTTATTTTAGTAATATTTGTACATCAGGGTAACACCCGATTTAATTACTTAAAAATTAATTATATTCACATGCAAGGAAATAGTGCAAGAATAAACATATAAAAAGATAGAGATAAATTGGCCGTTTTATTATCACTTTGAATAATTAAAATCTGTCCAATAATAACTATAATATAAATTTAATAAGTATATTCACTTTTTACAGGCAAGTTATAAAACCGTGTAGGTAAGATTCTTTAAAAATATTTTTAGACTGCTCTGATTGGATAGTCGTATCGCTATAATTAGGCGCGGGACATAAGCAGATTGTCACACTTTTTAAACACAGCAGTACCAAGCAGGTTTGAATCTAGAGCTCAGTTTATGCAAAGCCTTTTGCCGTTCTGACCTGGCGGCATATATGAGTTCCTTATACAGCCTGTCAGCTTGTGTATTGTTTGCCTGATGGTAAGAAAAATATGTACATAATATTAATTACATGATTTGTGTATTCTGGATTGTGTGTTCGGAGATGTGTAGAAAGTGAAACCCGCAGTACATGCGCTGCCATATTGACCTAGTGTCACATAGGTTATGGTCATTAAATTGCCTAGATCTTCTTTCTATTCTCTCACGCGCATCCTTTTATTTTATTATCTTTCCATACTTGTTTTTCCTGTATTTTTCGCATCACTCGGTTGCGAAAAATATTTTCTTCAGTATTCTTAAACTTTACCTGTTTTGTTTCTCAAAACTGAGTATCGCACTAGATGGTATTACGTGGATGTCAGTCAGACGAGAAGCGTTATAATACATTCCGTCAGACCGGGAGAGCCGACAGCTGTCTGCTGTTCCCCCGGGGACAGTGTTTTCTTCGGCCGAGTTCTGGGCCGTAGTGTGAAAATTCACTCCGCCAAAACGGGCAGGCAGACAGAGGGTCTGGTTTTTCGCATATGACACTCACGCTCCACGGGCCATGGTCAGCTTGTAGTGTGAAAAACTGCCCTGCTTTTCAGACAAGTTGTCTACCTTTGAAATCGACACGCACGTTTCTCGGTCAGTTTGTTAAACGAAGGGTGAGATTACTCGTGGCACGGCAGACGGTTGTCTGAGATTTGCAACTGACACGCGCTTTTCCCGGTCAGTTTGTCAACGCAGGTGCGTAATCGCCCTGGTGGCAGTTACGACACGCCTCTATGTTAAACGTAGCTGTTATGAGAAGGGGGAGAGATCGGGGCGGGGGAGATAGTTCATCCTTTGTCTGTTTCAGATATTAAACCTAGTTTGAAACTTTATTTTCATTCTTTCTCAATATTCGCAGTAGACAGGTGGTTCGCGAAGAGTAGAGCTGTATAAGCGAAGTTTCTTAGTTTGTTGCGACAATTTGTCGAACTTCTAGACTTCCATAAATATAAGCGTATAATTCTTAATTGTGCGATATCCTGTAGTGCTGTGTTTGAGGTAAAAATAGATATCTAGTATTTTGGAAAGTGGTTAAAGCGTTAAATCGCTCATTTCATTTTAACTAGTTTCTTTTGAACAGAGTGCTTAATTTATAGTTTGTTATATTCTCTAAGTCGACGAGTTACAGTGGAAATACATAATAAATTATATCTTTGGCTTACTAAACTAGTAGCTATAAGGAATTTAATTTAACGGTTAATACTCAGTCGAAACTGTTTTAATAACTAACTTATAAATGCTAGATGCGACATCAGTGAATATTGACGGAATACGAAGATATTCCTAAATTCCTGATGATTGATTTTTATATAACTTACTTTACGGGAAGTTTTAATAATAAGTCAAGCTGTAGGCTTGCGGTTTTCAATGTAAGTTATATTGAGTACATATATGTAAATTATTTGATATGTGTTCTTTCTTTTATATAGTGAAACGGTGGTACCCAACTTGCCAGCGTTTAGTAGCCTGAGAGACATATTTGTGTGAAGCATAGACAGTTCCTATCTTTAACCACGTGGGTTTTTTTTTTGTTTCAAGTAACACTGGATCTGACAGTGCATATGCCATCAGAGAGAGACAGTAATAGCAATCCCACTAACGGTTTCTAAAGACTAGAAAATATATATTGGGCTTGTGAGCCAGTTCATATTGCTCCACAAATTTAAATGTACATGCTGCCTGGCGAGTGAATATTACAAGAATAACATTAACATTCCGCAAGAGATTGTGACTAGTATTGTGGTGACCAAATATAGTACTTTCCTGGAAGTAGACACCGATCTGACATTCCTTAATTCTAAAATCCAAAGCTAATGACATTGTGCTCTGCTAACTTTCGTGCCTGGACAAATTTCATGTGACTTAATCAGACATTCGAAAAATTAGAACACCCAAGGAATCGGTCCCTGAGAGTTTAGCACGTCTTTTGGAACTGGGGATTTCTTGGCCGAAGACTGCCTTTTTCGGGTCTGTGTGAAGGTCCTAGAATTATTATGTTCCCAGAGGCAGCGAGCAAAGTTGTGAGTATATATGTGCAAGAAAGGCCATGGCTGAATGAATGAGAGTACACAGGTCTGAGTGTTATTTTACCGGTGTATTATTGTCACCCATGTGCTGTCTTAATTTTTTTTAACCTGCAGAATTTGTTACAAAATGCTAGAGTTTCTCTTTTTCTTAGGTTAAATCAGATTTATCCAACTCTGTTCATATATTTACGAGAAACAAAGAAATCTCTTAGACTCAACCCTACGTATCTATAACTCTTTGGGCCATCATCTGTTCTCTTAACGGGGCTGTGGGCTAAACCTAGAGTAAGATCTAACGGGCTATCATCCTTGTAGCATTTTTTCTTAAATTTTATGACTATTTGTATATGTTTTTCTTTGATGAAATTTTTGTTGGTGTTGTGAGAGATTTTTTTTTGATGATAATAATAAAAATCTCTCTTGAACAAAATCAGTGCGTTGGTCAGCTCGATCCCAATTATCTACATGATCATTGTTATTGATTTTCCAAGTCTGTGTGTTTAACTGTCGTCACGTGTATGTGCGTGCCCGTGAGTAGATAGAATTATACGGAATATATATATGTGGTTTAGACTGCCGGACTCTGTAAAAAGCCGTCGTAGAGGATAGGTGAGAGGGAGAAGAATTCTTTTCGCTTCCAGCGACAGCCTCTATACCACAGTCTATCATCTCACCACTCGTGGAATCTATTTCATTTTTTCTAACTCTCACCGTGACTATCACTCATTCCAACCTATTCAGAAGGGACCAACCCAAGTCTTAATACTCCTATCCGAAAATCTACGACACCTAGTTGTAAAAGTGTGTAGTTTAAAAATACGACAGGCCAGGAATTGGAAACAGTTCAGATATTTGCTAATTATGGCAAAATTGAGCATTGTACGTCTGTTAGTCTGTTTGATTGCATATTTTCTTCTGGGGCTACACATTGATCATGTACGTAAGATAGCCTTACAGGAATTGTTGACATGTAGAAATCAAGTTGTCACTTATGTTTATGTACTTAACCCAATCCTCGTATGGAAGCCAAGCATGGGCTAAGGGCTATATCTTGGTATAGGTACAGAAAAGAATATTCACAGGGAACTGGCTGTAGGAAAAGAAGGTACATGTCCTGTGCAACTTGTTAGCAGAATCTATGAAACGGGTGAGTTGGGGTGTTGTATGTGTGTGAGGAAATTGATGCAGACACCTACATGGGGTCCGATTATCCTTTGTTCCAGGTTCTGTCTCGCATGTAACACTAAAGCTGCCTCCACAAGTGAGAAATCTATGGGTGACAAGAGCCTGACATTCTCAACCAGGCGCTGCACGTTATGAAGGCCTGAATGGTGGAGGAAAGATCAACAATATCGAAAAAGATAAGAAGCAAATACGGGCCACTGTCTGGTGCCTCCAAATAATATCCACACAATAAAAGAGTACTTACCCGTTAGGGATTTAACCAAGGACAGCTTATAATAAAAAGACTCAGAAGTTCCGATACTGTGAATATCACATTCAGTTGTAAAAATCAAGTGAAATTATTTAATTCCTTGGAACATTATTTCTAAAATGGAAAAGAATTTCCAGTTTATTTATTTTGGCATGTACATATCCTTTCATTTATTTTGAGGACTCCTGCCCAAAAGAGATTATGGTGCAGGACAATTAAATTGTACATACAACTTTCACACAGTCTTGCTTAATAATTTTATTAAAGTTTAAGTTCTGTATTTGAAATTTATATATTACTTTAACTTACCCCTAGAAAACTTGTCAACTAAAATCAACCATTTAATCATTAATCTTTGGGGGATCTTGAGAGGTAGCAGTTAGGGACTCAGAGTACAGGATCATCATCATCTTCTCTGGGAACTTACATAGCTTGACCCCCCTTTGATGTCTATACACCCTTACTCTTTTTCAGAGAAGGGGGTATCACTTATAAGACCAGTCTCTTATCTGGCTCTATCCTGGTATCCTCTGATACACCTATTTGTCCAGGATATCTCTAAGTTTAATAACATCTAAACCTCTCGCTACAATGGGATGTGGTTATGTGACGTCTTCCAGTATGGGTCAGTCTTCTCAGCTATGAGATCTTTGATGTGAAATTTTGAGAGAGTCCAGATTTGAATGTGAGTGGGCTTATATACAGTTCCCCAGTCAGTATGAATTTAATTGAGTCTGAGTTTGGTTGGATCTCCTTCGCATCAGTCTGATTGGTTTAATTTGTCTCAAGCTGAATCTGCTTCTATTCATTCTGATGAATTTCTCACTTTCGCTCCTCTGTGTTTGATTGGCTCGTTTTCCGCACCTCTGATTGGTTGCTTTTTTACGTCCTCGAATAATTAGGTGATTCCCCCTTTTGTGAATCTTAGGTATAGAAATATATACGTACGATAAATCTTACGGATTACTGTTTACAGGGAAATTTCCAGAGTGATCTGTCCGTGCCACTACAAAGGGATTGTACATAAATCCAGCAGCCTGGGAAAATGAAGCTGCCGATCGCACCAAGTAGAAATACCCCTTATGGTGCTACCTAAGATTGAGCGAAAAGAATCTCTCACAACAAGCAGAAGAGAAAAGAACACTCCGTAAGGAACACCAGGGAAAAAAGTAGCTGTGGAACATCACCTCAGGGGCGCATTCCCTTATCAGTTATGACTAGACCATTGTTCGGTAAATGTAAACTTTCTCTTTCCTTCGTTCTTGTTAATTAACTTACCCAAAAATGGGCTTCCAGCCAGTGAGTATTAGGGGCTGGGAAGGGGAACAAGGATTATTAAGATAGTACTTAACACGTAATTCGTAGATAGCAACTAAGGATGCTTGGGCACGGGACTAGCTACCTCATCTTGCAGAAATGTAAAAAAAAAAAAAAACGTCAAATACATATTTAGAATTACAAAACAGTCGTTATTCTGGAATCCCGATGGAATGAGAAATAGAACGAGACCTTATAAAACGTAGAGATGAGAACTGGAGAAGACACGGAAAAGTCTTAAAATGATGGTACGGGTCAGACAAGTTTGGCGTCAAATTGTTGAGGGCCAACGCTGCGCAGGAATCTAAGGGGTAATAATGATTATAGATATGAAAAAATGAGTTTTCAGTTCTGTATTAAGAATCGCAAACATATTCGAAAAAAAAAACCGGAATATGGAGTTGGCAAAAACATTTTCTGACTACGACTCCAATTACTGAAATTTTAGAAGTCCGCGTCCGATTCTCCACTCCGACTCCCGACACCGACTCCGACTACAGTTTTTTACTAGTCATATGGCATTCAATTCGGAGTGGAGTCCGGACATTTTTTTAACCGACATCGATGCTGACTCCAGTTTAAAAAGCGACCGATTCCAAATACTTCAACTCCATAGCCCGTCCAAAAATTAAGATCCAAGCAGACCAGCACTTTATCACGGATAATTCGATTGAGTAAAACAAGAAATTGCATATACGTCCCCTCATGGGACAGGCAACGGGTAATGTAAGACTTTGTAGTTGTTCTACACAATTGCTACTTGTTCCTTAAATGTTGCCTAACACGATAGCCCGTTGATTATTGAATATCCACAACAATGTAAGGTTGTCTTTACGCAGTCATCATCGTCATCATCATCTCATTTTTTTCGCTCCTTATGGAAACACCACCACAGATGGTCCATAGAGGAACCCCACGATAAAGCGGATATTTTTGCAGCTGTGGTTTCTGAAGAATTTGTTTTACAGAATGAGGTTATCAGCCGCATTCACAATCTTATGTTAGTCGCCTTTTACGGTATGCTAGCGGGAGTAGATGACCTTTTGTTTCTTTGTCTATTTTGTATCATTCAAGCTGCTTTAGCTTGTTGAATAGATGGTACGTTAATTTAATTTGCGGCTTGTTTGGAGTTTGAAGGTTACCACGTGTTCACTTTTTTTATACATTTCAATCTTCTGTTGCTGGCAATCACTCATTTGTGAAGGTCTGTAAATTCGCTTGAGTGTCGTACCTGTTTGTCGACATGTTTCAGGTCTACACTACAGAACAGAAAAGGTAAAAGTAATCCCATTGCAGATACTGCCGTAGTAGTGCAGTGTTAAAGATTTCACAATACTAGGTCCTGCTACTAGAGGTGGGTTGACCAGTTCCCTTCCTCGCTGCTATTTGCCTTCCCTAATTCAAGAGCAGAGTCAGTTACCAATTTACAGCTGGGTAGACTGAAGCAGTACGTTCGTGTTTCGAACCTAGTACCTTTGCCGCGAGAAGCCAGCGCCCTAATCGCTCCCATATTATATACATTCATTACATCTCAGCTCCACTGGAGTACGGCTCTTCAACAAATACCCGTCAATCTTCCTGTTCTCTGCTAAACGAACAAACGTCTGTTCATGTTTTTTTAAATCCCATTTATGCCTATCTAATTCCCGTGTTCACGTGTTTTCTTTTGCCTCACTTTTTTAAATACTTTCTTTTATGTTTTTAAACATACTCAGATTTGATTATGATTGGATACTATAAATGTATGTTGTTATATTGCCTTTATAATGTTGCATGCCTTTAAATTAATGCTTAAAGTAACATGTGGGAATGAAAGGACAGGGTATGCAAGATAAGTGAGAGAAAGAGGACAGGCAGAATGATAAACGGGCCTGCGTGTCCAACTCTTTGCTCTTTGAAAATAAAGTTCGTTCGTTCGTTCGTTCGCATACACTGAGGATTCCATAACAAGGACAGCATTGTGATACTATCAGCTGGTTTTCTCAATGTGTGTCATATACAATGCTAGCGTCTTTTCCTCACATCTTCTTTTTACACACACAGCTTTATATTAGTGTATGTATGTGAGGGTGTGTGTATAGTTTTTTTAAACCTTATTTTTGGACATTCTTGTCAGCAAAGAGAATAAATGAGTGGGGCATGTTATACGGATGGCGACTGACTATTCACGCAAGAGAAAAAAAATATGCTAAACGAATTCAGGACATTAGACCAAGGGTCACCCAAAATGAAGATGAATAACATCATAGAGATAAATAAGACAGCGCTGAGTACAATAAGCTGGAGACAGATCCTCAAGAACAGCTGAGAATAGTCGCTGCTCGTCTTTGCTGTAAAGTGAGAAGTCTTTATTCGATGAAGAAAAAACATAAAGGAAATGACGACAAAATATGATGATGTCACTCAGTTGTAATTTTTACGAAACACATTGAGCAAATCTGTTGATAACATTACAAGGCAGTCCTTGTTCTGAAATCCCCAGATTAGAGATGTGGAGAAATATCAAAGAACATACAGAAAAGAGAACTGGAGACAGTCATGCAGGGGTTGAAGAAGACACAGGAAGACCTTGAGCTGATGGCACGAGTAAATAGGACTTTGCATAAGGTTGTTGAAGACCTATGCTTCTTTTGGGTAGCTAAAAGCTAATGAATGAATGAATTAATGAATGAATGACAGCTTAAATGTTGCCATTTCTTCAATCCATCAAGCAAACAACCAATACCCATTAACTCCCCCAAGAAACATACGCCTTCAACAAACACACACACAATTTCTTCCTCATTTCTGTCTTCAGTTCCCTTCTCTATATTTTCTTCAGTCGTCCTCTACTTCCCTTACCCTGAGAATACCAGAGCAAGTACTGCCTTATAATGCAATCAACAGGTTTCGCCAATGTGCATTACTACAACAAACATAAATACTTTCTTCAACAACAAAGTGTCTTCTCCTATGAGGTCTTTTCAAGCTGTAGGTATTGTAGTTTTCTTCTGTCGCGAGACGCGCTGGGCTCGATATCTTAGTGTAATCGAACACTGTGTAACGCGAAGATTTTAGCCAATGAGAGCAGCGCTAACCATTTACGGCGGTTCTCGTAGGTTGGTAGCTGTAGCTAAGATGTAATCTCAAGTGAACTAATGTGTTTGCTTTTCAATTGGTTATGAAAATCCGGATGGATTACAACTAATAATTTAACGAAGGTTAGATATTAGAGAGCCTAAGCTTCGCCTAGATATCTATATCTTCATATTATGTGCAGTACAATCCAAGATAATTGTGGTTAAATGCAGAAACACATGAATCGCACAGAGTTTTGCACATTCTCGTCTGTCATAGCGAAAGATAAATAGACTGAAGTGAAAGAAAATTATATAGAATGACAGCTCTCAATTTTCCGGTTGTAATAAGCCCCAGATAAAGAAAATCGGTTGAATGATAAAGGAGCAGGATATAATGGAAATTTTAACAAAAACGCACACTTGGCTCGATTTAGCACATTTTGCAGAAAGTGAGACGAACGGATAACTTATGACGTCAGTGCTCCCTCGCTCGTAGGATACAGAGGTATAAAAAGGAGAGAAACGGATGAATAGAAACTCACCGCCAAAATGTTCAAACATGAAAGTAAAAGGACAGAGCTTGCTACAAAACCTTTTGCCATCTTGAAGTGTGTGCAGCCTGCCAGGCCCTTGATGCGCTGTGTGTATTCTGAATTGAAGGTAAGGCTGACTCGTTTAGTAAATATGTATATAATATAATTTATTGCAGATTTAAATCATGTTGTGTAATTCTTGGAGGAAAGAAGCCATTGTTGCTGTACATATTTTTTAACGAACCGCAGAATGAATTGGAATGTAGAGTAGTTATCAGTAGACTTACGAAGCCTTTCTTGATTACTGGATGGAATAATACATGAAGGACATGTGGAAGAATAGGATGAAGTAACTAAATGAATTATGTGTATATACTTATGATAACATATGCCAATACTATGTCACTGAAGTGAAATGTGAAAGAATAGAAATTAATTCAAATGAATTATGATATCTATATATATATGTACAACTCATATATATATATATATATATATATATATATATATATATATATATATATATATATATATATATATATATATATATATATATATATATATATATATATATATATGTTTATGATAAAATTTGCCGGTAGTATGTCACTGAATTGATCTGTATAGTCTGACTTAACAAATGGCATCTGATGACTTACAGGATTCACATCTGTGCTAGAGAAAGTTTCTTCTAGCAAAATACTAGCCTAGGAACATTATGTTGTTGCAGGCTAAATCATACCTTACTGTCAGCAAGACTGAAGACTGTTGTATACCTGTGATAGCCAGCGAAGCATTCAATCACCAAGAGTATACCTCACATCAGGTCTGGAAACCCTAATCTTCATGGAATTGCGAGCCACTGTCTAAACCAGATTGACATCCCGGTAAGTCAAATAAGATAAGCTGTCCATAGAAAGGTCTTACTCAAAATATATGGTCTACCACACTTACAAAATATATGGTCTGCCACACTTACAAAATGTATGGTCTACCACACTGTTGCGCAAGAATGTCGCAACTTATTCTGTGTACTTTATATTTTTCTTATGCAAAGGGAAATAACCCGTGTAATTGTATGTCACTTTTACTTACAACAGTTTTGGTTTCTTGTTGGCGTTCGGTTGCCGATAAGTTTGTTTGAGCGGTCTTAAGTCAAGTCCATATATGGAGCGATTTTAAGTCATGTCCATGTTTGGAACGCTCGGGCCCACTTCTCTTGATAAGCATTTGGCAACTTGCAATGTTTCGATTCCTATCCTTTTAAGGCATTGTTCGAGAAGGTACTATCTTCGTATATTTTCTGAACTGTATTCGAATCGCGCGTTTCTGCGCATGTCTAAAGTTTGGCTGTGGTCTGAACGGGATTTCCGCCCGCAGTCCGTCGCAGATTCGTTTGAGAGCAGGACGCAATTTTGCTAGCGTCCGTGTTTATTCTATTCAGGAAAAAAGAGTCCTCTACATATTGTTGTTCCTTTTGAGATGATATATCTTTTGTGATTCCTAGCGCCTGGAGGCGTGTGAGTTATGTGGTTTATTTCCTGAAGAAAAGGTAATAACACTTTGAATAACATTATCGCCATTTTTCGCGGTTGACATGTTTGTAGCCTGTTTATTGACGAGTCTACATTATGAGAAGTTTCTCAGCTCACGAATCACGTACGTTGTTATGCATCGGGTCGATGCATGTCCTAAGGACTATTTACTTGTTGAACTCTGCTGATTGATCTAGGTTTGATACCTTTATTGTCTAAGGAACTTTGAGGACATTGTTATGACATTCAGAAGACGTGCCTGTCTTGCTGGAGTCAGATATAGGAGAGTGGATCTGATCTCTTATTGATATTTTTCGGCTATTATGGAAAGGGATGGAGGTTTCCACCTGACTACATGTACAGCTGGTTATGATGAACTCAAACTTATATGATTCGCCATTATTATGATGCTGTCTGCTGTCCAGTGCTGTACTGATTATGTTGATGTAATGATGACTGTTCTACCGTACATGTGATGTACCTGCCTATTGATGTCTATACATCTTGTCATTGTGACGTCTACAATATATGATACAAAAACGTCACTGGCTGTTTCAAGATTTCTTGACTTTACATGTTATAAGTTGATGTGACGTCCCTGTTTGGAACTGTGGCTGTTTACCCACACTCACATCATTTATACTAACCAGACTAAAGACACCACATTATTTCGCCTTCATCATCCCTGGTGTCTGAGGGTGATACACCACGCTTCTAGTGCCAGCATTATCATACCTTTGGCAAGAAGATGAAATATAACACCCTCAACATTGTGTGGCAAATGTAAAATCATCCACGGAACATTTATACACGCAACACATTTGCTACGCAACATTTGGTGGCCATAAGCTGGTTTGGTCTGGTGCCAGCATACACGGGGTCCCTTACCCACTTCATTCTTCAAGATATCAACACTTCAACATTCTTCAAGACATCAACATAAAGAATTCTGAGACTACTCGGCGTTGCCCAGTAAATGTCGAAATTGCAACTTTTTGCCTGAAGTCAAGAAGTTTGACAGTACCCGGCGTTGTTACATATATTGCCGGATAACACAAGTTGCTGCTATCAAGGTTCCAGGTTGCTGTAGTTGTTGAGAAGGCCAAGTACCGATTGAAGCAATTTACTGTTGGATAAGAAGGCCAAGTGCCGTAACAACACTACCTGTACGGATCAGAAACTCAAGTTCTACCATCGTCTTGGCAGCTACCATCAAGATCAACATGCTCGATCAACGTTGGATCTTCTGTCCATAGAATGTTGATCTTCACATGTTCTTGGCTCTGCTGACGATTGGATGACCATAAGTTAAGTGGCCTGTTTGTTAGTGAACTGTGCCCTTATACTTCTACTGAGTCTTCTGTATTTCTCATTCTTTTGTTACATGTTATATGTTTATATGTTTGTATGTTATTTGTATATTTATATGTTTACTTTTCTGCGGGTCTGGATGGGTGGTGACTCCTATAGATCATACCACGTGACAGAGGTTTTCTATTGAGAGTGTTCTTTAGGGTATGCAAATTTCCTATAGTGAAATTTGCTAAGCGACTTTTGTTGCTATTCCTGTTAGTTGTGATGACATGTGTTAGTGTTGTTTTCGTTATTTTTTCGCATTCTTTAGTTTTGTTTTGATTTGTTTGTACTTGTAGATCTACTCTTTTCTATTGTTTAGTTTTATACACCATTTATATTTATACACTGTGGTGTCTTGTGTTTGTATCATCTTCTCGCAGATATCATCACATTTTTGTGATATTCCTTTACTTTTCGCTTTATTTTTAGTTGATTACTGCGAGTGTTTTCGTTAATGTTTACATTGTTATTGTTTACATTGTTAATGTTTACATTGTTATTGTTTACATTGTTAATGTTTACATTGTGATTGTGTTTACATAGTCATTGGTTACACTTAGGGTACTTAATTAGTGGATTATGCTGATGCATTATTACTACTACACTGATGATAAATAAATGATGAATAGCACCTATGATCAAGAATTGATTGATGATATTTCAAGAAGGTTCATAAACAAGTTCTTTGGCAAAGAGTTGTTCCCACAGAGATTGGGATAATATAATGTGATGTGATTTAGCAAGTACTTGATTTAAGACTTGTTATTATTAAGTTTGAAATAAATAAATTAATTATTTCAGGTTTTGGACTCATATTTTAGACAACATGTCTACATTTGAGTACTTTATTGAGCAGGGTAAATCCCTTGGAAAGACTGGTGATAAATTAGAAGAATTTGCGACTGTTCAATGTGCCAAGGCATTAAAGTCGGAAGAAAAGAAAATGAAAGAACAAACTGAACAAAAGAAAATAGTTGCTGAGAATTTAAAACTGCAGATGCAGGTGGAGGAAAAGAGATTCCAAATGGAAATGGAAAAACAAAAAAGAGAAGCAGAAGCAAAAGCTGAAGAGAAAAAGCTACAAAGAGAAACAGAGGTTGAAAATAAAAGACTTGAAACAGAGGCTGAAAATAAAAGACTTGAAATAGAGAATAAAAAACTTGAAAGAGAATCTGAGGAAAGAAAAGCAAAAATGGAGCATGAAGAAAAACTCTTAGCTTTGGAGTTAGAGAAGTTAAAGTTGATGAACATGGGTAATGCTAATGATGCAAATAAGGTGTCAGATAAGACTAATGCTAATACTTTCAAGCTAAATCTTCCAGCATTCAATGCTTCCATTGATGATATAACTTTTTATCTAGACAGATTTGAAAGTGCATGTAAGGTGCATAACATAGATAAATAACTCTATGTTTATCATTTGTCCAAAATACTTAGAGGTGATGCTTTGATTATGTTGGGCATGGTAGATCTGCCTGACAAGAACAACTATGAGGTTGTCAGGGCTATCTTGTTAAAGAAATACCAACTAAACGAAGACGGCTATCGTCTTCAATTTAAAAATATGTTGCCAGAAACTGGAGTGGAATTCTCTGAATTCATTTCAAAGATACGTCTTACTTTTACACGTTGGGTTGAACTGTCTAAGACAGAACATACATTTGAAGCACTGATGGACTTACTACTTAGAAATAAGGTTATGTCTTCTGTCAATGAATCTTTTCTTTCTTTTCTTCATGAGCGTAAGCCTAAAAACATAAAAGAAATGGAAGAATACTGTTGCCAGTATGTTACTGCGCATCCTCATGTAACCATTGGCAACTCTAAAGTAAAAGAAGGTCTGCCAGTTGATTCGGCAGCACCATATGGTCAAAACTTTGATCGTAAATTCCAACAAAATGTTAATAAAAAGACTAACCGTAAGTAAGCTCAAAATTATGGCAATCAATTTCAATGTGATTCTTCTTCACAGAATTGGAGACAAGCTGACAGTCCTCGTTACTTCCAACCTACTAATTTTAGGCATTTCAGAAGAGGATATGGTAACAGAGGCTATTCTTCGCGAAGACCTCACAATCAAACAAATAGATGTTTGCATCAATGTGGACATGATAGTAATCATGGAAACTGGGGTTCAAAACAGGATAACAGTTACAATAGAGACACTAATAACTTCAGAGATAATAATAACTCTGATGGCTTCAGAGGTAATAATAGTCGCGGTAGATCTCAACACAAAAAAAGAGATATCAGCAGGCTAACTCTGTACAACAAGAATCTCAGGGAGCCGGTAATCAGGTTGTTGATAATAAAAACTCTGAAGCGGTCACTTGTTCTGCTTTTGACTTTGGGAGAGCAAACAAATGCCCCCAATGCAGTACTTTGTTCGAACCGACTACCATAACTACTTTGAGTTGTGGTCACCCTCTTCCCGCTCTGCCTGCTGCAGTTGCGCATGACGGGAGAGGTTCTCTAATCATTCATAAGGGTCTTGTTAATAGTACTCCGGTCTCGCTACTTTTCGATTCCGGATGCACCACTATTGGTGTTAGACAATCGCTTATAGATCCATCCTGTGCTACAGGAAAGGTTATCAAATGTGTAACATTTGGCGACACTCTAGAGATATATCCTACTGCTTTAATTCACATTGCCACTCCTTTCTTTACGGGAGATGTGCACGCCTGTCTTTTACCTAATCCTATTGCGGACAATTGTTGCGTATGGTTTTTTACAACATTGTGGTGTTGCGCATCAAAGAGCGCTGAGCTGGGTTTGGGGAAAATATTTGAAGATATGTGAATAGTACACTTAGGTGCATTATTATTGCGCGCAGTAAAAAAGGATGACGTAGGAGTTTTTTGGGTATTGAAACAATGACGTGGAGAACAAAAATGGACCCAAGAAATAAACAAGACGCGAACAGCCTTGTGTGTGCTGGTTTGCTTGAAAACCCGTAGAAAAGGGTTATATTGATTCGTGCCATGAATGGGAATGTATACCAGGATGAGTACTATTAATACTGTATAATGTGATGCTTATACATTTTTTAGACTGGCAGGTCTATACACCGTAAAAATCGGAGTCTTAAAGATCCTGCCTGCTCTGTCGCTAATGTGTACTGACTTTTGGGGAACTTCATGTTAATGAAGTTAAATGAGTTTGAACAGAAGGTACGGGAGAAGGGCACGGATATAATCAATACATAGAGATGTATAGAAGTATTGGGACTAATAAGCAACAATGTATTACCGTCAAGGAGTATAACACTATGTTACGAATAGACAGAATGACATTAACTAAGGACGGTTCATCATGTCTCATGGATCATGAGTTTTCATTAAACTGTGTTGTTAATTTACCGGAACAGCATTGGCTTCTTACCTGGTTATAGTTGAGCTGTTGGGCATATCTGAGACATTACTAATTCGTGATCCCTTGTGAGAGAACACTGCATAAATAATACAGGGATGATACAGTGCAGTTTTTGGCACACCCACGAACAAAACATTCGCGTGACACTTTTGTTGTATACCAATGTTCTAACATTCATATAGACACATATGGGAATAATGATGGTATACATATATCAAATGCAGACAAACTCTTTTAATACACGGGAATAAACGAACGGGCGGACAGTACTTTAACATGGTGGCCATTAAAATGTACCTTCCCGTTCTATAAATTCAGATATTTGGAGCTCAATTAATTGCCACGCATATTGGAACAATGACACTTGTTGCATGCTCAATCAATCGATCGTTATGTCAAAGTCGTAACCTTGACTTGGAAGGTCAACGTTCGTGTGATGTACATACTCAAGTCTCCAGAGAAGTATCATAGTTGTACCGGGGAATGATGCTACAGTTTTCGATTTCCATTTTCTAGTCTTGCTGTGTACCTGCGGAGGTTACATTGAGTGACGTCATTCGGTAACAGATACTTTCAACCAGAGCAAATTACGGTTTGTTTTGGAGAATTGCTCACCTTGAATTCAGCTGTATGAATTTCATAACCTGTGTTGGATCGAAATATGTACGAGGAGTATTGGGATTCCCTCAGATAAGTAGACATTGTTATTATGGTGTCAGTACCCTGGTTATTATTAGTGAGCCCCTTTCTTTGTCATTTTAACTCGTAAGATGCTTGTTCTTCTTCATAGATGTCCTGGGGTGTTTTCCTAGGTTGATTTCAGGTCGATGAATCGCAAAGGCTTATAGCCAGTTTCTTTGGGGCTGCTGAAATGTCGTAGATTTTTGTGTTGACGCCGTGGTTCTTTATGATATTATCTCTTCTTTAATTGTTTAGGTGCGGTGATGGTCATTGCTAACGTGTATATTTCTATGTAATTAATTCTCTTCATGGACCATTATGTTTTCAGTAGTAATATTATCTTGTATAATTTCTTAGTTGATTGATTTATAGCTGCATATTTTATTAAATAAAAGATGATTAATCTCCAGTAATGAGTATCGATAAGGTGACGAATATAGGATACTAATTGGAATACTACAGTTTATTTGATGAATTAAATATATTAATTCAGATTCTGAAATGTCGACGGCGGAATACTTTATTAAACAGGGTAAAATTCTTGGTTTATCAGGAGACAAATTACAAGAGTTTGCTCAAACAGAATATAAAGAGGCGCAGGAAAGAGAGAAACGTCAGTTAGAATTAAAAGATAGAGAATTAGCCAACCAGGAACGTATGAAACGGTTGGAAATGGAAGATAATGAAAAAAAGGAGGCAAGACGAAGAGAGAATTAAACACTTGGAAATGGAAGATAATGAAAAAAGGAGGCAAGACGAAGAGAGAATTAAACTCTTGGAGATGGAAGAGAATGAGAAAAGGAGGCAATATGAAGAGAAAATGATGCTATTGGAAATTGAAAGGCAGAAGTTGCAAAATGGAAATGCTAGTTGTCAATCACATACTCAGAATGATGGACAGAAAGGTGACATTAAAATTCATCTGCCAATGTTTAAACCAGGGGTCGACGATATTACGTTCTTCTTGTCAAGATTCCAATTGGTATGCACAGAATATAAAATTGATAAAAGTAAGTGGTGTAGCAAACTGATGAATTTTTTATCAGGAGAGGCGTTAAGTGCAGTCGCTTCGTTAGAAGGCGATAGTCAAAACTATGAGGAAGCTAGAGCTACGCTATTAAAAAAATATCAGCTTACAGCTGAAGGTTATAGAAGGCGTTTTAAAGAGTTGTTGCCGGAAACAGGAAAAGAGTTCTCACAATTCATTTCGGATATTCGTTTGACTTTCAATCGTTGGATCGAACTTGAAAAGGTACAACGGAATTTTGAAGATCTTGCCGATTTAATATTACGGGATAAGATATTATCCTCAGTAAGTGATAAGTTTTTGGCATTTTTACAGGAGCGGAATCCTAAATCGTTATCGGAAGTTGAGACCCTAGGGCGCCAGTTTTCAGTTGCTCATCCGAACTTGAATGTCAGAAACACTAAATTACATGAATCGTTACAGTCAGCGGGTGTTGCTACTGTAAATAACAGACAAGGAAAATTTAGATCGAATAGTGGTGATAGAGATAGGTTTCGTCATAGAAGTGCCAGTTCAGATCGAAATAATAATTATCAAAGAAATTTTTCTCATTTTGAAGGTGGAAATAGAAAAGATTCACCAGCTGGCAGAAGATGGAATAACAATCATTTTGGAACTGGTCAACAGGTTGATTTGGGAAACAGAGACAGAATGAATTGGCAACGAAACACTCCTAACTTTTACAGTTACAATAAAGCACGTTACTCGCAGAATAATAATAGACATTTGTATAACAATAGACAACAAAATGACAGGGCATTTCGGTCAAATAGTTATAATCGATCTGCTTACCATGGTAATTCCGTTCAAATGTCGGAAAATAATGTCGCAGATAACAATAATACTGTTAATCAAGCAAATGCGTGTGCGTCATTTGATTTTAATAATGCTGAAACATGTTTGGAATGCAAGAATCTATTTCAGCCTGACGTGGTATCCAGACTGAGATGTGGACACCCATTGCCGGCGTTACCTGCAATGTCAGCTCATGAAGGAACCGGGTCTTTAGAGTTTCACAAGGGCTTACTTAATGGCATACCAGTAACTTTATTAAAGGATTCAGGTTGCACGACGGTAGGTGTGCGACAATGTTTGGTTGATTCTTCTTGTTGTACAGGCACATGGGTTAAGTGCATTACGTTTGGTGGTAGAATTGAGAAATTTCAAACTGCGGTGGTTCATATTGCGACGCCATTTTTTACGGGACAAATAAAAGTATGTTTGTTGCCGAATCCAGTTTGCGATTTAGTTCTTGGTCGCATTCACGGTTTTAAAGAGTGTACTCTTGAGCAAATAAATGATTGGGAACGAGAACACGTAAACAGTGCTAATGTTGTGGTTACTCGAGCACAGGAGCAGTCTCAACATAATGTTGTGCCACTAGTTAATGATGATGTGTTACACAGTAACATCAACAAGGAAGTTTTTTCTACTTTACAAAACAGTGATGTTTCATTAAAGAAATTTTTTAGTTTAGTCCAACAGGATGATACGAATGGTCATACTTCTCACAAACAATGGTATACTATCGTAAATGACATATTAGTGCGAAGATTCAGAGATAGTAAATCTTGTCATATTACTACTCAGATCATGGTGCCTAAGGTAATGAGATCCTATATCTTGAGTCATGCTCACGATTCCCGTTGTGCAGGTCACATGGGATACTCTCGTACTAGATCTAGAATTCTGGCATCTTTTTTCTGGCCGGGAATGTCGAAAGACATTGCGATGTTTTGCCGTTCTTGTGTTACTTGTCAGGAGGTGAAGTCTAGAGGGGCACGTCATTTGGCTCCAATTCAAGCAGCCGATATTCCGGTGCGTCCATTTGAGAAGATGGCCGTGGACATTATTGGCCCACTTCCTATAATGTCATCGAGAGGACATAGATATGTATTAACTTGTATAGATTTGTGCACGCGTTGGCCAGAGGCCATACCACTCAAGAACATTACTACGCAGGATGTGGCTGATGCTTTGTTTCATATCTTTACTAGAATCGGATTTCCGAGAAAACTGTTGTCGGACAGAGGTTCTCAGTTTGTGTCAGGTGCAATGACTGAGGTTATGGCAATGTTTCATATAGACAGATCACTGAGTTCCGTATATCACGCCGCCTCAAACGGGATGGTGGAGCGTTTAAATCGATCAATAAAACAGATGTTAGGAAAGATTACAATCGATTTTCCTAAAGAGTGGGACCGAGTTTTACCAGCGGTACTTTTTGCATATCGTGAAATACCGAATGAGCATACAGGTTTCAGTCCATTTCAACTTGTATTTGGTGCTCAGCCCAGAGGTCCATTATCTTTAATCAAAGACTTGTTGATTGATTCTTCCTTGTCGCAAGAAACTCAATCGTCTTACGAGTATGTTGTAAATCTTAGGAAAAAAATCATGGATGCATGTCAGCTGGCAACAGATGCATCGGAGAGAGCTAAAGAAAAAGCTCGTATGTTACAGAATCACTCAAGACGTCTTCGTCTTCTTGTACCAGGCGACGAAGCGTTCGTGCTTTTACCGAGCAAACAGAATCGACTACTGATAACTTGGTGTGGTCCATTCAAGATTCTGTCACGTATTTCAGATGTCGATTATGTCCTTGATTTTAAGGGACAAAGAAAGATTTTTCACATTAACATGTTGAAAGAGTTTCACTCAAGACCTGAACATCTTAAGGCAGTCTTTCACGCTGTTGATAATGTAGGTTCACATCCAATGAGCTGGGCGTCTTTATCAGTTATTCAGGAAGAAGAATCTTCTTTCCCAGCTGTATCAATGACGTTTCCTAGTCTACCGGTTCAATCTACCGAAACTTGGGAGGACGTGACAATCTGTCCGAATCTTACACTTGAAAACAAAACACATGTATCCGAATTATTACATTCGTTTCATGATGTACTTACAGACATACCAGGCAAAACAAATGTAATCACACATGACATCATTTTAAATGATGAAAAGGCTATTAGAGTGCGTCCATACCCGATACCATTACACTTTCAAGACAAAGTAAACAAAGAAATAGATGACATGCTGCAATTAGGTATAATCAGTTCTTCTCAAAGTAATTTTGCTTTTCCCATGGTTGTAATAAGAAAAAAAGACAATAACATTCGGCTCTGCATTGATTTTAGAAAATTAAATCAGGTCACAATTTTTGACGCCGAACCGTTACCATTATTGGATGATCTTTTACCAAAATTAGCAGATGCAGTATATTTCAGTAAGTTCGATCTGTCAAAAGGTTATTGGCAGGTTCCGTTGGAGGAAAGATGTAAACATTTTACGGCTTTTGCTACTCCCAGAGGGTTGTTCCAGTTCAATTTTATGTGTTTTGGACTGATGAACGCACCTGCTACGTTCACTAGAATGATGAGAATTCTGTTCTCGCATAGACAAGATATAATCTCGTACATAGATGATATTTGTTTGTTTAGCAACACTTGGGAAGAACACTTTCACGGTTTACACTCTCTATTGTCCACGCTCAGATCTGCTGGGTTATCTGCTAGACCATCTAAGGTGTATATTGGATTCTCTGAGATTACTTTTCTAGGTCATAGGATTGGTCATGGGAATCTTCAAACTTTGGAGCAGAATGTTTCCAAGATTCTAAATCTTTCCATTCCTAGGACAAAAAAACAAGTCCGTAGTGTGTTAGGACTAGTGCAATATTATGGTAAATTTATTCCTAACTTATCTTCAATTACATCAGATCTGTCCACTCTACTTAGGAAAGGGGCTCCTAATGTAATTATGTGGACTCCAGAATGCAATGCTGCTTTTCTTAAAATTAAGGATTTATTTTCATCCCCACCGATTTTAAAACTACCCAGGCTTAATAATCTTTATACTCTTCGAACAGACGCTTCGTCCAAGGGCGTTGGTGCTGTGTTGCTTCAACAATTTGATGGACATCTGCATCCGGTCACGTACATTTCGAGAAAGTTAAACAAGGCGGAAATGAATTATTCGGTGTTGGAAAAGGAACTTCTCGCAGTGGTATGGGCAGTAACCAAATTAGAGAAGTATCTGTTAGGTGTAACTTTCGTAATACAGTCAGATCAGAAAGCTTTGGCGTATTTAAAGACGAAGAACCATAAATGCACCCGAGCAGCCCGTTATTCGATTCTGATGCAGCCGTATAATTATACTATTCAAGCAATTCGAGGGTCCGACAATGTGGTTGCAGACGTACTGTCGAGGTGCCCTCAGGAAGACAGTACACAAGTTTTTAATGACAGTTAGTTCATGGTCAACAGTAGTGGTGATGTAATTGGGACATTGAATTTTTATTAGTGTTATCCGGAACCCAATTTGGTATTTATGGTGTAAGGTGCACATACAGTGTACTATAATATGACTGTACGGCAATGATATGCTATAGCGTATTTTTGCGTGTATATTATAGAAGTTCCTAGGGGTATTGAAATAGGTAATTTGGGACCGATTTATGCATGTATTTGCTATTTTTTGGGGTTGGATCAGGAATAAACAGATATGGGATTTGCAGTGTACTCTGTATTGGTGAGGTACACATTATTGCAATCATTTTCCTATGGAGAGGTAATCCTATTAGATGTAACCATATTATATAAGTTTTGGTTCTAGTATTATTGATACTAGAGGTAATAGAGGGCGGTGTTGATTTCCCGTAATTTGTTTTAATTTAGTAATATTATTACTTCCTACATGGATTTTATTCATAAGGCAGTAGATTATTATGACTTGTTTATCACCTTTTCATCTCATCGACAACTGACTGATTATATTATGAGACATTAGCTGACGTAGACTTACTGAGACGTAGGATAGTATTATGTTGGTATGGTTTTTTTAAAATTACCTTAAGTGGTACATTTTTGAAGAAAAAAGAAACTACGTGTCTTTTTTCTTAACGGTGGTAGGGGGTAATTGTTGCGTATGGTTTTTTACAACATTGTGCTGTTGCGCATCAAAGAGCGCTGAGTTGAGTTTGGGGAAAATATTTGAAGATATGTGAATAGTACACTTAGGTGCATTATTATTGCGCGCAGTAAAAAAAGGATGACGTAGGAGTTTTTTGGGTATTGAAACAATGACGTGGAGAACAAAAATGGACCCAAGAAATAAACAAGACGCGAACAGCCTTGTGTGCTGGTTTGCTTGAAAACCCGTAGAAAAGGGTTATATTGATTCGTGCCATGAATGGGAATGTATACCAGGATGAGTACTATTAATACTGTATAATGTGATGCTTATACATTTTTTAGACTGGCAGGTCTATACACCGTAAAAATCGGAGTCTTAAAGATCCTGCCTGCTAATGTGTACTGACTTTTGGGGAACTTCATGTTAATGAAGTTAAATGAGTTTGAACAGAAGGTACGGGAGAAGGGCACGGATATAATCAATACATAGAGATGTATAGAAGTATTGGGACTAATAAGCAACAATGTATTACCGTCAAGGAGTATAACACTATGTTACGAATAGACAGAATGACATTAACTAAGGACGGTTCATCATGTCTCATGGATCATGAGTTTTCATTAAACTGTGTTGTTAATTTACCGGAACAGCATTGGCTTCTTACCTGGTTATAGTTGAGCTGTTGGGCATATCTGAGACATTACTAATTCGTGATCCCTTGTGAGAGAACACTGCATAAATAATACAGGGACGATACAGTGCAGTTTTTGGCACACACACGAACAAAACATTCGCGTGACACTTTTGTTGTATACCAATGTTCTAACATTCATATAGACACATATGGGAATAATGATGGTATACATATATCAAATGCAGACAAACTCTTTTAATACACGGGAATAAACGAACGGGCGGACAGTACTTTAACAACCTTATTATTGGTCGTATTCACGGAGTTAGGGAATGTACCCCACAGCAGATTGCTGCTTGGGAAGATCATAATATGCAAGCTACCAATGCAGTGGTTACAAGAGCACAAGCTCTACAAACACCCCAAACTTCATTGAATAGTAATAATGAAATTCATAGCCAGGATAGTAACTTGGTTATTACCCGGGACTCTTTCATAAAATTACAAGAAGAAGATCTTCTCTAAAAAAATTCTTCATTCTTGCGAAGAAAGGTGATCCAAATCAGAATACACAAAAAAAATCTTGGATTGCAATGAGAAACGGCGTACTTGTACGTATGGTACAAGACTCGACTACGTCGGCACATTCGCAAATTCTTGTTCCCAAGAGTATGAGAGTACAAATATTGCAACATGCTCACGACTCGCAATGTGCTGGACATATGGGATTTTCCCGTACAAAGTCGAGAGTCCTTGCGGCTTTCTTTTGGCCTTTTGTTAACAAGGACATTCGTATCTACTGCCAATCATGTAAGGTATGTCAGGAGGTCAAATCTAGAGGACCACGACATGCTGCGCCTATCCAGGCTGCTGACATCCCTATTCGGCCGTTTCAGAAAATGGCCATAGATATTATTGGCCCTTTTAAGATCAAGTCGGCCAGAGGACATCAGTTTATCCTTACATGTGTCGATATGTGCACACGTTGGCCAGAGGCTATCCCTCTTAAGAGCATATCTACTACCGATATCGCAGATGCTCTTTGGCTGATATTTTCTCGCTTGGGGTTCCCCAGAGAAATATTGTCAGACCATGGCACTCAACTCATATCTGACACTATGTCACAAGTTATGTCTACTTTACATATTAAAAGATCTCTCAGTAGTATCTATCACCCAATGTCTAATGGGTTAGTTGAGCGTCTGAATAGAACACTCAAGACTTTGCTTGGTAAGATAACTGAAGATCATCCTCAAGATTGGGACAGGGTTTTACCCGCGGTTCTCTTTGCTTACAGAGAGGTCCTAAACGAACACACAGGATTTTCTCCCTTTGAACTTGTCTTTGGCGCGCGTCCGCGCGGCCCTATGTCTTTACTACACGATCTCATCACTGCCGATTATATTAGCGATGACACTCAATCCTCATATGAGTATGTCATTGCTCTTAGACAAAAGATCATTGAGGCATGCAAACTGGCAACTGCTTCATCAGAAATTGCTAAAGAAAAGGCAAGGCAGTTTGCTAATAAGAATAGATGTCTACGACAACTTTGTCCAGGTGACAAAGCATTCGTCCTACTCCCCAGTAGGGAAAATAGACTTCTAATTGCATGGAAAGGTCCATATGCAATAGTCTCACGAATTTCCGATGTTGACTATGTGGTCGATATTGATGGAAAGCATAAAACTTTCCATATCAACATGCTGACGGAATTTCATGAGCGCCCAGACTATTTGCTGCCTATTTTCCAGGCAACGGACGATTCTTCTGTACCTCATGGTCATTACTCATCCCTGTCTGTCATACAGGATGATGAATCTGTTTTTTCTGATGTTAATCTTCCTCTTCCAGTGGTTCCACTACATTCCATGGAATCTTGGAAAAACGTTTCCGTTTCTCCTAATCTTTCCGTTGAGGAACATCGACAAGCCTCGTCGATGTTACAGACATTTCAGGATGTTCTAACTGACATCCCTGGACACACGCATGTCATAGAACATTACATAATTCTTACCGACAATAATCCAATTAGGGTTAGACCTTATCCTATCCCTATACACTTCCAGTCACAAGTGGAAAAGGAATTGGATGAAATGATTCAATTGAACATAATTGAACCATCGACTTCACCATATTCGTCTTCCATGGTTATTGTCCGGAAGAAAGACAAGAACATACGAATTTGCGTTGATTATCGCAAATTGAATCAAGGTCACAAAGTTCGATGCTGAACCGATGCCTTTACTAGAAGATCTACTTATTAGACTTTCTAATTCTAGATTCTTCACTAAACTTGACTTATCTAAAGGTTATTGGCAAGTGCCTTTAGCAGATCATGCCAAACCTCTTACTGCTTTCTCAACACCTAGGGGTCTATTTCAATGGAATGTTATGCCTTTTGGTCTTATGAACGCCCCTGCTACTTTCGTTCGCATGATGCGTCGAATTCTTTCTCACCGTTCAGATGTCATCGCATACTTAGATGATATCTGTCTCTTCAGTGATACCTGGGAAGATCACTATTTGGGTTTATATGACTTACTGTCCACTCTACGTGAGTATAATTTGACAGCAAAACCCTCTAAAGCCTATGTGGGTTTTGGTGAAATCTCTTTCCTGGGTCATCGTGTTGGTCATGGTCTCTTGAAGACAGAAGACCACAATACTTCCAAAATACTGAACATCTCTGTTCCTAAAACGAAGAAACAAGTTAGGAGTCTCGTAGGTTTAATTCAATTTTATGGGAGATTCATTCCGAATCTATCTTCGATCATGGCACCTCTCTCAACGTTGTTGAAGAAAGGATCGCCTAATCTGGTTCGTTGGTCTCAAGAATGTCAATCTTCCTTAGACCAGATTAAGAATATATTTTCATCTCCTCCCATCCTAAGATTACCTACTCTTGATAGGACTTTTGTTCTTCGAAGTGATGCTTCATCCACTGGGATCGGAGCAGCACTTATGCAGGAATATTCAGAAACTCTGCATCCTGTTATGTACATTTCTAGAAAACTGAATGCGGCAGAGAGGAACTACTCGGTTTTAGACCGTGAATTGTTGGCTATGGTTTGGTCTATTCTCAAACTACAAAGATTCCTCCTGGGCGCACATTTCATTCTAGAAACTGATCAAAAAGCTCTTACAGCTATTCAGACTAAGAACTTGAAGAGTTCGAGATCCACTCGATATGCTATTGCTCTTCAACCTTTTCACTTCACTGTACGAGCTATCCGTGGTTCTGATAATGTGATGGCTGACATTCTGTCTAGATGCCCACATGATTCCAACTAATACTTCTGTCCTATATTTCTAGATATACTACAGAGTCATAACACACCTATATTCCTACAATACATTAGCACATCTGTCCTCACTTTATGTGAACACATAATATTGTGCTTTGTTTTCATCTTTTTCTGTTACCTTCTTTTATAACAAAGGAAGGCTGAGTAGTTAATATAAGGGCCGAAAATTCACTCGGCCACAGTTATTATTATCAATAATGTATTGTATACTATGAAACATAATAGTTGTTACATAGAATTATATTGTTTGTATTTTCTCAGTATGTCATTGATGGTCTGAGAAGTTACCGTACTGTTGTCAAGCATGAAGAGTTCTAAATTGTGGACTTACCTTTGGAACGACAGGAGATGTGTCCTGGATCTTCATGTATTGTAATTTCATTATGTACTGATAATATTACATGTACTATTTAATATTTTCTATCAGATGTGTACATCCATTTTAAAGCGGTATTAGTATATGACACCGCTATTTGATAACGATTGTATTACACGTGCATATGTATATTGTACTTACATGCTAACGTAGTGTGTGTTGGTGGCACCTCCCCGATAGGTATATTTTTTCTGTTGAGATATATTCTCACCAGACACTATATGTGTCAATTTAGCCTCATGTTAGGCAGTTTAATTATTTATCCGCGCATAATTCGTGCGTTGTTGGGCCGCTTTTAGCTTTGCTCTTGGATATTTAAAAAAAAAATAGTTGCACATTTTTTTTTAATCGGGAGGTTGCGGTAATATGTTGCGCAAGAATGTCGCAACTTATTCTGTGTACTTTATATTTTTCTTATGCAAAGGGAAATAACTCGTGTAATTGTATGTCACTTTTACTTACAACAGTTTTGGTTTCTTGTTGGCGTTCGGTTGCCGATAAGTTTGTTTGAGCGGTCTTAAGTAAAGTCCATATATGGAGCGATTTTAAGTCATGTCCATGTTTGGAACGCTCGGGCCCACTTCTCTTGATAAGTATTTGGCAACTTGCAATGTTTCGATTCCTATCCTTTTAAGGCATTGTTCGAGAAGGTACTATCTTCGTATATTTTCTGAACTGTATTCGAATCGCGCGTTTCTGCGCATGTCTAAAGTTTGATTGTGGTCTGAACGGGATTTCCGCCCGCAGTCCGTCGCAGATTCGTTTGAGAGCAGGACGCAATTTTGCTAGCGTCCGTGCTTATTCTATTCAGGAAAAAAGAGTCCTCTACATATTGTTGTTCCTTTTGAGATGATATATCTTTTGTGATTCCTAGCGCCTGGAGGCGTGTGAGTTATGTGGTTTATTTCCTGAAGAAAAGCTAATAACACTTTGAATAACATTATCGCCATTTTTCGCGGTTGACATGTTTGTAGCCTGTTTATTGACGAGTCTACATTGTGAGAAGTTTCTCAGCTCACGAATCACGTACGTTGTTATGCATCGGGTCGATGCATGTCCTAAGGACTATTTACTTGTTGAACTCTGCTGATTGATCTAGGTTTGATACCTTTATTGTCTAAGGAACTTTGAGGACATTGTTATGACATTCAGAAGACGTGCCTGTCTTGCTGGAGTCAGATATAGGAGAGTGGATCTGATCTCCTATTGATATTTTTCGGCTATTATGGAAAAGGATGGAGGTTTCCACCTGACTACATGTACAGCTGGTTATGATGAACTCAAACTTATATGATTCGCCATTATTATGATGCTGTCTGCTGTCCAGTGCTGTACTGATTATGTTGATGTAATGATGACTGTTCTACCGTACATGTGATGTACCTGCCTATTGATGTCTATACATCTTGTCATTGTGACGTCTACAATATATGATACAAAAACGTCACTGGCTGTTTCAAGATTTCTTGACTTTACATGTTATAAGTTGATGTGACGTCCCTGTTTGGAACTGTGGCTGTTTACCCACACTCACATCATTTATACTAACCAGACTAAAGACACCACATTATTTCGCCTTCATCATCTCTGGTGTCTGAGGGTGATACACCACGCTTCTAGTGCCAGCATTATCATACCTTTGGCAAGAAGATGAAATATAACACCCTCAACATTGTGTGGCAAATGTAGAATCATCCACGGAACATTTATACACGCAACACATTTGCAACGCAACACACACCTACAAAATATATGGTCTACCACACTTACAAAATATATGGTCTACCACACCTACAAAGTATATGGTCTACCACACCTACAAAATATATGGTCTACCACACTTACAAAATATATGGTCTACGACACCTACCAAATATATGGTCTACCACACCTACAAAATATATAGTCTACCACACTTACCAAATATATGGTCTACCACACTTACAAAATATATTGCCTACCACACCTACAAAATCCAGATGATGATATTAAATTCTGTTAAAGTCACTACATGTGTAAAGACAGTATCTTAAGTCAATTTTTAAAGTTTAAGAACAGTGCTTCGGGAACTATTAGTTCAAGTCAATTCAGCAGTGCAAGTCAACATAAGTGACCTTATAATTTAAATTGACATTTTAATTTAAAGTGATATTCCCAAGAGGAAGGAGCTATTGGACACTCTGTGTGTAAAATTTTAATTGTGTGTGTTACACATTTCTTTTGTAAATTTCATCATCATTTTTATTTGCACTCCATCATTCTTTTTCCAAATGAGAAAAGAATAAATTACTGTAAATATAATAAATTGATTAATTGTAACCAAAGCCTTGAGTAACTCATTCCAGTTTTGTTTGAAGTTACTTTGTTTCATTTTTTCCCCTAGACATAACATATTATAGGATAGTTGTTGAGAGGAGATGACTAAGTGTCTGGTACTTCTTATTACCATCTGGGCAAGATAACTTTATAGTATGACTATTTCTATGACAACTATAAACCAGTGCTTATTTCTAAGACTGGGGTATTTCTTATAAGACCAGATCCCTGATCTGGCAAGTGTATTCTTGTATCATCTGATACACCTTTTTATCTCTTCATCTTCTACACAAATTAACCTCTCGTGACAGCTTCCTAATTCTAAATGTTAAAAAATGTTTCGAATTTGTTTTCAATGAAACTTGACCAAGTTCTTTAAGATTTGGTTGTGGCGCAACCAAACAGACAGACACTCGATAGACACAAGTGGATACTTGTGGTCAAGCGCTCATCGTTTGTGTATGTCCCAGTGACAAACTGTTATGTAACAAGTTAAGTTTACTGAAACATAACTTTAATTATTTCCAATGTTTAGAATGCGTGGTTACTCAGACATCATCGTCGTTGTCGTCGGCATCATCATCGTCATCACCAACCTTGTCCTCACCATCTCTACATATATAAAAGGCAACGTCTGTTATCTTAAAACTCGAGAACGGCTGAACCGATTTCGAAGCGGTTTTCTCCAGCGTATTTGACATTTCTCTGGAAATGGTTTAAATGGTTTAAACTATATATCACCAAGTAACGACACCAGGAGGCTGAGCAGTGAAAAATTAGGTGGCACAAGTCGGAAAAAAATCGTTCACACGGCACATTAAATTTGACATGGCAGCTAAACTATTAGAGATATCGAAACAATGTATGACATACTTTTATGGTTTAATAGTTCTACAAAAACGGTCGCCAGGGCATATATCCCAGATATATGGAAAATTAACAATAAGCATTTTTATGTTTTCATTTTCGACAAAACTTATAACGTTCAGTTTGCTGTTAAATGCCGTCGTAACTCCTAAAGATGTACGACAACAAATAACATCGATGGCTAGAGTATTTACTGACGAAAATAAAGTCCATTACACTATAAACGTACGATTAATAAATCAAGAGTAATCACGGAGTGAACATAAATAAATTAATCGACGAATGTTACATCGAAACAATAATTATATTTTGTCATTTGAACCAGCCTTAGAATATTCCTTCGGTTCAGCTAAAGTCCAGTTTTAAGGTAACAGACAGACAAACAGTCAGACAGACGTTGCCTTTTATTTCCGTATATATATATATATATATATATATATATATATATATATATATATATATATATATATATATATATATATATATATATATATATATATGTATAATAAATTTATATAATAATAAAAATGGCTGTACCTAAACGAATACGATAATCTGCTTGTATGTGGCATAGTCACCATAATGAAAGGCGTTCCCGGTACTATACTGTTGAGCACATTCTAGAACGTGTAAGTTGAGAATCACTTTACCAATGTCAGTACACAACAACTTATTTGAAACAATGAATGTGGTTGCTGCGGATTGTTGAGGCGTAAGGTTGTTGCAGCAATTGCTGCAGGCTGGCTTCTTCTGTTAACATTTGCTAAGATCTGGCCATGTTTTATATTGCTTCAATTTATCCCTTGTTTTCTTAGTCAACTATGGTATCGTGCTGTTGGTAGTAAGTTACGCGAAGGTGGGATGAACATTTGTCAACATCATAATATTTCAATTCCCAACGTTCATAGACTTGATAAGTCGTTCCTTGAGTCCACACAATTTAATACATCGATTCCATACATAAACAGTTCACACATGGTCATCATGAAGAAAATACATATTAAGTTCAGTTCGTACTTCTTATATACTTTATCTGCAAATCAGTCCTTGTCCAGTAATATGCAATACTATAGTCAGAACGTCATAACTATATGTACGCGCGGTTGGAGCACCCAACGGCCGACAGTGAGATTATGCGTCTGACAATATAAACGAATATGGACTGCTATTTCTTCCTTCCTTGAATTTAGTTAATTTACTAACCTCCATAAATTCCTCTCTTCTTAATATTCTTGGATTGACCAATGTCCGTACTGCAGTAACATATGTGCGGCAATATCATGCCCACCACTGGAAGGATTAGAGGACACGTCTATTCAGTTCGACGGTCTTACAAGAAAGGGTCCCGTCTCTTGGTCACGGTGCGTGACCTACCAACGCTCACACGTCATAATTCGATCGTGTGTATAGCGTTCAATAGCCTAATAATACTTTACATTATATTGAATGCTGCAATCCCCAAAACTGCACGCTCTAGCAGACGGCGTCTATAAAATACCGTAACACGGATAATAAATTTCGTGATATTATGAGGACACTCCTATAAACTTATGAAGGACACAGAAATAAAAACCTTTTACAGCCAAACAGCAGAAGCCGGCATAAGTTGGTGTTGCAACTGTAGCGGCTAAAATGTCTTTTATCTTTAAGTGCGCTGGTCGTTGATACGTTTGTCTTGGATATTCTGTGAAACAGTTTGTTTCATAAACTGAGTTAAATTCTTGTTAGTGCTAGCGACAATTATTTTGTGTGATGATGATGTATTGATTCAAAATGTTTAAACATTGCCATTGAGAGATTACAGAACATATTAGATTTGACAGCTCAAAGATATGCCTCATAGGAAGACTCTTTTAATTGTTTTATAAAGCACTAAGTTAATACAGGTATTATATTTAAATATAAAAAAATAGTCGGTAAACGTTTAGAGATGTTTGTAAATACTTCCTTTGTGTGTGAGTATTGATCATCATTGACTTAGTAGTTCATGTAACCATCACTGTAGCTAGTCACGTGGTAGGAAGCCTGCACACAGAATCCACATGCTGTTGTAGTAGTGGTTTCTATGTCAATGTGTGAGATGCAAAAAATGAACCAGAGTTGGGGCACTGTACGAAGGATGGCCGCCGACCGAGCAAAGTGGAATCTATTTGTTGTTGCCCTACAAGACGCCACCAGGCGTAATGGCCACTGACTGCTTTGACGGTCGGCGGCTAAGGATCAAAAAAGAAGAAGTGTTTGACGTGATCAGGTTGATAGCCCCATTCACAAACTCATATCAGACGTTTTGTACAACTGTTGATGGTGTAGTAGTGGTTTCTTTTTCAATGTGTTTGACGTAATCAGGTTGATAGCCCCATTTACAAACTCGTATCAGACGTTTTGTACAACTGTTGATGGTGTAGTAGTGGTTTCTGTGTCAATGTGTTTGACGTAATCAGGTAGATAGCCCCATTCACAAACTCGTATCAGACGTTTTGTACAACTGTTGATGGTGTAGTAGTCCTATTCTATCTTCATATCTTCAGAGACCCCCCCGTAGCTCATTAGCAGACATAGTTGTCCACGTTGGCTGAGGGAGACTGAGTACCTAGGGGTTTTCCCGGAGTGCAGTGGTGTCGATTTTGAGTAACAATAACAATAACATCCAAACATAAACAAGTTTCAGGTTGTGTTTATAAATAACGACTGTTCCTTCGTCTTAGTAATATTTATGTCCGTGCGTTTTAATAAGAGCGCTTGACGAAAACACATTTGTATAGGTTGGCTTATGTTGTTGTTGTTTTTTTTAATACATTGTTAAATGGGCGTAACGAATTATCAGTTTTTTTTTCCTTACGTCTGTTATTTTGCTGTAAAACTCTGTTCAACCAAAACCCTTTGAAGGGTTACAAACGATTATATTGGGGTATATAGGGTGTTAACGTCTTCGCTGGTAACACGTTCCTAGTCCTGGAAATGACTGGTCCTGAAAAGGACCACTAGCTGCCAGTTAGGTCCCTACTCGTTGTCTTTTTCGGCTGTGTGTTGATCATGACTGTCTTTATTATATTTGGTAGGAGTTCCTTTAGGGTTTCGGTAATTATTTTGTCTTCCGCCTCTTTGCTTCTTTCTCTTCCTTGATTGCTTTTTGGTAGGCGTTCCTCCAGGGTTTCGGTAATTATTTTGTCTTTAGTTTCTATGCTTCTTTCTCTTCCTTGATTGCTTTTTGTTACGATATCCTCGATGATCCTTCTCTCTGTTTCAATTCTTTTGAGAACTTCTGCGTTCTCTTCCTTTAGCTCTGCGAGTTTAGCGATGTCGACTTCTATTTGGTGTTGAATGGATTTCATGTCCTCTAACATTGCCTGGGCGCTCTGTAAGGCTTCTATTGTTTCGTCTCTTATGGTATCTGTGTCTTCGTTGTGCTGTCTGTTCTTCTCGACTTTGAGTTTTTGTTTTATGTCTCACACCTCTGTGGTAAGTTTTATTAGTTGGGTTCTTGTGCGCTGTTCCTGTTTAGCAGTGCCGCCTGAAGCCACTCGGTGTCTTGCTTCTCTGAAGATGTTTTTGGTTACAGATTCCTTCAGTATGGCCTTTGTCTCATAGAAGATCGGACAGCCACGGTAGGCCTATCTTGCCCCGTGGTTCCCGAGACAGTTTGCGCAGGTTCTGTTGGAGTTGCTCACTTTATAGTTGTTATCCTTTTTCGCATGAGGACATTCTTTGTAAGAGTGTGTAGCGAGAGGTTTGGATGTTATGAATTAAAGGTATCCTGGACAAATAGGTGTATCAGATGATACCAGGATAGTGCCAGATAAGAGACTGGTCTTATAAGCAATACCCCCTTCTCTGAAAAGAGCAAGGGTGTATAGACATTAAGGTGGGGTTGTCGTAAATTTATTTTGAGAGAAAAGAGTCTTAGAAATAGTGGTCCGGTTTAGAGTGGAAAATGATGATGGAAAGCTCAGTGATAGAAAATGTAGATATTAAATAGTTGCTTCACATCGTGCTGGAGGAGAGTAAAGACAGACTTATTTACGACAAATCGTTTCTCTCAATCTTCTCTTCCGCTCTCCTGGTCAAACAATTATTTGCCAGTTTTCCAGACTCGCATCTGCGCGCACACCGATTTGGTGTTTTTCACACACACAGACGACGTAGATACAAACTATATTAAACGAATAGGGGAAATGTTGGGCTGTGGGTATGTCCAACACCGTACTAAATGAGTTTATGTGATTTTATTCACTTTAAACATCAATCACTAACAAATATCAGGTATTACATAAATTATCATAAGTACACAAATGCAAATAACAAATTTGGGAGGGGTGAAGAAGATTGGTATCGACTAAGCCCTTCCCGCTTATTAGACAAAGATAAACCCAGTCCAGAGATAGATAATATCAGGAACATAGGTACGTTAACCTAACAGTGAAGTTAATTACTCTGAAAGAGGGGTTACAACGTTAGGTATAGGTGATAGAAAAAAACAGTTCTTCCCAATTGTTCTTCCCTTTACTAAGCAAATGGAAAGGGGGGGGGGGGGGGGGGGGGGGGGGGGGTTAAACAGAGTTAACCAATTATCAACTCCCCCTTAAAGGAACAATGCAGGGAATACAGAAAAATTATATTACTAGGCAAGAAAGTTAACAACAGGTTTACAAAAGAAAAACGATTAAATTTCCTGTCATTCATACACACGCGTGAGGATCCACACTCATATACTCACACACTTACCGAATGCAGCCTCAGACGATCCATAAAAAGTATATAAAAACAGCAAGTACTCTTTCGACATATGAACTGTCTAGTCCTTCGATGTCCCGCCCCAGATGTTTGCGAGGGTTTGTTGGTAACAAATATTCTCACTTATCGCAAGACTTGAAGACTAAGAGGTCTCGTGTTTTTATTATATATATAAAAGGAGTCTATGGGATGGCACTAACACAGTTCGGCACAGGGGTGAAAATGAAGTGGTCTCTTTTAATCCTCCGCTATGGTAAAATTCCTTCAATGCGTGATGATAGTTTTATTAAATCCAATTGAGGAAAAAACTAGGCTCATTCACAGTCAGGAAAATATGTACTCTCTCACAGTAAACAGTAAATATGATATCGCTACTGGCGATGATTACCTTCCAGTTTATCTTACAGGTTTGTAAGGGTAATTTGATGATTATTCTTTAAAATGTTCTTGGCTGGGCTTTATTTCATTTAATTCTGACAGCTAGGTCGCAAAAAGACCGCCACAAGATTATATTTTAATAGAAATGTTTCTTCAATATGACTGGAAGTTTATAGGATGATTTCTTTATTTCTTTCTTTATTTAGCTGGGACCGCAGGTTACGATCACTCTGTGTGAAAGAAAAAAAAGACATGTAACATACCGAAAAATCAAGCGCGATAAATTTCCCGTTAAGCCTATAATACACTCGAGTATTTAATTATGTATTTAATAAACACTGCGCGAATTCTAGTGGTTAAAACACACATCTATAAAACTAGGACTTAACTGAATTTATTAATTATAAATTCCTTCGCGACTTTAAAAGTTAATTTAAGCATCTATTATCTTTTGAAATAATATAATAGATAGATCATTATATTTACAACTGGAACTATTGAGATGGTTTAATTTAATAGATTTAAATTAACTCAAAATCCATTGAAATAGAATGACTGAACTAGACCACTGATCACTTTACACAATATATATTACCGCTTTGCACAGAATAGAAATCACTGCAAATATATATATAAAATCCAGGGGAGAATCTATAACAAGATTTCAATAAAGCTAGTGCTTCTGTAAAGGTCTGGCCAGCGAGTGATAACGTGTCTAGTCTTCATGGTCTATTTAGCTAAAATGGAATGTAAGTTGAGTGGAACATGATAAACTTGACAGCTTATTTGATCTCACGAACTTTTGGGGATCTGACCGCCAAATCAAGAGAAGAAACCGCACCCTGGTCTTCGTATCTCCGTTCGCTGCTGCCCGTTTCGGCTTTTCCCCGTTCGCTCGGTTCTGCGATTGACACCGAGACTCGAAATAAGCGGCAAGCAACTGCGTCTCGTATCAGGGACCACTACTGTCTTTGATAACGCCGATAGTCTCCCCTGAAATCCCTCAGTCTGTCTCTTTGATCGTGGTCGCTGTGCCTGTTTGATTCTGGCGACGCCCCCCACTGGCCAAGTTAATTAAAATAACTGCCTATGATTGTGCAAGAGATGTTTGTGGGCGTGATTTAATCTCTCCTTAAATCAATGCGATGACCAGAATCAACGATAGGTAAACTTTCCGCATACCAATCAGCAAACGTGTCTGCCCTCTGTGTGGAACAGTTTCATAGCTAATGAATCCACGTGAAAGAAGTCCCGTTATACAAGAATTACAACAAAGTTCAGGGTCAGCCGAGTTCGTCCATCACAGGGGTCAAGCTATGTAAGTTCCCAGAGAAGATGATGATGATGTAGTACTCTGAGTCCAAAACTGCTACCTCTCATGATCCCACAAAGATTAATGATTAAATGTTTTGTTTTATTTGGCTAATTATCTAGGGGTAATTTAAATTATAATAGGTAGTAAATTCCAATACAGAACTTAAACTTTAATAAAATTATCAAGCAAGACTGTATGAAATTATGTACAATTTATTTGTCCTGCACCGTAATATTTTTTCCGGGCAGGAATACTCAAAAGAAATGAAATGATATTTACACCTCAAAATAAATAAAATGGAAAATCACTTCCATAATGAATATGGTTCAAAGGACTAAACTAATTTCACTTTCTGTTTATCTTGATGTTATATTCACTATCACTGGACTTTTGGATTCACTATATTTTATATATATATATATATATATATACTTTAGGGTATTAGTAGTTGTAAAGTTTTAACTGTGGTGTGTATCTGGAGTAGCTGTGCAGTGGAATGTAAATTCCACTTAACTTTCGACGTAGAATTTCCCTCACAACTCCTGGACCACCCAACCGGTAGCTCCAGGCTTGGAAGCAGGGCGTAGCTCTGGTTTTAGGTAGAACTCTAGTCACCCAAAGACTTCCTCAACAATGGCTGGTGATTGCTTCATAATATTGAGACAGAACCTGGAATAAATGATAACCGCCTTCCATGTAGGTGTCTGCATCATACCACTCACACACACACAACACCACATCTTACCCTCTTTCAGTTATTATGCTAACAGGTTGCACAGGACATATAACTTCTTTTCCTACAGCCAGTTCCATGTGATTATTCTTTTTCTGTACTTATTCTATGATAGAGTCCTTAGCCCATGATGGGCTTCCATACAATGATTTGGTTTAGTGCACAATAGTAAATGACAACTTGATTACTTCATTTTAACAATACCTGTACTCCTATCCTATGTTCGTGAACAATGTGTAACCCCACAAGAAAATACTCATTCAAATACTCATTTTAAACTTATAGTCGTAATTTCTGCCCTACTTACAAATATTATACACATTTTTCATTGCTGGCTTTCGTTTCAAAATCACAAACGTTTACAAGTAAGCCGATCATGGCACAACACATTAGTCCTGTAGTTTTACTTTCCACACAGCACCGAACATATAGGCGGGTATACACAGGCAAATAATTAACAAAATATACCAATATATATATATATATATCTTTCTTACCCTCAGGCAATAACACAGAAGCTGAGACGGGCTTCAATGGAAATCTATTTCTACCAACAGGTCAGAACGGCAAAAGACTTTGCAATTACAGTGTGTTAGATTCATTCAGCTGAGTGTATTTTTCAAATAATAGTAGCGGACTTCCTCGATGTCCCAGTTCTATATATAGCGCTGCATCCGACCAATCGGAAGCACAGTCCAAAAGTATCTTTAAGAATTAAAACTTAGGCGTATTTCAGCCTGCTCGTATAAAGTGACTAAGTTTAAATATTTTATATTACAGTTATTATTGGACCGATTTTAATTATTTAAAGTGATAAATAAACGGCCAATTTATCGCTATCGTTCTATATGTATATTCGTTAGCTATTTCCGTGCATTTCAATCTAGGTAATTTTTAAGTAATTAAATCGGGTACTACTGATGTGAAAATATCACTAAAACCAATTTTTCTCTGTAATTAACTTACTTTTATGAGGCCGGCTTTGTACCTATTTATTAAGTGATATATCAGATGTTATAATAGCTATGTATTTATTTTTATTTATAGCTATTCTTTAAGAAATAAAATAACTCCTTCCCACCAAAAACACAGAATAGGCCCTTTCTGCTTAATATAAAAGGTACCTTTATAGACACCAGAAAAGGAGCGTTCTGATTGGCCATTATATTTGGACCTTTTATCCTAGATTGAGCGCGGAAAATATGACCGTGGTTATTCGAATGCGTGATGTGAAACAGACGTCATTTCACGACAGAGTGACTTCCTGCACAGTACCGACAAACTGTCTCTCTCCTGCAAGTTTTCTTAGTGTGCGAAAATTGCTGGCAGTTTGAGCACTGCATAACAGGAGGGATGTACTCTTCTGTTTTTCGACATCTACCGTCTAGGTTTAGTTGACTTGGTCTTGAAGTCCCTTCAATAGTTAGGATTAGGTTTGTGTCCTTCTTGTCCCATGTCTTCAGTCTTTCAACCTGTGTTATTTTGACTTTCTTGTTTTCTGTTTGCAGGCGGCTGTGGACTTCTTGTGTAGACCAATTGTTGTCGACCCCTCTTACAACTATCTTTTTGGTCTTCTTGTAGATCTCCACAGTAACTTTAATCTAGTGGGGCAGCTGGACTTCTTTGTGTCCGGACTCTAGTTCGACCATCAATTGGTTTGTCTTCTCCGTGTTGTTTAGAGCTATTATAACTCCGTTTTCGTGTCTTGTAACTCTAGTTATACTCCTCCTGCCCGTTATTGCCTCGAGGATACCGATCGCTTTATCGTCGGGTAGGGCCCTGAGCGAGGCCTCACCTCCCGACATCTGAGTGATCTTAATGATCCTCTCCTGTAGTGCCACGTGAGAAACGGCATTTCTTTGCTTGCGAAGTTGGCACGCTCCGACTTCCGTCTCAGTTTGAGCGCGTGGTCTGCGGGGCGGATTCACGTTCTGCCTCTGGTCTCGTTTTACCGAAGTTGCCTGGTCACTGCATGATGGAGACTCAACTATGACATCTTGTTTTGACTGTGGGTTTGCTTTATCGGGCTTTAGAGCATTGTTGCCGTCTGCCGTCGAATTTTTGTGCCCATGTTTCACAGATGTTTCATGGTCACTGCACGATGGAGCCACAGCCCCGACATCTTATTTTAGCGGTGAAGTTTCTTTGTCAGGATTCGGAGCCTGGTTATCCTCTGCCTTCAAAGCTCTGGGTTGCACATCGGTCGTGGTGTCAATGGTTGCATTGTTCGGCTTCTGAGAAGGATCGGCCCCGACGCGAGTAATTGGGGTAGTCTTGTTCTCCGGCTGACTGTCTTTGTTCTTTGCAGATTCATGTTTGCTGTCAAGTGTTGGAGGCTTCTATAGATTTTCCTCTTTTTTGCTTGTGGCTTGGTACGAACCATTTTAGTATATTGGTGTCTCTGGAACAACAAACCCTCGTTCAGTGTTTTTTTTTTTTTTTAAATTTTCTCGCACGAGGTTGCATATTTTTTCCTCGCATGAGGTTGCATTGGCCCCCTGCCCATACCCGGCTCTGGTCAAGACCACATGTCCCAACACAAGAAGACCCAATGACAACATGTGTCATTGTAGTGATCTTCTGTGTTTTCACACAAAGGGCCTAATGACATAAATGTCACTATTGGTCCCTGTGTGTAGACACATGATCCTAGCCTTTTTTTTTTTTTTTTTTTTTTTTTTTTTTTTTTCCTCGCTTGAGGTCGCATTTTTTTCCTCGCATGAGGTCGCATTAGTACCCGCCCAAACCCGGCCCTGGTCAAGACCTCATGTCCCAACACAAGAAGACCCAATGACAAACTGTGTCACTGTAGTGATCTTCTGTGTTCTCACACAAGAGACCTAATGACACATGAATGTCACTGTACCGGTCCCTGTGTCTAGACACATGATCCTAGCCAAAAGCCGGATATTAGGCCGTTGGGTTTGCTAGGGGCATTATAAATGCTCAAGCCCCCTCGTTCAGTGTGTTGTACTAAGACTAAACAATAGACGAAAAACCATGTGTTTGAATTCTGATTGAGAATGTCAGACCATATAAAATTCATTTCTTTAAATCTTGTATCGAGCAAAATGTTTTAAAAAATATATTGATAAAAAACAATAAGAAACATTCACTTATCAAAGAATTTAACATTCATATAATTTTCATAATGCACTTTATTTGTCTTACATTATTTGATAACTTAATTGAATATGTTTGTGTAGAAAAGTAAAAACTTTATTTTATTAATAATTTTTTTTTAAATTGTGTTGTTGCCCTTGCAAAGAAAATAAAATGCTACCTCCCCTTACAAAATTTGTGACGGCGTAAAGGAATCTAATTTTGCACGTGACCAGTGTTTGTGAATGTCTTCGGTTGCTTCTTCTCTCTATGTTGTATAGTTCATCATCAAGCTTTTGTAGTTCTTCAGTTCAACAAGGTTTGTAATTCTGTCTTGCCTCTCTGCTAATAGACTCAGTGGCTGCTTGTAGTATCGTTTGGTGTAGGCTTTCAACCATTTTTTTCATTCACTGATGTGGGCGTGAGTGTGTACGTGCGTTAATACTTTTACAGAACCTGTATGTCAGCATTTGTGTTGATAACACACCGAAACAATTTTATCTGTATTAGACAAGAAAAAATGTACGTAAAAGACTTAAAAACAGAGATAATAAAAATGGATATCAAGAAATTGAAAAATGGAAATTATAAATTCGAAATAAAAATATATAAAAAATGCACTAAAACGCCACAAATAATTATTCAAGGAGTTTATAGCTTGCAGTTACAAAATGTAACATTAAATGACAAACAGCGTGGGGCGCTTAAGCGCTTATCATAGCGCTTTATCCATAAGTGTGTAATGAAGTATAAAGCAGAAGTTAATTTCATGTAGAATCAGCGGTCCATCCTTTTGGCAATTTGATGTTACATTTTTTGACTGCTAGCTATAAACTCCGTGAACAATTATTTGTGGCTTTTAGTGCATTAAAAGTCTGTGTTTAAAATATTTTTTTTTTATATTTTATATTTTCTTCTTTTTAGTGTTTTTGTTGTTTGTTTTTAAATTTAAGTCAAATGTAATCGATCCGCTAATGACATTATCAGTTTGCGATAAACGAGTCCCGAGCTCAGGAGGCGGATTTCCTTATTGAGTATATTACACGGAAAGTCAATTTTTTTTTTCTTTTTTTTTTTAAATTTTTTGGTAAGAGTTGTAAATTACATTTTTAAAAATGTAGTTGCAGTTGTGTATATGTCTGTGCTTGCGCGTGCGATAGTGTATGTGTGGAAGGGGTGGGGGGAAAGAAGTTTCAATATTTCTCACAAGAGAGACAATCTTGATGGAAAGAATACAATTAGATTATTTGCAGTTATCACCCATTTCGCTGATGATACAATAATAAAAAAATAATATTAATTTTAATTTGATTCATTTTAGTATTTTTATGAATGATTATTGTATAGTCATGGGGAATACACAACTGTGCCAAGTTTCAGAGCTATTGCTCATCTGGAAGTGATTGAAAAATCGATTGCAAGATTTGAATGTGACAAGAGAGTGAAATACGTTGCAAGTTAAAGAAAAGCCTGTAAAAAAAGAAAATTGTTAAACTTTTGTTAGAAATTGTCTTATATCTTTCGTAATTATGGACCACGTGACTGATGTAACTAATATTACACGTGACCTGACTTGACATGTCCCATAACTCTTGATCACCACAGACGATGAGCGCGTGCCTTGTAGTCGCTACTTTTATATTTTTAGTGTTAGTCTGATTAATTCCGTCACAAGTAGACGTGTTCATTAATCTTTTTTGTCAACTTTTTTTCTTTTCCTATTTGACCTGTCTTCTATTACTTAGTACTATGCTGTGAAGAAACATATTTGGTAGCCTACGTGATTTTGATATGTGAACATTTTACATGTCAGCTTCGTCTCCTTACTGTTGTGAGGCTGTCTTCAAATCGTCTTATAGTACTTCTCTGTGTTGTTGTAAGATTTTTGTTAATAACTGTTGTAGGTGCTGACAATCATTTCTACATTGATATTTTTTTGCAGGCATGCCCAAATATAAAATAGCTCGTGGTCTAGTCAACATATATGCTTATGGTTTCTGTGGAGCATAATCCTAGAATTGTTGTTCTACATCGCTTTCTATTTAAAACTACTTTCTTCAACACTGTCTATGATGTTTCTTATAACTTGGTTTCCTCTCTTACTATTCCACTCCATTTTGATTTGGGTTTGGCACTCTTACCACGAAAACAGAAGTGTGTGTTCCATACTACAGTCAATCTCCGATCTCTCGCCTGCTAAACAGAAGTGACTGTTCTATACTACAGTAAAATGTTGATCTCTCTCCTCGTAGACAGAATGTACTACTGCCATTTTCTCCTTTATGTCCTTGTAAACAGAAGCCATTGATCTATACTACAGTTAGTCTTTGATCTCTCTCCTCGTAAACAAATATGTGAGTTATGTACTACTATCATTCTCTCATATATGAATTTGTAAACAGAAGCCATTGTTCTATACTTTAGTCAGTCTCTGATCTCTATCCTCGTAAATATAAGTTATTGGTCTATACTACACTGATTCTCCTATCTCTCTTCCCGTAAATAGAAGTGTGTTCTATACTACCATTAGTCTCTGATCTCTCTCCTCGTAAACAGAAGTGATTGTTCTATACTACACTGATTCTGTGATCTCTCTCCTCGTAAACAGAAGTGATTGTTCTGTACTTCAGTTATTCTCTGATCTCTCCCTGTAAATAAAACTGATTGTTCTTTCCTACAGCCATTCTCTGGTCTCTCGCCTCGTAAACAGAAGTTATTGGTCTATACTGCAGTGATTCTCTGATCTCTCTCCTCGTAAACAGAAGTGATTGGTCTATACTACAGTAATTCTCTTTTCTCGCTCCTCATAAATATAAGTGATTGGTCTACACTACACTGATGCTCCTATGTCTCTTCCCGTAAATAGAAGTGTGTGTTCTATACTACCATTAGTCTCTGATCGCTCTCCTCGTAAACAGAAGTGATTGTTCTATACTACACTGATTCTCTGATCTCTCTCCTCGGAAACAGAAGTGATTGTTCAATACTCCAACCATTGTCTGATCTCTCCCCATGGAAATAGATCCCTGCCTAGGCCCTTCTCGCTTGGTTGATCTCGAGGCCGGTCGTGTGCATCACCGTTATCATTATTATTTGTTTTCCTTTTGTTATTACCACAGTCATTTGCATGTTCTGTTAAAACCACTATTGCTCACTCTTTAGTTAATACCACAGTTACTTACACTTTGTGTTATTACCACAGTCAGATGTTCTTTTAATACTACAATCACTTACTCTTTTTGTTACGCCACAATCATTTACTCTTTCTGTTAATACCACAATCGTTTACTATTTTTTTTAAAAACCCACAGTCGCTTACTTTTTCTTTTAAAATCACAGTTGTTTACTCTTTCTTTTAAAACCACAATCGCTTACTCTTTTAAAAAAAAAAACCACAATCGCTTACTCTTTCTTTTAAAACCACAATCGCTTACTCTGTCTTTTAAAGCCACATGTCACGGATTGCCTCCCCTTAGCTCTGCAGTAGTTGTCCACCAGTGGCCAACACACAAGAGTATCTAATATGGGTCTTCTTAGGTGTCTACCTTCGCACAAGATTACTCTTGGTAGAGTTGTAGATAGAAGGATAATGATACTTCTATCTCAAGGCAGTGTTCACGAGATGTTTTCGGAAGTCAAGAACAATGCTGCATAGGGCACAGCATTTTTAACTTATATCTGATCCGTCGCCTTTTGTGAAGAATAAGCATTGGTTTTAGCCCAGTCAAACTCAGCTGGTTTCTTCTTCTTCTTCCTCGTTCGCCCTGAAAAGGATGTTGGTTGCGTTGTGTCCGTTTACAGCAACACTGCGATATCTGCATCTTTCGGCCAACATATCCGACTTCAGCACGGCATTTTTTGGGACCGGGTTTGCCTTTCCACTTCGATCCCTACTCTCTCAGCCAGAGTGCAGTGATGCAGCCTGTTTCCAGGACCAACACTTGGAGATGGAGTAGGGTCTTGGTCAGCTCTGGTTCGCTGACCCTGACGCAAGCAGTCAAGCTATGGGTCGCTGACTGCATTCTCTATTGCTCCCCAGCTGTTTTAAGTCCAGCGAAATTCTTTTATAAGTATTTGCTTTATAGATGAATATATATATATATATATATATATATATATATATATATATATATATATATATATATATATATATATATATATATATATATATATATATATATATATATATATATATATATATATTATAGAGTCTTGCTCATACGTTTGCTTTCATACCTATAATAACTGAATCAACTATGATTGTTTGGTTTTAAAATAACTTGTAACAAATTTAATAATCAATTAGTTTTAACAGGTTAAAATGATGGTGAAATTTAGATGTAAATAAAATTGTCTTCACTGAGACGTGGGTTGAGAATTTAAAATACCAATTGTCCTTTTGCTGTTTCCTTAATAAACTTAGCTGATCTAAGTGAGTCCTGCAGCCGTGGTTTCGTCATTTCTTTTGTGATGAGGGCACTTCTTCACACAACTTGTCCAATTTAGGCGGTTAGTGCCGATTTCCTGCTTTTAATTCACAATTTGTGGCGTCGAAACTTTAGTCTGGCAGCTTCTTACCATAAAGAGTCTGATAGCTTCGTTCCACGAACAGTCTGATAGCTTCGTTCCACGAACAGTCTGATAGCTTTGTTCCACGAATAGTCTGATAGCTTCGTTCAAAGAACTTTAGACAAAATAAAAATAACAAATGCCTCTGCTAAGTACATTTGTTGGCTGCAAATTAACAGGCGCGTTGTCTCGCTGTTCACCCACCAATGTTAGCCTCTCTGAATAATTAAATTCTTGAATATACACAGCGTAACTCAGAGAAGATGATTAGACATCACCAATATTCTTCTGGGTATTAAACTAGGAAAACTTGTGCTTGGACAGCGCGAATGCAATGATTTGCTTGAATTACAATTAACAAGGTACGTATATCTCACAAAATGATACTATACACTTGAGGCACATGTGATGTAATCATCACTCATCACTGCTTCATTCGGAGTCTGGGGTCACCTCTGCTGTCAGTTTTCTGTACGACTAGCAAGAAGCAATCACCAGCGCTTGCTGTAGTGGTTTATGAATATACTATTTTCATATCTTGAGGTTGCCAGCCTCATATATAACCACTTCGCAAGTACAGACATGTTACATTTGTAAAATAAATGTTTACACTTACCCCAAAGTAATTTCTGAGAAAACAATCTCCTGGCACAGTTTAGAATGAACACAGCGACTTATGTTAGATGCTTTCGAATCACTTGGTCTGGGAAATTTTAGTATACCTCTTATAACGAATGATCTAATTCCTTAGGTCTCCAGTCTTTGTATTTTAAAATGCGGTTTACTTTTAAGTTTCAAAGTTGCCCAAATACTATGTCCTGGTCTTTAAGTTTCCAGTCTCTGTATTTAAAAAATGCGATTTACTTTTAAGTTTCAAAGTTGCCCACATACTTCGATCTGTCACTTATAATTTTGGAATCCTTTGTCCGGGCTCTGTTGAATTGCTAGTTTAGAGTGGCGATGCAGTCTGATTTATGTCTCCGATTTCGCAAGATTATATTTCCATTTCTCAGTTCAAATCCCAGATTGCACCTCCGACGAATTTGTCAATGGACGTCAAAGTCTATTGCGGCTCTCAAATTAAGTCTGGTGTAAGCTAAATGGGTTGGGGTGTTAAATCATAATATTCCCCCGCGTGTTTTAAAATATCAAATTTTAAAATTCCAACGCGTGACCTCTTTCTAATAAGATGGTAATACTTCCGATTGCATCTTTATGCAAACTTACCAACAAATCTGTGAACTTATTTCCTGTCTGGATGCTTTCCCATTATATTGTCTCCCCAGACAGATTATCGGTAATATTGATACAAAGATGGGCTAGCGGAAGCGATTACGTATATCACCTGTGTTTGCGTAAATCCCCCAGACGGATTTCTCAGACAGACAATATGGCTTTCTTTTCATCGATCGTGCGCTACCACCTTGCGTCGACACAGATCGTCGCAATCAAAGGTGGCTAGACGACTTACGTGATAACGTATTATCCGCTGACCTGTCTAATTAGCCTTGCCATGCTGTGATAACCAAGTCTGGGAGCGGCTAGGCAAAAAATGTAAGGTGCATAAAATATGCCAAATAATTTGACGATCGGTGAAGAAAATGAAGAAAAGAAGTGATACTGCCGGAGAGGACGAATGTTATAAAAGTGCACAACTGATTCGTCACACCACACTTACTTACTCGTTCTATTAAAACCTCCATCGCTTACTCTTTCGTTTAAAACCACAATGCATTACTCTTTTTGTTAAAACCACAATTATTTAACTTTCTTTTAAAACCACAGAGCATTACTCTTTCTATTAAAACCACAATCACTTAACTTTCTTTTAAAACCACAATGCATTACTGTGACATATTATGATAATAGCTTTCATATATCTATTTCATTATCTTAATTGTTCTTTTTCATCTACGCACGTTTGTTAACATAAAACCCTCCTACACTCAGAGATCTGTCTCTATTTCTAATTTAGCACGCCTATTTTATTTTCTGTTCTCTATTTCTTTAGGAATGAATAGAAGGAGCAGATAATTTGGAACCGAGGGGAGATAATTTCTATTAATTTCCCCTTAATCCGTTCGTTTGATAGGTAATTAAACACGGTGATAATCGCGAGATCAAAGGACGGGCTTCGCTCGGTTGCAGAGCCTGCAAGCCGCAAAAGCGGGAAAGTTTCCTCAGATTCGCAGATCGAACGAGAAAAAGCCCGAGATCTGAGTGAAGGTGTCATATCTAGCAAGTACGAGCGATTTTCTGGAGATTTAATATATATTCTCCAGCTTTTAAAATCCATTATACAGTACTCCTAAGATTTTAAAGACATCTAGCTTCGATTTCTAGATCACTTGTATTGGTGGAGTTTCTTAGTTTTTCGTTGGAGATAGTCTTATAAGTTTTGTGTGGAGGTAATTATATTTACTAGTAGTTTGAGTGATTAATAGTTAAGTCCGTATTATATTTCTCTAAGATTTTTGTGCAGAGTGATTTACTAGATAGGTCCGTCATTTATATTTCTCTAGGATTTATTGTGTTACATAGGCTAGCAGAATAAATAATAATTTCTAGCTAAACTATTCCAGCTATAAAATAAAATTTAATTAATTGCTAGTAACCAGTCAGAGAATATTTTAGCCAACTAGTAAATGCACTGTTCATCATGAGTATTGACGAAATATGTATTTATTTCTAATTTCATGATGATTAATTTTTTTTTAAATGACGAATTTATTTCACGGAAGTTTTAAACGATAAGACAAGCTCTAAGCTTGTAGTTTATAATTTTAGTTAAATAACCGAAGTGGATAAACATATTATGTTTTACGCGGGGTAAGGATAGGATTGAGAATACTATATTATGGTTAAGTATTTGTATTTTTTTCTCCTTTACACAGTATTTTGTCAAACCCTAAACCTTACTATCTGCTTCCATTTATACCACACTTACAAAATATATGGTCTACCACAACTACAAAATCCAGATGATGATATTAAATTCTGTTAAAGTCACTACATGTGTAAAGACAGTATCTTAAGTCAATTTTTAAAGTTTAAGAACAGTGCTTCGGGAACTATTAGTGCAAGTCAACATAAGTGACCTTATAATTTAAATTGACATTTTAATTTAAAGTGATATTCCCAAGAGGAATTGTGTGTGTTACACATTTCTTTTGTAAATTTCATCATCATTTGTATTTGCACTCCATCGTTCTTTTTCCAAATGAGAAAAGAATAAATTACTGTAAATATAATAAATTGATTAATTGTAACCAAAGCCTTGAGTAACTCATTCCAGTTTTGTTTGAAGTTACTTTGTTTCATTATTTCCCCTAGACATAACATAACCTATCATAGGAAAGTTGTTGAGAGGAGATGACTAAGTGTCTGGTACTTCTTATTACCATCTGGGCCAGATAACTTTATAGTCTGACTATTTCTATGACAACTATAAACCAGTGCTTATTTCTAAGACTGGGGTATTTCTTATAAGACCAGAACCCTTATCTGGCAAGTGTATTCTTGTATCATCTGATACACCTTTTTATCTCTTCATCTTCTACACAAATTAACTTCTCGTGACATCTTCCTAATTCTAAATGTTAAAAAATGTTTTGAATTTGTTTTGAATGAAACTTGACCAAGTTCTTTAAGATTTGGTTGTGGCGCAACTAAACAGACAGACACTCGATAAACACAAGTAGAGACTTGTGGCCAAGCGCTCATCGTTTGTGTATGTCCCAGTGACAAACTGTTATGTGACAAGTTAAGTTTACTGAAACATAACTTTAATTATTTCCAATGTTTAGAATGCGTGGTTACTCAGACATCATCGTCGTTGTCGTCGGCATCATCATCGTCATCACCAACCTCGTCCTCATCATCTCAACATACATAAAAGGCAACGTCTGTTATCTTAAACTCGAGAACGGCTTAACCGATTTCGAAGCGGTTTTCTCCAGCGTATTTGACATTTCCCTGGAAATGGTTTAAACTATATATCACCAAGTAACGACATCAGGAGGCTGAGCAGTGAAGAATTAGGTGGCACAAGTCGGGAAAAAATCGTTCGCACGGCACATTAAATTCGACATGGCAGCTAAACTATTAGAGATATCGAAACAATGTATGACAGACTTTTATGGTTTAATAGTTCTACAAAAACGGTCGCCAGGGCATATATCCCAGATATATGGAAAATTCACAATAAGCATTTTTATGTTTTCATTTTTGACAAAACTTATAACGTTCAGTTTGCTGTTAAATGCCGTCGTAACCCCTAAAGATGTACGAAAACAAATAACATCGATGGCTAGAGTATTTACTGACGAAAATAAAGTCCATTACACTATACACGTACGATTAATAAATCAAGAGTAATCACGGAGTGAACATAAATAAATTAATCGACGAATGTTACATCGAAACAATAATTATATTTTGTCATTTGAACCAGCCTTAGAATGTTCCTTCGGTTCCATAAACTGAGTTACAATTCTTGTTAGTGCTAGCGACACTTATTTTGTGTGATAATGATGTATTGATTCAAAATGTTTAAACATTACCATTGAGAGATTACAGAACATATTAGATTTGACAGCTCCAAGATATGCATCATAAGAAGATTCTTTTAATTGTTTTATAAAGCACTAAGTTATTACAGGTATTATATTGAAATATAAAAAAATTGTCGGTAAACGTTTAGAGATGTTTGTAAATACTTCCTTTGTGTGTGAGTATTGATCATCATTGACTTAGTGGTTCATGTAACCATCACTGTAGCTAGTCACGTGGTAGGAAGCCTGCACACAGAATCCACATGCTCTTGTAGTAGTGTTTTCTGTGTCAATGTGTTTGACGTAATCAGGTTGATAACCCCATTCACAAACTCATATCAGACGTTTTGTACAACAGTTAATGGTGTAGTAGTGGTTTCTGTGTCAATGTGTTTGACGTGATTAGGTTGATAACCCTATTCACAAACTCATATCAGACGTTTTGTACAACAGTTGATGGTGTAGTAGTGTTTTCTGTGTCAATGTGTTTGACGTGATCAGGTTGATAGCCCCATTCACAAACTCATATCAGACGTTTTGTACAACAGTTGATGATGTAGTTGTTGTTCCTATGTCAATGTTTTTGACGTGATCAGGTTGATAACCCATTCACAAACTCATATCAGACGTTTTGTACAACTGTTGATGGTGTAGTTGTGGTTTCTATGTCAATGTGTTTGACGTGATAAGGTTGATAACCCCATTCATAAACTCATATCAGACGTTTTGTACAACTGTTGATGGTGTAGTTGTGGTTTCTATGTCAATGTGTTTGAAGTGATCAGGTTGATAACCCCATTCACAAACTCATATCAGACGTTTTGTACAGCCCTTGATGGTGTATTAGTGGTTTCTGTGTCAATGTGTTTGACGTGATCAGGTTGATAACCTTATTCACAAACTCATATCAAACGTTTTCTACAACTGTTGATGGTGTAGTTGTGGTTTTTGTGTCAATGTGTTTGACGTGATCAGGTTGATAACCTCATTCACAAACTCATATCAGACGTTTTCTACAACTGTTGATGGTGTAGTTGTGGTTTCTGTGTCAATATGTTTGACGTGATCAGGTTGATAACCCCATTCACAAACTCATATCAGACGTTTTCTACAACTGTTGATGGTGTAGTAGTGGTTTCTGTGTCAATGTGTTTGACGTGATCAGGTTGATAACCCCATTCACAAACTCATATCAGACGTTTTCTACAACTGTTGATGGTGTAGTTGTGGTTTCTGTGTCAATGTGTTTGACGTGATCAGGTTGATAACCCCATTCACAAACTCATATCAGACGTTTTCTACAACTGTTGATTGTGTAGTAGTCCTATTCTATTTTCATCTCTTCAGAGTTCCCTTCCCCCCATCCCCGTAGCTCATTAGCAGACAAATTTTTCTACGTTGGCTGAGGGACAATGAGTACCTAGGGGTTTTCCCGGAGGGCAGTGGTGTCGATTTTGAGTAACAATAACAATAACATCCAAACATAAACAAGTTTCAGGTTGTGTTTATCAATAACGACTGTTCCTTCGTCTTAGTAATATTTATGTCCGTGCGTTTTAATAAGAGCGCTTGACGTAAACACATTTGTATAGGTTGGCTTATGTTGTTGGTGTTTTTTTAAATACATTGTTAAATGGGCGTAACGCATTATCATTTTTTTTCCTTACGTCTGTACTCGTATTTTGCTGAAATACTGTGATAAAAGCTGCGTTAAAAAACCCCGCTCAAATATAATCATATTACAGCATTTGAATTTTTTTTCCCTAAGCCAAGATACAATTTTCTACTCCTCCCGACACCAGCCCTACCCGCTTGATATTTAAATTTTTTTTACTACTGCCGTGGAAAGACAATAAACGACTTCTACATTTGACCTTGGTTGAACGCAATGCTATTAGTTTGAAAATTATCAAGGGTCACAGAATAAAAACTAACTAACGCATTCTTAGGGTCTATTAATAGAAATAGCCTTAGCGACCGTTGTTAGGACACATTTTTTTCCCCTATCGCCAAGATTTAAAATAAAGCAATTGAATCTTTTGTTAGCGAGCGGGCAAGTCCCGCCCTCCAACCCCACTTTTTCTCTACAACGTTAGACAGTTGGCGACGAACTAAAACAATTTTACCTCGTCTTGTGCAGTGAGAGAAAGGGGTAGGAAAGGAAAACTTAGAATATTTATTTCTTTATAAAACGAAAGAAAGTAAATAAAAGAGATGCTTTGACATTAGAAGAATATTGTTTTAAATAACATCATATAGTAACTTATCTGGATTTAGAACAATTATTTCCTTAATATGGGATCTTAGTGAAAAGAGTCCCATAATAAAAAAGAAAAATGCAAAGATGAAAACGAAGATAAAGAAGAAAGTAACACCTATCTAGAAGAATAGATGACCGTAGTCTGATCAATAATCACTTTAAATAATTAATATGGCCCAAGTAATACCAGATATATGGTAGAAATAAAAATTAGGACGGACCGACAGACTCACTGATAACCTTGTTCAGTTTTGAAAATCTTCGCCCAAAAATTCAAATCCGTTTGACTTGATTTGATTGGGTGAGGCTAGTTAGGAAAGATTTGAAAGCCAAAGCGAAACATATTTCTACACAGTAAGATAAAATCAGACTGGCCAACGCATTGATAGACACCCAAAAATGTTTGGGTTTTTTTTTAAAAAAGAGTCAAATTTTGGACGCGTTGTTCCATTGGCTAGTAAGGTTGATAATAGGAAAAGAATACAAGGCTAGAACGCCATTAGAAATTTTATAACCGCAGTGCTAAGATTAACTACTAAAGTCCATTATTTCCTGAACTAGGAAGTATTCTTGGCGTATTACTCTCTTCCAAACTTAAGCACATATTTGGGGGATCACTAATGTCATCATGTTTTATAATCTTGTTGATATATTCAATGGTGGAGGGTCAGTCAGTGAATTCGCAAGGCCCCAAAACACAAGGGCTTATCTTTAGATATGTGTAGAAAATTCTGCGATGTCCTGGTTATAAGTCTGCCTGCACACAGCACTGCACACCTTTCAGGATTCGAGATAAGGTAGGGCCCTCAATTCATATGGCCTCAAACAGGTACTTTTGTTGAACACCAACGTGACTGGCTCACTTCAGTTTCTCACCCAGAAACTCTGGAAGTAGAGGATTAATTTTCCTCAAAATAATATTCTGACCTCCTATCTCCGTTCTTAACAGGTTTACAGGTATCAACAGATCAAAAATCAGAAAATAATACATAAACCATCATTGTCCCCATCTGGTACAGTGCTCTATTCATCATTAAGTATCTCAAACATATGTTTTTACACCTTCCTAGTCATAATACAATATTATAATTTCGTAAATACATTCAGGTAATAACCTGTATTACATAAAGATGGCCAGTGATTTTCTGGCTATAACTCAAAAATTATTCATTAAAGTCTTTTCCCTTATTAATTTCTTTTTATCCCAACTTTTTAATAAAACTGTAAGGATTTTAGTAAGTTCTTTCCCCACAATGTCAGAAAGCCTGTCTGGCTTTTCTACAAAGGACAATATCTTTCTTAGCAACTCGGTGAAACAACACAAAGTTTGATGTTGACTTCCCTCTTTATATATATATATATATATATATATATATATATATATATATATATATATAATATATATATATATATATATATATATATATATATATATATATATATATATATATACATATATATATATATATATATATATATATATATATATATATATATATGTATTTTCTTTTATCTCCCAAAGTACAAGTAAAGCTGTAGGGCTTTTACATGAAGCTATAAGATTATCTAACCCCATTTAATGATTTTACGTAACATGTTGAAGTGGCACTTGTACGACTGGGACTCTACCCTTCAAATATTCATTCTTAATCAATATGGCAAACACATTTTCAAATACAATAATAATTATATAAATGTTGGTCTTACCGAAATATTGAATTTTTCCACTACGTAAGTTAATTACAGGCCATAAATGGTCACACAGAATCTCCTGCTGACTATCAGAACAGCGAAGGCATATGAGCACAACTTGTCTGTATACGTCAATAACTACACACGGGAACTTATAATTTGAAAGTGGCGAGGAAATCTTGTGCCTCAGTGTATTTATTCTCTTCTGTTAGTTATTCTAAGCAACCAATCCGATTTCATCTGCTCCTATGCGTCTTTTTTGAAAAGTTAACCTAATATTTTTTTCAAATCAGGAGACACCCCTTTCTATCCCCTCAATATGGCCAGCATCAGTAAAGAAGCCCCATGCACGTCTATATGTGTCTTCATTCTACCATATCGCTAGTATTATCTAAGTCATTTTAATACAGAACGATAATATTTACTTAGTCTACCATCTGTCATCTATTGCATAAGGTTTCATACTTCTGGCTATTATTTTTACACTTTTCGTCTTTCCTTTATATTTATGCCAATAATATATCTTTCTTCCTACAGTAAGATAATATATTAGACTAAAGAATCTGATATATTTAATAACTAATTAGTAGCATTTTAATCGTCATTTTTAGTCTTTATTTTTCCTATCGTTCGATTTGGCCAGTTAGTTTCAGTTTTAAAATTCAAACGGGCTCTATGCATTTCCCCCTCTCTCTACCTTGCCTTTTCCAAGAAATAAACAATTTCTAACGATACTAACATTCAAACGTGCGTTTTGGTTAAAGGCTTGCAAGTCTGTGACGTCACATTGGCATTTATTCTACTATCGTTTTTATGCGTTAACCCTTTATAGACCGAGTTAAAAAAAAGCTAGTATTTTGGTGGCGCGGTGATTCCTATGTTATTTTACACCTATAAACAACTATATGTTATATTTTGATCGGTGACATTTCGGATATCACCACACATCTCCCCACTTAAGAACATGCTTGTAAAGCGATTTCACAATCCGAGATTCACATAGATCAAATTAACTTATTTGGCCTTATGACTACCCTGAGGTTCTTCCAAAGGATGTCTACTCAGAACATTCGTTATACAGGGATTTTTAAGTGGATCCAACAATTTTCTCTTCATTCTTGAGAACACACTCGGAGCATTTTTCAACCCAAACGGCAACATGTTGAATTCATAATGTCCATCCGAGGTGCTAAATGCCAAATAAGGTCGGACCTCAGGCTTTACTGGAATTTGATAATAGCCCTTGCTAAGATCCACCTTAGAAAAATATTTTGCCCTGTTCAGCCTGGCAAACAGCTGATTTGTGTCAGGTAATGGATCCACCGGATTCTCTGTGACAGCATTCAGTTTTCTGTAATCTATACACAGACGATGTTCCCCAGAGGGTTTCCTCAGCAGAACCACACTGGAGCTGTAAGGAGATTCACTGTGAGAGATAATCCCTTCTTTTAACAAATAATCTATCTCCTCCTTCAATGCTTTTTCCTTAGCGAAAGGAATCGTATAGGCTCTCATACAGATAGGTGTTGGGTCTATTAACTGCATGTCATACTCCAACAAATGGGTGTGCCCCGGTTTATCCGTTAACACATCTGTATGTTCCGTTAGAACCTTTTGAACCTGTTCCCTCTGTTTCTTAGTCAGGTGCTTACTAACTTTCACCTGTACAGGTGTTTCACATAGTTTTAAGGGGTATTCATGCGAGGTGAGTGGTTCATTTTTCATTTGAGTTGCAATGGACAAGGCCAGTAAAGGTGTCCCTTCCTGGTTTTCTCTCTCGAGATACTTCTTTAGGAGGTTCACATGATATATTTTCTCCTTTCCTTTCTTGTCTATTTTATAATTTGTTCTAGATATCTTTTCTAGAACGGTGTATGGACCTTGTCATCAAATTTGCAACTTGTTACTACTGGCGGGAAGTAGAAGAAGCACCTTCTCTCCCACATTTAATTCTCTATCTTTTGCTTTCTTATTAAAGTATGCAGCATGTTTCTTCCTGGCTTGTCTGAGGTTATCATTTGCAAGTTTCCAGCCAGTTTTTAGACGAGTGGTCAGTTCGTTCATATACGCATATGATGAGGCAACAGTGTCTTCTGCCTTCTCATCGGTCCACGTCCTCAATAGGGCTACATATGGATCTTATATTGGCCTCCCAAATAGGGTTTCCGGTGCCATTCCGGTCGAATTTCTAATGGACTTTTTATTGGCCTCCCAAATAGGGTTACCGGTGCCATTCCGGGTGAAGTTCCACTGGACTTTTTATTGGCCTCCCAAATAGGGTTACCGGTGCCATTCCGGGTGAAGTTCCAATGGACTTTTCTTCTATCATCACTTACAAATCGTCCACTACCAATTCTCTTCTTTGGGTTGTCTCCCCACTTTAAATTCCTTATGAGAGATCTTCTCTCTCTTTTATTTTCCTCCAGTTCACATAATTCCGACCGAGGGATTGTCGGCTTATTCTGGAGTAAAACATCTCTTTGTACTCGTCGCATAGTGGCCATGTTAATGCATTCAAGTGAAGACTGGGTGTGAAAAGGGAGCTCCCATTCCACTTTGTCTACTTTATTATAATTATTTTTCCTTCCAGGCCTAATTTTGCCCCGTGGCGTTTCTAGGTCCTGCACATTTTTTTCCCTTTGTGGGTGTTCCCTCATGAAATACGCCACATGCTTCTACAAAGTTCTCAATATCGACATTTACGTCGGGCCAATAGTATTTTCGAGCAACTTTTTGGCAGATGGTACCTATTTTCTCATGGTCACCATCTTTTTCCAACATGTAAGCTCCTTATTAAATTTGCCCTATATGCCTTGACCTGGTGGATGATCCCTTCCACATAGTGAGTTTTCACCTCTATCCTAGCTACGGGAAGTGTCATGGTGGCTATATCCTTAGTCGCCCAGTGTATCTCCACTGTCTCTGTGATATACTGATCAGGGTTCACTAGGTGCGAACTCACGACTGAATCATAATCTAGACCTGTATCATAAAGGCACCTTATGGTGACCCCATTACATACAACGTCCTCACATACTGGGGGGTGATAGGGCTCCTGTGGCTTAATAGGTTTTGCCTTTCCTCTTTGGTTCCCCGTTTTCATTGCAGCAAAATTGGAAGGTTTTCTTTTACTGTCCTGGGTGTCATGGTTGTCCCTCTTACACCATTTACAATATTTCTTTCCCGGTTTAACAGGTTTTCTTTCATTATATTGCGGGTTTCTGTCACGTTGTTCGTACCTGGACATATCATAATATGGTTTATTCTTGTTAAACCTATCTCTATTGTCATATTTGTTCTTAGGTTGAATTTGGGGACCCTTATTATGATCTATATGTTTCTTCTTTGCACCTGCTAACTCTGACTGGGCTGCTAGATATCTCTCAGCTACATTTAAAATATCCACCAGTCTCTCTGCACCCTGTTCTGTGAGAAACTTTCTCAAGTCTGGAGCCATGGACTCCCTAACCTACTCCCTCATAATCATTTCCTTTAAATCTTGGGTTTTCCCCAGAGCAGTCCATTTCTCCAGATAGGTCTCCAGGCGGGCCGAGAACTGGTGGTAGGTTTCCCCAGTGAGTAATTTAGCATGTCTAAATTTCTTCCTATAAAATTCACTGTTTTTCTCATATCTGACCAGTAGTGCTTGTTTAAGAATGTCATAATCGTCTTGGTCATCTTTACTGAGCTTGGAAAATACTTCATAAGAATTTCCCCTAAGTCCCTGGGATACCTTAAGGCTCCACTTCTCCTTCTCCAACCCATATGTTGTAGCTAAACTTTCAAAGCGGCGTAGGAAGGACTCAATATCATTATCTTTCTCAAGAAAGGGATCCAGATGAAACCCCATGGCTGATGAGGGGGCCCCCTGACTTGCAGCTGAGTCGGAAGTGGATGGGCTAGTTCCATTTTCAGGAGCATGGCCTTGCAGCTCTACCTCCCTTAGTCGTATCTCATGTTCTCTTTGTAATCTTTTATCTTCTTTTTCCACCTCCAACCTCTTTTCTTCTTTCTCTCGTTCCGCCTCCAATCTCTTCTCCTCCAACTGCAACCTCTTAATCTCAGCCTCCCTATCAGCCTCTAATTTCTTAAGTTCTCTAGCATCTTCTAACATAATTCGTTTCTCCTCCGCCAATCTATCAGCCTCTAATTTCTTAGCCTCCCTAGCATGTTCCCTTTCTCTGGCTATAAATTTATCAACCTCTGCTGTAACATAATCAATTAAAATTTGTCCCTCCATACCCATTTCCTTCGCAGTCTGCACAGCAGAAGATCTGTACTTAGCCAATTCTGCCATCTTAATACTCTAACCAATGTGATTTAAATAAACCAAAATATCTAATTAATCTCTAATTAACAGGACAACACAGAGCAATGCCAATTCACTAAATCCTCCACTTATTTACTTATTATAACTTTAGAAATCCCGGAACGAGCCAACCCCTCTATATGTGGTGGGTAGATATTAATTATGTATATATTGGTGTAGCAGATGTGAAGTCATCGATGCAAGGTCCTGAGGAAGTTTAATTTCTAAATATATGTCAGGAAACCTGTCTTGCTTCCACCAATGACTACCACCCGCTATGTATATTATCCCCAATTTATATGCCCTGATGTATGGGTGTTGTGTAGCTGGATGTCTAGGGTATATGCACTGTATGTGAAGCAAATAACAACAACCACACTTTAAGGTTAATAAACAAGTAAGTAAACAACTCACTATTGAATTTTGGTCTGAACAATTTTTTACAAATGTATTAATTATAATTGAGTTGGTTCATAAAAAATTTAAACGTCAAAATATATTTACACACATACCAGTTTAACTACTAAAGTCCATTATTTCCTGAACTAGGAAGTGTTCTTAGTGTATTACTCTCTTCCAAACTTAAGCACATATTTGGAGGATCACTAATGTCATCATGTTTTATAATCTTGTTGATATATTCAGTGGTGGAGGATCAGTCAGTGAATTCGCAAGGCCCCAAAACACAAGGGCTTATCTTTAGATATGTGTAGAAAATTATGCGATGTCCTGGTTATAAGTCTGCCTGCACACAGCACTGCACACCTTTCAGGATTCGAGATAAGGTAGGGCCCTCAATTCATATGGCCTCAAACAGGTACTTTTGTTGAACACCAACGTGACTGGCTCACTTCAGTTTCTCACCCAGAAACTCTGGAAGTAGAGGATTAATTTCCCTCAAAATAATATTCTGACCTCCTATCTCCGTTCTTAACAGGTTTACAGGTATCAACAGATCAAAAATCAGAAAATAATACATAAACCATCATTGTCCCCATCTGGTAGAGTGCTCTATTCATCATTAAGTATCTCAAACATATGTTTTTACATCTTCCTAGTCATAATACAATATTATAATTTCGTAAATACATTCAGGTAATAACCTGTATTACATAAAGATGGCCAGTGATTTTCTGGCTATAATTCAGACATTATTCATTAAAGTCTTTTCCCTTATTAATTTTACGTAACATGTTGAAGTGGCACTTTTACGACTGGGACTCTACCCTTCAAATATTCATTCTTAATCAATATGGCAAACACATTTTCAAATACCATAATAATTATATAAATGTTGGTCTTACCGAAATATCGAATTTTTCCACTATGCAAGTTAATTACAGGCCATAAATGGTCACACAGAATCTCCTGCTGACTATCAGAACAGCGAAGGCATATGAGCACAACTTGTCTGTATACGTCAATAACCACACATGTGAACTTATAATTTGAAAGTGGCGAGGAAATCTTGTGCCTCAGTGCATTTATTCTCTTCTGTTAGTTATTCTAAGCAACCAATCCGATTTCATCTGCTCCTACGCGTCTTTTTTGAAAAATTAACCTAATATTTTTTTTTCAAATCAGGAGACACCCCTTTCTATCCCCTCAATATGGCTAGCATCAGTAAAGAAGCCCCATGCACGTCTATATGTGTCTTCATTCTACCATATCGCTAGTATTATCTAAGTCATTTTAATACAGAACGATAATATTTACTTAGTCTACCATCTGTCATCTATTGCATAAGGTTTCATACTTCTGGCTATTATTTTTACCCTTTTCGTCTTTACTTTATATTTATGCCAATAATATATCTTTCTTCCATCAGTAAGATAACACAGGCCTACAAAAAAAATTTTTTTTTTTGGTGCCAAACATTTTACTCTTGATTGTACATAAATGAGACCTGCTCAATCCAAATATCACATTTACTTGTCTGTAGCAGCTCTAGTTTTTGAGATACAGACATTTTTGTATTTCATTAATACAGGGTGACCAAAAAAAAAAAAAAAACGGGCCCGCGCGCGGACTATTTGTGCGCGCGCGGGCCCTTTTTTTTTTTTGCTCACCCTGTATTATTACAATATTTTCTATATAAGGCTATGTAAAAAAACTATTGCTGTCTAGTCCTTTACAAAAGAAAACTGCTTGTTTACTCTCAGTTTCAGTTTTCCAAGAATCTTCCCAGAATTGCCTTTTTTAGATTTTAAGCCACTGCATGCATGTTAGTATGCTACTTATTTTATTACACTTCTAACAGAGAATGGCATCTTCTTCAAGAAGAGCATGTTTTCTTTCACCGCATTTCTTTTGTTATATTTGTGGAGAGTACACTTTCAAAGAAGAACATAGGAAGCATATTACTGTTTTTGTGAAAAAAGCATACTTTGCTTACTTTAATATAAAACTAGGTGACCAGGACAAGTCTTGGGCTCCTCATATTGTTTGCAAAACATGTGTTGAACACCTGCGACAGTGGACTTGTGGGAAAAGAAAATGTTTAAATTTGGAATTCCAATGGTTTGGAGAGAGCCCAAGAACCACTATGATGACTGTTATTTCTGTGTTGTGAATATTAAGGGAATTAATGGAAAAAATTACAAAAAGTGGAAATATCCAGATTTAGATTCTGCTAGGCGACCTGTTCCACACGGAGATGACATACCAATTCCAACTTTCAGTCAGATTTCAGATTCCCTGCTAGAAGATGAGACAGCAGTGGCATGTGGAACGACAAGTGACAGTTTAGTGATAGTGATTTCGAAGATGATTTTTCAGATGCTCAACGCTTCGACCAGCTTGAACTAAATGATCTAATCCAAGATCTATATCTCTCCAAGGAATCTTCAGAACTTTTGGCTTCAAGATTGAAAGAAAAAAAATTACCGACTGCTGAAACAAAGGTTACATTTTATCGCAGCAGAGAGCAAGGTTTTATTCCATTCTTTTGTAAAGAAAACAACCTTGTGTTTTGTACTAATGTAGGAGGTCTTGTTAACAATATGGGTGTAAGTTTTACACCAGATGAGTGGCGACTTTTCATTGACAGCTCTAAAAGAAGTTTGAAGGGTGTTCTCTTACAGAATGGTAACAAATATGGCTCAATTCCAATTGCTCATTCTACTACAATGAAGGAGGAGTATGCTACAATAAGCACAGTTCTGGAAAAATTGAAGTATTTAGAAAATAACTGGAAGGTTTGTGTAGATCTTAAAATGATGAACGTCTTGCTTGGCCAGCAAATGGGATTCACCAAATATCCATGCTTTGTATGTTTGTGGGATAGCAGGGCAAAAGATATGCACTGGACAAAGAAACAATGGCCGTTGAGGGATGAATTTAAAGTTGGAGAAAATAATATTGTCAATAAGCCTCTCATTGATCGAAAAAGAGTTCTACTGCCACCATTACATATAAAGCTTGGCTTGATGAAGCAATTTGTTAAGGCACTGAACAAAGATGGTACCTGTTTTAATTACTTATGCAGAAAGTTTCCAGAATTGAGCATAGACAAACTTAAAGCTGGAATTTTTGATGGACCTTAAATTAGAAAGTTAATAAACGATCCAATTTGTATTGATTCCATGAACAAAACAGAGTCCACAGCCTGGTCATCATTTGTTTTAGTTGTGCAAAACTTTCTGGGTAACTTTAAAGCAGACAATTATTCTGAATTAGTTGGAAACATGCTGTCGAGTTTTTGTGAACTTGGATGCAACATGAGCATAAAATTGCACTACCTCCATAACCATTTACATTTATTTCCGGAGAATCTTGGCGACTTTAGTGAGGAGCAAGGTAAAAGATTTCACCAAGATATAAAAACAATGGAAGAGAGATACCAGGGACTTTGGGATGCCCACATGATGGCAGATTACTGTTGGACCCTTAAGCGTGACTGTCCGGGCATATCACATTCCAGGAAGTCCTCGAAAAGATCCTTTTTGCGTGTTGCCTAAACAAGTGCTAGTGATAAAGTTTTATTACATTTTTGGTAATTTATGCACAGTAATTACATATAATATGAATGCAGACTAAAGTCAAAATGCCACTGATAGCACCTAATTCTAGGATTGTACATAACAATTGCCCTACTAATATGGTCATTCTTAGTTATCTCAAAAACTAGAGCTGATAGAAAAAATCTGATTACATTTTTGGAATCAGCAACCCAAAATTACCCAAGAACAGCTAAAAAATTTAAGGCACCAAAATGTGTGTATACCAGTGTAATATATTAGACTAAAGAATCTGATATATTTAATAACTAATTAGTAGCATTTTAATCGTCATTTTTAGTCTTTATTTTTCCTATCGTTCGATTTGGCCAGTTAGTTTCAGTTTTAAAATTCAAACGGGCTCTATGCATTTCCCCCTCTCTCTCCCTTGCCTTTTCCAAGAAATAAACAATTTCTAACGATACTAACATTCAAACGTGCGTTTTGGTTAAAGGCTTGCAAGTCTGTGACGTCACATTGGCATTTATTCTACTATCGTTTTTATGCGTTAACCCTTTATAGACCAAGTTAAAAAAAGCTAGTATTTTGGTGGCGCGGTGATTCCTATGTTATTTTACACCTATAAACAACTATATGTTATATTTTGATCGGTGACATTTCGGATATCACCACAATTCTAAGGGAGCACATGCATGCCTAAGCAGACTGTTGAAGCAGAAAAACAAAATGTAAATGGTGTTTGAATATTGCCATGCATAACAAAATATTTTGACTATAAGACCAGAAAGCTACTGGCAGTTCTCTACAGGCCACAGTGTTCCAATAACTCTTGGAGATTAAATAGGAAGTCATACTACCAGAGTTAACAGATCAATAGAAAGAAAAAAGAAAAGAGTGTATCCCAGCTGATGATATAAAAGATAACTAAAGTCTAAGTGACAGAGGCCTTGAAGGCATGTGGGAAAGAGCAGATACCCACGGATTGAGAAGAAGTCACAATACAATTAATAACTGTAGCTATTGATTAGCACTTGGGCTGATCACTACGAATGTTTAACGATGTTTATTTGTTAGGTGTGGAGATGTGTATATGAAGTGTATTTAGGGAGGCATTGTTCATTGTTGCAGGGTTGCATCAACGAGTAACCAGTAAGACAAAACTTGGAGAGGCAGAGTACGACGCAACATACCTGTTGCTTGTATTGTAAAATCTTACTGCCAAAGCTGACTCCAGCTGAGACACGTGTGGACAGAAAGTGTCATATTTCTGGTCAACCACCTACTTGCCACGGATTGAAAGATAAGCCTTCGTTTTGAGGGCTAATGACTTCTCATTTCATTGTTAACCTCCACACTGTAATTAAACGTTCTAGTGACATGATGAATGGAACAGTTCTTCCAACTAGTGACCCTTCTTAATATCTTGTTACTACAGCCAGGGATACAAGTACAGAAACATTTTAATAATATTATTTATTGGACAAGATGTCCATCCACTGTATTTACCTGTGTACATAACCACATTTATTTTGAGTTTAACCTTCCTGATTCAAAACATTTGAGAGTCAGGAAATTAAAATTGTAAATTAATTCTATAACTTTAACCACTGTCTTACTTGAGTTTATTAGATTGAGTTACAGTTGTGTTAAATTTGTTATCATACATCACACATACATTACCCTAGACATGTAGCCATATAAATTAAGAGACTTAAAATATTTCGCAGAGTAAGATCATAGGGTGGTAGCAGTTAGGTCCCCTGAGAATACATCATCATCAACTATTAGACTCAGGGACTTACATAGCTGGACCTCACTCTGTAGGCAATTAATAATAATTAACATAAATAACATATAAACCCACCACATATATTGGGACGCTCGCCTGGTATTTAAATTTATAGTATCATCATAGACCCAGGGTATCCCCATTGTACAAAATGTATTATTCAGTGTGGAGAATTTAATGAGTTGTCATAGCCCACAATTAATTAGTTAACACTTGTTAGTTAATACAGTTAGATTATTAGAATTTTGTTCAAGAAAATTATGGCAGACTTGGCAAAGTTCAGATCGGCTGCTGTCCAGACGGCAAAAGAGATGGGAATGGATGGGCAAATTCTGGTACAGTATGTAACATCTTCTTCTTCCGTCCTTAGTCACGGACCGACAAAGCAGTTCATGTCCAGTACGCCTAGTGGCATCTTAGGGCAACAAGAAATTAATTGTTGTTCCGTTACGCCTAGTGGCGTTTATTGGTACAACAACAAATCAACTGTTGTTTCCGTAATCAGAGCGGCTGGCAAGCGGGTGATCAGACCGCTGTATGTAACATCAGAATGGGATAAATTCATTGAGAGAGAAGATAGGAGGTTAGCCGAAGAGAGGAAATTACAGTTATAATTAGAAGATGCTAGGGAGGCTAGGAAATTAGAGGCTGAGAGGGAGGCTGAAATCAAAAGGCTACAATTAGAGGAGAAGAAATTGGAAGCAGAGGAAAAGAAGAGGGAAGCAGAGAAAGAAGAAAGGAGATTGCAGGCTGAACAAGAGAAAGAAGAGAAACGGTTACAAAGGGAACATGAGCTACGACTAAGAGAGTTAGAATTGCAAGGCCATGCTCCAGAAAATGGTAACAGCTCATCTACCTCTGATGCTACTGCAAGTCAGGGAGCCTCCAACTCAGCCATGGGGTTTCATTTAGACCCCTTTGTAGAAAAAGAGGATGCCATTGAGTCCTTCCTCTCTAGATTTGAAAGACTAGCTACAAATTGTGGTTTGGAGAGGGAAAAATGGAGTCTAAAGTTATCCCAAGGGCTTCGGGAAACCTCTTATTAAGTGTTCTCAAATTTGAGTAGAGACGATCAGGAAGACTATGACATTTTAAAACAAGCTCTCCTAGTTAGATATGAGAAAAATAGTGAATTTTACAGGAAAAAATTTAGAAATGCTAAACTACTTTCCGGGGAGACCTACCACCAGTTCTCTGCACGGCTAGATATTTACCTGGAGAAATGGACTGCTCTGGGGAAAACCCAAGATTTAAAGGAAATGATTATGATGGAGCAGTTAAGAGAGTCCATGGCTCCAGACCTGAGAAAATTTATCACGAAACAAGGTGCGGAGAGGCTGGGGGATATTCTTAATGTCGCTGAAAGGTATCAAGCAGCCCAGTCTGAGATAGCTGGAGTAAAAAGGAATTAGGTAGAAATAATAAAGCCCCTCAAAACCAGAACAAATTTGATAATAGGGACCAAGGTAATAGAGGTAAACCGAACTATGATAGGCCTAGATTTGACCCTAGAGATAGAAACCCGCAATTCAATGAAAGGAAACCTTTCAACCCAGAAAGGAGATGGTGTAAATTCTTTAAGATGGACAATCATAACACCAGAGACTGTAAGAAGAAAACTCCTCGTTACGCTGCATGCATGAAAACAGAAAAGCAAGGGAGAAAGGAAAACCCTACTGGCCTGCAGGAACCTTATCATCCCCCTGTATGTGAAGACGTAGTATGTAATGGGGCCACCATAAGGTGCCTTTATGATACTGAATTGGATTTTGACTCAGTCGTGAGTTCTCAACTGGTGCACCCAGATCAATATACCACAGAGACAGGGGAGATCCAAGGGGCGACTAAGGAAGTAGCAACCATGACACTTCCCATTGCCAGAATAAGTGTAAAAACTCGCTATGTGGAAGGAGTGATTAGAGCAGCAGTGATAAACGAACCAATCTACCCTCTGATATTGGGGTGTAGATACGTCTTTTTGGGAAATCCCAAAAGACCAGTGATCATGGCAACAGTACAGACCAGGTCACAGTCAAAGAAGGAGGAAGATAACCCAATAAATACTCATCCAGAGGAGATGAGGAAGGCACAGGCTGAGGATAGGTCACTAAAGCCGTGTTTCAAGAAACTCCCAAAATGCCATACCCCTCCAAACAAAGGAGACTTTTATATGAAGAATAAACTAATGTATAGGAAGGCTGGAACTGGTTCAAATGGACACGGACAGCTGGTACTTCCCACTTCATATAGGGAAAAGGTGATAAAAAGATCACATGTGGCATCAGACAGTGTACATGAGAAAATAGGTACTACAGGTCAAATAGTATCTATGACATCCTATTGGCCAGGCGTAGCTGCGGACATTGCAGAATTTGTGGAGGCCTGTGACCAATGCAACAAGGGAAAGCCCACACGTTGGGAAAATCATCAGGACCTACGAAAGCACTACGGTGAAAACCGGCCTGAAAATAAAAGGAAAAATAAATATGATAAAGTAGACACGGTGGATAGGAAAACCCCTTTTCACACACAGTCTTCACATAAATCAAGTAGAATGGCCACTATGCGTAGGATACAAAAAGTAACCTCAACCCAGTCCCACCCGACAATCCCTTGGTCGGAATTCCGGGAACTGGATGAAAATAGAATAGAGGGAAGGCCCCTCAATTTGAAACTGAAACTGCGGGAAAACCCTAGGAAAATAATTGGTTGGGGACGGTTGATGTGTGGTGGCAACCAAACGAGAGCAAAGCCACCACCACAATACTTCCAATTATATGAAAATGGGTCGGCCAAATAACAAGGCCAATTAAAGGTCCATTGGAAGCCTTATTGAGGACATGGACAGATGAGAAGGCAGAAGAGACTGTAACCTCATCATATCAGTATGTGAACGAACTGACCACTCGTTTAAAAACTGGCTGGAAATTCGCAAATGATAACCTAAGGCAAGCCAGGAAGAAACATGCTACATATTTCAGTAAGAAAGCGAAGGATAGGGAGCTTGCTATGGGAGAGAAGGTGCTTCTTCTACTACCCGGCAGCAGCAACAAACTTCAAATTGGATGGCAAGGTCCATACACAGCTTTGGAAAAGTTATCTAGAACTAACTACAAGATAGACAAGAAAGGAAAGGAAAAAGTCTATCACGTGAACCTTCTAAAGAAATACAATGAAAGAAATAATCTGGAAGGGACACATTTAATGACCTTAGCCATAGCCACTGAGATGAAGAATGAACCTCTCACCTCTTATGAATACCCCCTGAGGCCATGTGAGACTCCTGCACAGGTAAAAATCAGTAAACATTTGACAGCAGGGCAGAGGGAGAAGATTCGACAGGTTCTGGAAAATCATACAGACGTGTTAACGGACAGACCGGGGCACACAAACTTGTTGGCATATGACATGAAACTACTAGACCCAACACCCATCTGTATGAGAGCCTATACTATCCCATTCGCAAAAGAGAAAGCTTTGAAAGAGGAGATAGATTATCTGTTACAAGAAGGGATTATTTCTCACAGTGAATCTCCGTATAGCTCCAGTGTGGTGTTGTTGAGGAAACCCTCAGGGGAACATAAACTGTGTATAGATTACAGAAAACTGAATGCTGTCACAGAGAGTCAGGTGGATCCATTACCTGATACTAACTAACTGTTTGCCAGACTGAATAAGGCAAAGTATTTTTCCAAGGTAGATCTCAGCAAGGGATATTACCAGATTCCAGTGAAGCCTGAGATTCGACCTTATCTGGCTTTTAGCACCTCGGAAGGGCATATGAGTTTAACATGTTACCGTTTGGATTGAAAAATGCGCCGAGTGTGTTTTCCAAAATGATGTGGAAACTGTTAGATCCACTGAAAAACCCATGTATTACCAATTTCATGGATGATATCCTCATCGCTACGGAAACATTTGAAGAACATGTTAACTCTTTGAATATGCTATTTGATAGACTCAGAGAGGCAAACTTGACTGCTAGACCAACAAAATGTTGTATTGGATGTAAAGAATTAGAATTCTTGGGACATACTGTAAATCAGGGTAGCATGACCCCTGACCCCAAGAACCTGGAGAAATTGCAGAGAGCACCCAGACCACAGACTAAAAAGGATGTGCGATCCTTTGTGTCATTATGTGGCTTTTGTCAAAAGTACATTAAAAACTTTAACTCTGTGAGTGCTCCTCTGACGGATTTAACTCCTAAAGGAAAGCCAGATAAAATTGAATGGTGGGCAGAATGTGAATTGGCATATAATGGGTTAAAGGAAAAACTCACCAGCAAGCCTATTTTGAAATTACCTGATTTGAGTCAGGAATTCGTGGTAAGAACGGACGCTAGTAATGTGGGCTTGGGGGCCACTTTGTTACAGAGGTCCTCTTCACTCGATGGGGAATTAAACGCAGTTGCTTATGCCAGTCGCAAATTAAACAGAGCGGAACAAAATTACTCAACTATTGAAAAAGAATGTTTGGCTTTAGTCTTGGCGATCAAGAAGTTCCAGATCTATCTATATGGTAGAACATTGGCTCAGGTCAAACATGGTAATGCACGTTTGTTAAGGTGGTCTTTGCTCATTCAACCTTACTCATTTACCATTGAGTACATTCCGATATCGCAGAATGTTGGGGCAGATTTCTTGAGTGGGCACCCATCTGCAGAAACCCCGGACACTCATAAAGCCTAGTTGAGTTAATTTGACCGGGATTGTTCAAACAGATTATAAAGCTGCATTGGGATGCAGGCTTTTAACAGGGGAGGTGTGTGATAAAAAGTTCCGTTTAAAATCCCCGCTCAAATATAATCATATTACAGCATATGATTTTTTTTTTACTAAGCCAAGATACAATTTTCTACTCCTCCCGACACCAGCCCTACCCGCTTAATATTTGAATTTTTTTTACTACTGCCGTGGAAAGGCAATAAACGACTTCTACATTTGACCTTGGTGGAAGGCAATGCTATTAGTTTGAAAATTATCAAGATTCACATAATAAAAACTAACTAACGCATTCTTAGGGTCTATTAATAGAAATAGCCTTAACGACAGTTGTTAGGGCACATTTTTTTCCCCCTATCGCCAAGATATAAAATCAAGCATTTGAATCTTTTGTTAGCGAGCGGGCAAGTCCCGCCCTCCAACCCCACTTTTTCTCTACAACGTTAGACAGTTGGCGACGAACCAAAACAATTTTACCTCGTCTTGTGCAGTGAGAGAAAGTGGTAGGAAAGGAAAACTTAGAATATTTATTTCTTTATAAAATGAAAGAGAGTAGATAAAAGTGATGCTTTGACAGTAGAGCAAAATTGTTTAAAATAACATCATTTGTAACTTATCTGGATTTAGAACAATTATTTCCTTAATATGGGATCTTAGTGAAAAGAGTCCCATAATAAAAAGGAAAAGTGCAAAGATGAAAACGAAGATAAAGAAGAAAGTAACACCTATCTAGAAGAATAGATGACAGTATTCTGATCAATAATCACTTTAAATAATTAATATGGCCCAAGTAATAACAGAGATATGGTAGAAATAAAAATTAGGACGGACCGACAGACTCACTGATAACCTTGCTCAGTTTTGAAAATCTTCTCCCAAAAAGTCATATCCGTTTGACTTGATTTGATTGGGTGAGGCTAGTTAGGAAAGGGGAGGTAAAACAGAAGATTTGCCATCCAAAGCGAAACATATTTCTACACAGTAAGATAAAATCAGACTGGCCAACGCATTGATAGACACCCAAAAATGTTTGGGGTTGTTAAAAAAAGAGTCAAATTTTGGACGCGTTGTTCCATTGGCTAGTAAGGTTGATAATAGGAAAAGAATACATGTCTAGAACGCCATTTGAAATTTTGTAACCGCAGTGCTAAGAGGAGATCAGAAGGGGAGCTTGCCTGAATGTTTTACCTTCTGGACAACGGCAGTTTCACTTGTGCCATTATTCTGCTAGTCATCTTGTGTATTGTGTAACATATTTCATTGATTGCGGTAAGAGAAATGATTTATTAATATTTTTATTAATGTGTAGAGGCTAACATAGGGCGGCAACAAATTTTGTGTTGTGCGACATTGCTATTGTGGAAGCTTATGACATCCTACGGGAGCACATGCATGCCTAAGCAGACTATTGAAGCAGAAAAACAAAATATAAATGGTGTTTGAATATTGCCATGCATAACAAAATATTTTGACTATAAGACCAGAAAGCTACTGGCAGTTCTCTACAGACCACAGTGTTCCAATAACTCTTGGAGATTAAATAGGAAGTCATACTACCAGAGTTAACAGATCAATAGAAAGAAAAAAGAAAAGAGTGTATCCCAGCTGATGATATAAAAGATAACTAAAGTCTAAGTGACAGAGGTCTTGAAGCCATGTGGGAAAGAGCAGATACCCACGGATTGAGAAGAAGTCACAATACAATTAGGAACTGTAGCTATTAATTAGCACTTGGGCTGATCACTACGAATGTTTAATGATGTTTATTTGTTAGGCGTGGAGATGTGTATATGAAGTGTATTTAGGGAGGCATTGTTCATTGTTGCAGGGTTGCATCAACGAGTAACCAGTAAGACAAAACCCGGAGAGGCAGTGTACGAGGCAACTTACCTGTTGCTTGTATTGTAAAATCTTACTGCCAAAGCTGACTCCAGCTGAGACACGTGTGGACAGAAAGTGTCATATTTCCAGTCAACCACCTACTTACCACGGATTGAAAGACTGTTTTGGGGGCTAATGACTTCTCATTTCATTGTTAACCTCCACACTGTAATTAAACATTCTAGTGACATGATGAAAGGAACAGTTCTTCCAACTAGTGACCCTTCTTAATACCTTGTTACTACAGCCAGGGATACAAGTACAGAAACATTTTAATAATATCATTTATTGGACAAGATGTCCATCCACTGTATTTACCTGTGTACATAACCACATTTATTTTGAGTTTAACCTTCCTGATTCAAAACATTTGAGAGTCAGGAAATTAAAATTGTAAATTAATTCTATAACTTTAACTACTGCCTTACTTGAGTTTATTAGATTGAGTTACAGTTGTGTTAAATTTGTTATCATACAACACACATACATTACCCTAGACACGTAGCCATATAGATTAAGAGACTTAAAATATTTCACAGAGTGAGATCATAGGGTGGTAGCAGTTAGGTACCTGAGAATACATCATCATCAACTATTAGACTCAGGGACTTACATAGCTGGACCTCACTCTGTAGACAATTAATAATAATTAACATAAATAACATATAAACCCACCACAAATTTCCTGTTCAACCAAAACCCGTTGAAGGGTTACAAACGGTTATATTGTGGTATATAGGGTGTTAACGTCTTCGCTGGTAACATGTTCCTAGTCCTGGAAATGACTGGCCCTGAAAAGGAACCCTAGCTGCCTGTTAAGTCCCTACTCGTTGTCTTTTTCGGCTGTGTGTTGTTCCTGTTCAACCAAAACCCGTTGAAGGGTTACAAACGGTTATATTGTGGTATATAGGGTGTTAACGTCTTCGCTGGTAACATGTTCCTAGTCCTGGAAATGACTGGCCCTGAAAAGGAACCCTAGCTGCCTGTTAAGTCCCTACTCGTTGTCTTTTTCGGCTGTGTGTTGATCATGACTGTCTTTATTATATTTGGTAGGAGTTCCTTTAGGGTTTCGGTAATTATTGTTTCTTCCGCCTCTTTGCTTCTTTCTCTTCCTTGATTGATTTTGCTAGGCGTTCCTCTAGGGTTTCGGTAATTATTTTGTCTTTAGTGTCTTTGCTTCTTTCTCTTCCTTGATTGCTTTTTGTTACAATATCCTCAATGATCCTTCTCTCTGTTTCAATTCTTTTGAGGACTTCTTCGTTCTCTTCCTTTAGCTCTGCGAGTTTAGCGATGTCAACTTCTATTTGGTGTTGAATGATTTTCATGTCCTGTAACATTGCCTGGGCGCTCTGCAAGGCTCCTATTGTTTCGTCTCTTATGGTATCTGTGTCTTCGTTGTGCTGTCTGTTCTTCTCGACTTTGAGTTTTTGTTTTATGTCTCGCACCTCTGTGGTAAATTTTATTAGTTGGGTTCTTGTGTGCTGTTCCTGTTTAGCAGTGCCGCCTGAAGCCACTCGGTGTCTTGCTTCTCTGAAGGAGATGTTTTTGGTTACAGATTCCTTCAGTATGGCCTTTGTCTCATAAAAGATCGGACAGCCACGGTATCTTGCCCCGTGGTTCCCGAGACAGTTTGCGCAGGTTCTGTTGGAGTTGCTCACTTTATAGTTGGTATCCTTTTTTTTGCGTAAAGACATTAATTGTAAGAGTGACCGACAAACTGTCCCTCTCTTGCAGGTTTTCTTAGTGGGCGAAAATTACTGGCAGTTTGAGCACTGCATAACAGGATAGATGTACTCTTCTGTTTTTGGACATCTTTCGTCTACGTTTAGTTGACTTGGTCTTGAAGTCTCTTCAATAGTTAAGATAACTAGTTTTGTGTCCTTCTTGTCTCATGTCTTCAGTCTTTCAACCTGTGTTATTTTGACTTTCTTGTTTTCTGTTTGCAGGAGGAGGCTGTGGACTTCTTGTGTAGACCAATTGTTGTCGACCCCTCTTAAAACTATCATTTTGGTCTTCTTGTAGATCTCCACAGTAACTTTAATCTGGTGGGGCAGCTGGACTTCTTTGTGTCCGGACTCTAGTTCGACCATCAGTTTGTTTGTCTTCTCCGTGTTATTTAGAGCTATTACAACTCCTTTTTCGTGTCTTGTAACTTTAGTTATACCACTCCTGCCCTTTATTGCCTCGAGAATACCGATCACTTTATCGTCGGGTAGGGCCATGAGCGAGGCCTCACCTCCAGACATCTGAGTGATCTTAATGATCCTTTTCTGCAGTGCCTTGTGAGAAACGGTATTTCTTTGCTTGCGAAGTTGGCACGCTCCGACTTCCGTCTCAGTTTGAGCGTGTGATCTGCGGGACGGATTCACATTCTGCCTCTGGTCTCGTTTTACCGAAGTTGCCTGGTCACTGCATGATGGAGACTCAACTATGACATCTTGTTTTGGCTGTGGTTTTGCTTTGTCGGGCTTTAGAGCATTGTTGCCCTCTGCAGTCGAGTTTTTGTGGCCATGTTTTACAGATGTTTCATGGTCACTGCACGATGGAGCCACCGCCCCGACATCTTGTTTTACCGGTGAAGTTGCTTTGTCAGGATTCGGAGCCTGGTTATCCTCTGCCTTCAAAGCTCTGGGTTGCACATCGGTCGTGGTGTCAATAGTTGCATTGTTCGGCTTCTGAGAAGGATCGGCCCCGACGCGAGTAATTGGGGCAGTCTTGTTCTCCGGCGGACTGTCGTTGTTCATTGCAGATTCATCTTTGCTGTCAAGTGTTGGATGGCTTCTATAGATTTTCCTCTTTTTTGCTTGTGGCTTGGTCTGAACCATTTTAGTACATTGCTGTCTCTGGAACAACAAACCCTCGTTCAGTGTGTTGTACGAACAATCCACAGCTATGGAATTTATTATCGTTGAGAGTGTTTGACCATATAAAATTCATTTCTTTAAATCTTGTATCGAGCAAAATGTTTTTAAAAATATATTGATAAAAAAGAATAAGAAACATTTACTTATCAAAGAATTTAACGTCCATATAATTTTTGTAATGCACTTTGTTTGTCTTACATTATTTGATTATTTAACTGAATATATTAGTGTAAAAAAGTAAAAACTTTATTTTATTATTAACTTTTTTTTAACTTGTGTTGTTGCCCTTGCAAAGAAAATAAAATGCTACCTCCCCTTACAAAATTTGTGACGGTGTAAAGGAATCTAATTTTGCACGTGACCAGTGTTTGTGAATTTCTTCGGTTGTTTCTTCTCTCTCTGTTGTATAGTTCATCATCAAGCTTTTGTAGTTCTTCAGTTCAACAAGGTTTGTAATTCTGTCTTGCCTCTCTGCTAATAGACTCGTTTGGTGTAGGCTTTCAACCATTTTTTTCATTCACTGATGTGTGCGTGAGTGTGTACGTGTGTTAATACTTTTACAGAACCTGTATGTCAGCATTTGTGTTGATACCACACCGAAACCATTTTATTTGTGTTAGACAAGAAAAAATATACGTAAAAGACTTAATAACAGAGATAATAAACATGGATATCAAGAAATTGAAAAATAGAAAGTATAGATTCGAATAAAAAATATATAAAAATGCACTAAAATGCCACAAATAATTATTCAAGGAGTTTATAGCTTGCAGTCACAAAATGTAACATCAAATTGACAAACAGCGTGAGGCGCTTAAGCGCTTATCATATATTTTATCCATAAGTGTGCAATGAAGTATAAAGCAGAAGTTAATTTCATGTAGAATCAGCGCCCCAGGCTTTTTGCCAATTTGATGTTACATTTTTTGACTGCTAGCTATAAACTCCGTGAACAATTATTTGAGGCATTTTAGTGCATTAAAAGCCTGCGTTTAAAATATATTTTTTATATTGTTTATTTTCTTCTCTTTAGTGTTTTTGTTGTTTGTTTTTAAATTTAAGTCAAATGTAGGAGCCGCGCTAGCGTAGTGGTTACAACACCGCTCTGGCGACCGGGTGATACAGGATCAAACCCGGGCGACGGCATTTGAGGATTTTTCGTCGACCGGGATTTGGACTGGATTAACTCGAGACCTGGCGAAGACATTTGAAGAAGTGTCGTCGACCAGGGACTGGCGGCTCCTGAGCCGACCCAGCTGCAATGGGTACCTCCGAAATCGGCGAGTATTTGCCTGAATGGCGAGGGACACCTGTCTCTGTACAAGAAATAAAGGAATACTCACGTAAAATCAATGTCAGGTTAGACATAAAAATAATAACCTGAGATTTCGCCTCGAGTATTAGCGGGCGAACGAAAAAAAAAAAAAAAAAAAAAAAAAAAAAAAAAAAAAAAAAAAAAAAGTCAAATGTAATCGATCCGCTAATGACATTATCAGTTTGCGTTAAACGAGTTTCGAGCACAGGAGGCGGATTTCATTATTGAGTATATTACACGGAAAGTCAATATATATATTTTTTTAAAAATTTTGGTAAGAGTTGTAAATTACATTTTTTTAACAGTAGTTGTCATTTGTGTGTTTGTCTGTGCTTGCGCGTGTGATAGTGTGTGTGTGGAAAAGTGTGGGGGGGGGGGGGGGGGGGGGGGGGGGGAAAGTTTCAATATTGCTCTCAAGAGAGACAATCTTGATAGAAAGAATACAATTAAATCATTTGCAGTTATCGCCCATTCCGCTGATGATACAATGCCCAAAAAAAAAATTAATTTTAATTTTATTCATTTTAGTATTTTTATTGTAAAGTCATGGGGAATATACAACTATGCCAAGTTTCAGAGCTGTTGCTCATCTGGAAGTGATTGAAAAATCGATTGCAAGATTTGAAGGTGACAAGAGAGTGACATACGTTGCAAGTTAAAGAAAAGACTGTAAAAAAAGAAAATTATTAAACGTTTTTTGAGAAATTGTCTTATATCTTTCGTAATAATGGACCACGTGACTGATGTAACTAATATTACACGTGACCTGACTTGACATGTTCCATAACTCTTGATCACCACAGACGATGATCGCGTGCCTTGTAGTAGCTACTTTTATATTTTAAGTGTTAGTCTGTTTAATTCCGTCACAAGTAGATGTGCCCATTAATCTTTTTTGTCAACTTTTTTTTTTCCTATTTGACCTGTCTTCTATTACTTAGTACTTTGCTGTGAAGAAACATATTTGGTAGCCTACGTGATTTTGATATGTGGACATTTTACATGTCAGCTTCGTCTCCTTACTGTTGTGAGGCTGTCTTCAAATCGTCTTATAGTACTTCTCTGTGTTTTTGTAAGATTTTTGTTAATAACTGTTGTAGGTGCTGACAATCATTTCTACATTGATATTTTTTGCAGACATGCCCAAATATAAAATAGCTCGTGGTCTAGTCAACATATATGCTTATGGTTCCTGTGGACCATAATCCTAGAATTGTTGTTCTACATCGCTTTCTATTTAAAACTACTTTCTTCAACACTGCCTATGATGTTTCTTATAACTTGGTTTCCTCTCTTACTGTTCCACTCCATTTTGATTTGTGTTCGGCACTCTTACCGCGAAAACAGAAGTGTGTGTTCCATACTACAGTCAATCTCCGATCTCTCGCCTGCTAGACAGAAGTGATTGTTCTATACTACAGTAAAATGTTGATCTCCCTTCTCGTAAACAGAATGTACTACTGCCATTTTCTCCCTTATGTCCTTGTAAACAGAAGCCATTGATGTATACTACAGTTAGTCTTTGATCTCTCTCCTCGTAAACAGATATGTGAGTTATGTACTACTATCATTCTCTCATATATGAATTTGTAAACAGAAGCCATTGTTCTATACTTTAGTCAGTCTCTGATCTCTATCCTCGTAAATATAAGTTATTGGTCTATACTACACTGATTCTCCTATCTCTCTTCCCGTAAATAGAAGTGTGTTCTATACTACCATTAGTCTCTGATCTCTCTCCTCGTAAACAGAAGTGATTGTTCTATACTACACTGATTCTGTGATCTCTCTCCTCGTAAACAGAAGTGATTGTTCTGTACTTCAGTTATTCTCTGATCTCTCCCTGTAAATAAAACTGATTGTTCTTTCCTACAGCCATTCGCTGGTCTCTCTCCTCGTCAACAGAAGTGATTGGTCTATACTACAGTGATTCTCTTTTCTCACTCCTCGTAAATATAAGTGATTGGTCTACACTACACTGATTCTCCTATGTCTCTTCCCGTAAATAGAAGTGTGTGTTCTATACTACCATTAGTCTCTGATCGCTCTCCTCGTAAACAGAAGTGATTGTTCTATACTACACTGATTCTCTGATCTCTCTCCTCGGAAACAGAAGTGATTGTTCAATACTCCAGCCATTGTCTGATCTCTCCCCATGGAAATAGATCCCTGCCTAGGCCCTTCTCGCTTGGTTGATATCGAGGCCGGTCGTGCGCATCACCGTTATCATTATTATTTGTTTTCCTTTTGTTATTACCACAGTCATTTGCATGTTCTGTTAAAACCACTATTGCTCACTCTTTAGTTAATACCAAAGTTATTTACACTTTGTGTTATTACCACAGTCAGATGTTCTTTTAATACTACAATCACTTACTCTTTTTTTACGCCACAATCATTTACCCTTTCTGTTAATACCATAATCGTTTACTATTTTTTTTAAAAAAACCCACAGTCGCTTACTTTTTCTTCTAAAATCACAGTTGTTTACTCTTTCTTTTAAAACCACAATCGCTTACTCTTTTTAAAAAAAACCACAATCGCTTACTCTTTCTTTCAAAACCACAATCGCTTACTCTGTCTTTTAAAGCCACATGTCACGGATTGCCTCCCCTTAGCTCTGCAGTAGTTGTCCACCAGTGGCCAACACCCAAGAGTATCTAATATGGGTCTTCTAAGGTGTCTACCTTCGCACAAGATTACTCTTGGCAGAGTTGTAGATAGAAGGATAATGACACTTCTATCTCAAGGCAGTGTTCACAAGATGTTTTCAGAAGTCAAGAACAATGCTGCATAGGGCACATCACTTTTAACTTATAACTGATCCGTCGCCTTTTGTGAAGAATAAGCATTGGTTTTAGCCCAGTCGAACTCAGCTGGTTTCTTCTTCTTCTTCTTCCTCGTTCGCCCTGAAAAGGATGTTGGTTGCGTTGTGTCCGTTTACAGCACCGCTGCGATATCTGCACCTTTCGGGCGACACATCCGACTTCAGCACGGCATTTTTGGGGACCAGGTTTGCCTTCCCACTTCGATCCCTACTCTCTCAGCCAGAGTGCAGTGATGCAGCCTGTTTCCAGGACCACCACTTGGAGGTGGAGTTGGGTCTTGGTTAGCTCTGGTTCGCTGACCCTGACGCAAGCAGTCAAGCTATGGGTCGCTGACTGCATTCTCTATTGCTCCCCAGCTGGTTTAAGTCCAGCGAAATTCTTTTATAAGTATTTGCTTTATAGATGAAAATATATGTTTAGATGTATATATATATATATATATATATATATATATATATATATATATATATATATATATATATATATATATATATATATATATATATATATATATATATATATTATATATATTATATAGTCTTGCTCATACGTTTGCTTTCATACCTATAATAACTAAATCAACTATGATTGGTTTTAAAATAACTTGTAACAGATTTAATAATCAATTAGTTTTAACAGGTTAAAATGATGGTGAAATTTAGATGTAAATAAAATTGTCTTCACTGAGACGTGGGTTGAGAATTTAAAATACCAATTGTCCTTTTGCTGTTTCCTTAATAAAACAAATGCCTCTGCTAAGTACATTTGTTGGCTGCAAATTAACAGGAGCGTTGTCTCGCTGTTCACCCACCAATGTTAGCCTCTCTGAATAATTAAATTCTTGAATATAAAAAGCGTAACTCAGAGAAGATGATTAGACATCACCAATATTCTTCTGGGTATTATACTAGGAAAACTTGTGCTTGGACAGCGCGAATGCAATGATTTGCCAGAATTACAATTAACAAGGTACGTATATCTCACAAAATGATACTATACACTTGAGGCACATGTGATGTAATCATCACTCATCACTGCCTCATTCGGAGTCTGGGGTCACCTCTGCTGTCAGTTTTCTGTACAACTAGCAAGAAGCAATCACCAGCGCTTGCTGTAGTGGTTTATGAATATACTATTTTCATATCTTGAGGTTGCCAACCTCATATATAACCACTTCGTAAGTACAGACATGTTACATTTGTAAAATAAATGTTTACACTTACCCCAAAGTAATTTATGGGAAAACAATCTTCTGGCACAGTTTAGAATGAACACAGCGACTTATGTTAGATGCTTTCGAATCACTTGGTCTGGGAAATTTTAGTATACCTGTTAGACCGTTTTTCTGGGTCTCTACAGATGACTGTTTGATCGTGCTGATAATACGCGAATTCAAATAAACTGTCAAAATAAGTTCAACAGGTAATGATGCAAACTTCAGGCATGTCAACCAAGGCCTGCTGTGAATTGAAGTAAACTGTAAGGCGGGTGGTACAGTTTAACATTATTTATTGACGGTATAAGTTCAACGATACGATATAATGTTCTTGACGGAGACAATCAACATGGATGCATAGTAATGATACGCTGACGAAAATTATGTACATCTATGATGGTGGTTAGGTATTGCGGTAGATCCCTTTCAAACATCTTCCTTACATTCATGTAACAAGAATCCAATAATGTTCATGCTAAGTTTGAAACAGTAAGATATAAATGTCCGTTGACCTTGTCTGAGGACATCCAACTAAGTACGTATTCCCATATCACTGAATCCCGCATTCATCCAAACAAAAGACTGTCTTGATCCAAGACTTCATTCCTACCACGTAGGTTCAAAATATAATATCAATGGCGTAAAGATGAAGCTACATCTGGGTTAGTATTTGGGTTTTAACTAACCTCTCCACAAACTCATGCCACGACTTTGGCATGGGCACAACGGCATTTTATACATAAATTATAAAATCCAATAACTTGCTTCCCTCGTAGGAATTCTTCGTCTACGATAGATTATAGAGGCTCATAGTTCCTTTTGATCCATTCTAGGAATATTATAGCAAGATGATATTCCCGCTAGATTCTCTCAAGGAGTCGTCTAAAATTACAGGTTTGAATATGCTAATCATACAATATGACGGGGCGACAACTTACATATTACTCCCAATATTGGCTTCGACCTGAAGACCAATATTGTAACAAACGAATGGCTTCCACAGACTTGCCACGATAAACAAAATAATCCACGGACATATCGTCCGGACTGCCCCTTTCAGATGATGACGTAGGACTCTCTTCTAAAACTAGGTTACCCGTGCGTACAGAGTAACACATACTCTACATTGTGCACGTCGGTGCGTGAGTAAATCGAACGCACAAATAATATAACTATATCACGACTGGTGCGTACATTGGCAGGACCGAACGACTACCCCCATAGGTAAAAACGTACGCAACAGCTCCCTTATCACCGGCCCTTAAAAAAAATTAATTCTATTAATTTTTTTTAACTAAGTACCCAAGAGAGGTGAGTCAAAACTACATCGATATCTATGCACATAAATCAAAGTCATAATGTTATACAATATTATGAAAAAGAATATGAAAATGGGAATCAATATAACTGAATGAAAGTATGCATTAAAGCACACATCCACAATCGACCTACTTTGGAACGATGTGGTAAAATACGAAGTAAAAGAAAGTTGCAAACCAAAAAGATGGTAAAAACATTCAACTGAATTTTCAAAACAAACATGTGATTTCAAAATGAAAATGAGTAGCAACGATGATGATAATCAATGACAAGAGAATCAAAATAATGATAATAAAACATGCAAAGTGAAACAAAGCATAATTAAACACGTTAAGAAAGAACACCCGTAATGGTTCTAACACTAGAATAGTGGACTAGTTATCTAAAAGTTGAGAGATCAAGCACCATGAGAAGTAAATATAAGTACACAGAGACACTTACAACTATTCAAGTTAGTTAATGTGTACTATACAATTAATTAAGTAGCTTAAATAGATTTTTTCTACTTACTGTAGTTCTTAATTATCAACACATAACTAATTACTACTTTATTTAAGTAAATGCAATTTTACTGAGTGTTAATGTTCCATTAAAAGTAGTTAATAATAGACGAGAATATGTTCTTAATGTTCCATGTGCGATGAAAAGATATTCTCAAACACAATATGAAGTGTAACATGTTCCATACGAATATTGATTATCCATCTATCAATATAACAATGTTTCCGTACTAATAAAATGTTACTACACAAGAAGTCATGTTATAATCCATAAGTAAGTATATTCCGGAATTATGCTGGTACAAATGAATCTGTTCCATACAAAGTATGTATAGAGGTTCAATAATTGATAATGTACGCAGTTCCTCTTATTATATTTGATTGATTATCTGTGAGGACGTTTCAACATCCGGAAGTGGTTTAGGTTCGACCAGTTCGCTTGGACATCTTGACAGACAGTCCGCAAACACATTTTTCACTCCAGGAATCGCTCGAATTTCATAGCTATATGGTTGTAGAGCGATAGCGTATCTAGTGGACTTTGAAGATTTCGCGTCCTTAGTGTTCAATGCTATGAGAGCTTTTTGATCAGTTTCCACTACAAAGTGTGATCCCAGTAAATATCGTTCTAGTTTAGTGACTGACCAAACTAAAGCGAGTAACTCCTTATCCAGAACGGAGTACTTCAGTTCGCTAGTCGTCAATTTTCTTGAAACGTACATAACTGGAAATAAGGTGCCTGAATATTCTTGCATCAAAACTGCAGCAATGGCGTAAGCAGACGCGTCACTGCGAAGAATGAAAGTGAGATCTTTGTTAGGCAACCTCAAAAAAGGCGCATTTGAAAAAAATTTCTTTATATAATCTAACGCGATTTGATGTTCGTTAGACCACTGTATTACATTAGCTGTACCTTTTCTCAGTAAAGAAGAAAAAGGTGCAGTTATAGTAGACAAATGAGGGATGAATTTAGAATAGAACTGTATTAGTCCTAAAAGAGACCTAACTTGTTTTTTTGTCTTAGGTGCTGAGATGTTTAAGATTTTAGAGACGTTACTGTCTTCTGTATACATTAAACCCCGACCTATACGATGACCCAAAAAGGAGATGTCATGGAAACCGACAAATGCCTTTGAAGGTTTCGCAGTTAAGTTATAATCCCGTAGAGTAGAAAGTAAAGCTTTTAATCCCTGAATGTGTTCATCCCAAGAGTTACCGAAAAGACAGATGTCATCTATGTAAGTAATGACATCGGGACGATGAGACAGTACGCGGCGCATCATGCGTACAAAGGTAGCTGGCGCATTCATTAATCCGAATGGCATAAAATTCCATTGGAAAAGTCCCCGTGGCGTCGAGAAAGCGGTGAATGGCTTTGCTTTAGGTGTGAGTGGCACTTGCCAATAACCCTTTGAAAGGTCAAATTTCGAAAAAATGTAGCATGGGATAATTTCTCCAATAAGTCATCTAAGAGAGGTAATGGTTCCGCATCAAATTTTGTAATTTTGTTTAATTTCCTGTAATCTACGCAAAGACGAATATTGTTGTCTTTCTTTCTAATAATCACCATAGAAGAAGAGTATGGTGATGAAGATGGTTCAATTATATTTAATTGAAGCATCTCATCCAATTCCTTATCAACCTTATCACGAAAGTGTAAGGGAATAGGATATGGGCGCACTCGAATAGGCGTATCGTCAGTCAGAATAATGTCATGTTGGATGACTGACGTATGACCTGGGATGTCAGTGAGGACATCCTCATACGAGTGTAGAATATTAGAGACTTGCTGACGTTGATCAGGCGAAAGAGTAGATGAAATATTAACATCATTCCAATTCTCAGTGGAATGAAGTGACACAACTGGTATTGGCAGTTGTACATCATCGAAAGAAGATTCTTCCTCTTGGATGACTGACAAACTAGAATAGTGTTGAATAGGAGGTGTAGGATCGTCAGTTGCCTGGAACACTGAATGTAGATAATCAGGACGTGAGTAATACTCCTTCAACATGTTAATGTGGAAGGTTTTATGTTTACCATTTACATCAACGATGTAGTCAACATCGGATATTCTTGAGATGATCCTGAAAGGACCTCTCCAAGTAATTAATAGACGATTGTTATGAGCAGGGAGTAAGACAAAAGCTTCGTCACCAGGAATAAGCTGGCGAAGACGTCTATATTTGTTTGCAAATAGACGAGCTTTTTCTTTGGCTTGTTCGGATGATGCAGTAGCTAGTCTACAAGCATCTATGATTCTCTTTCTCAGAGAGATCACATACTCATAAGAGGATTGAGTTTCCTCTTCAATATTCTCTTCAACCAATAAGTCGTGGATTAACGACATCGGTCCGCGTGGTTGCATGCCGAAAACAAGCTGGAATGGAGAAAACCCCGTAGCTTGATTTTGCACCTCGCGATACGCGAAGAGAGCGGCGGGTAGGACCCTGTCCCAATCCTGAGGGTGATCTTGGGTCATCTTACCCAACAACTGCTTGAGTGTCCTATTTTTACGTTCAATTAACCCATTGGACATTGCATGGTAAATTGAACTAAGAGATCTGTCTATACCTAATGTCTTCATAACTTGAGACATGGATTCAGAAATGAACTGAACCCCATGATCCGATAAGATCTTCCGCGGAAAACCAATGCGTGAGAAGATCAACATTAACGCCTCTGCTACACTGGCAGATGAGGTGTTCTTCAGAGGGATGGCCTCAGGCCAACGAGTGCACATATCAATGCAAGTAAGGATATGCGTATGTCCTCTGGCAGATGGAAGCATCGGACCAATAATGTCGATAGCCATTTTATCAAATGGTCTAATCGGGATGTCCGCAGCTTGAATAGGAGCCGCATGAAATGGGCCCCGTACTTTAACTTCCTGACATATCAAACATGAACGACAATAGAGAGTAATATCTCTATGGATGCCCGGCCAGTAGAATGCAGAAAGCACTCTGGATTTGGTACGTGAAAAACCCATATGGCCCTTGCATTGCGAGTCATGAGCATGTCGTAATATTCGCAATCTCATAGAAGACGGGACTAGAATCTGAGAACATAAGGATGAATCCTTTTCCCGTATCAATCTAACTAAAATCCCATTTTTAAGAATAAAGTCATGTCTAGATTTTGCAAGTTTGTTGCTGGTATTCTTTTTGTTCACATACTGAAAATTTTTTTTTTAATGAATCATCATTCTTTTGTAAAGTTGCAAACGACTCCCGTGAAATAGGAGCATCGTCATCACAAGTGGTATGAACTGTAGGTTCATATGGTGTATCATGCGACATAATAGTAGCTTGCGCTCTAGTCACTACTGCATTTGCAGCCTGAAAATGTCGCTCTTCCCATGCAGCAATTTGCTGTGGTGTACACTCTGTTATACCATGTATACGACCCAATATGACATCACAAATTGGATTTGGAAGAAGACAGGCGTGGATCTTTCCTGAAAAAAATGGTGTATTTAAATTAATAATGGCTGTGGGAAATGTTTCCACGGTTCCACCGAAAGTCACACATTTCACAACGTTGCCCGTAGCGCAACATGGGTTGATCAGCGAAGTCCGTACGCCGACCGTGGTACAACCTGAATCAAATAAAAGAGAGGAAGGAATGGCATTGACAAATCCTCTGCTAAACTTAAGAGATCTCTGTCCCAGGTGTACAGACGCAGAAGTGGCCGTGCAGACCGCAGGTAAGCTAGGCAAAATGTGTCCGCAGCGCAGCGTCGTGATCGCCTTGGGCTGGAAAAGAGTCGAGCATTCTGAACAATCTTTCACCTGGTTACAATCAAGAGAACAAGATAAAGCATTATGAGTTTCAGATCCTTTACCCTGTTCATTGTTAGCCTGTGTATCACTTAAAGCGACATTAGAATGTCTACGTGTCTGGCTCGACGATCTATCTCTTCGTCGCGATCTGTTCTGATTATTTGCATTAAAGTTGCCACTATTGTTATTTCTGCTTGAGTTAAAATTTGGATGAGTACGATAATTAGTATAATTACCATTATGATGTTGGTTAAATGTTTTATTCCACGAACCTTGTCTATTTTGTGGGCCCTGAGATTTTGATCGCCAGTTTTGTTTATTATAATTTCCTTGATTATATTTAAAATTATTGTTACCAAAATCTCGCGATCTATGAGCTTAGTTCCAAGAAACATTAAATGGAGCAGATTGTTGAAATTGCTTCCCCTGATAAAAGTTACCATTGTTAAAATTGTCATTATTTGCCTTATTGAAGTATCTGTCGTTACTCAATGAACGATTTCGTGGGAAATTATTTTGTTGTACGGCAAAAGCAACTGGCAATTCACTTTTAATTTGTGCATTACTTAGATCCATGGATGGGTGAGCAGTGCAGAAATTTTTAGAATGTTCTTCAAGATCTTTCATAGATAAAGGTTTCCGTTCGTGCAAAAATGCAAGAAACGCAGGATTTACTGACGATAGCACCTTATCGCGCAGTAGTAAATCAAAAAGACCTTCATACGACTTTTCTATCTTGGACAATTCGATCCATCTTTCTAAAGTTAGCCGTATTTGGGAAAGAAAATCACTAAAATTTCTAGATGATTGCGGTAGCAATGTTCGAAAACGTAATCGATATTCATCTTCCGTCATTTGGAATTTTTTAAGAAGAGAAACTCTAAGAGCGTCGTAATCATTTTTATCATTAGTACAGGTGGTATGATAAACCGCTAAAGCATCCCCAGTAAGCAATCTGGATAAATATGTACAATATAGTGCTTTATCCACGTTATAAGACCTGCAAGTGGCCTCAAATCTGTCTAAAAAAATATTACGTCGTCAGATGGGGGATTAAATTTTGGTAATTTAAGGTGAACTTCCTTAAAGTTATCATGTCTGACTGACGCATGGCCTTCAAAAGTTCTCTGAGAATTAGCTTCTTGAGTTAACCTAATTCTATCATATTCTACCTCTGCCAATTTCAGATCATGCTGTCGTTTCTTTTCATTCTCTTCTGACTCAAGCTGAAGTCTTTTTACATTTTGTTCAGCTAGTAATCTTCTTTCTTCCATTTCCCTTTGTTTAACTTCCATTTCCTTTTGTTTAACTTCCATTTCAATTTTAAGTAGTCTTTCTTTTTCTGCTGTATCAAATCTAAATTTTTCCTCAGCCTCCACTTTGTTCTGTTCTGCCTCGCGATGAAATCGTTTCTCTTCTAATTCAGCTGCTAATCTCATTTTTTTCTCGTTTTCTGCAGCCTCAAATTTCATCTTCTTATCATTTTCCTCGGCCTCAATCCGTTTTTGATCTGCCTCAAACTGAAGTTTTTCTAGTCTTAAAGTTTCTAACTTTCTCTGTTCAGCTTCTATTTCTTGAGCTTTCCTATATTCTGAAAGTGCGAATGCTTTTGCCTCATCAGGAGCCATCTGAAGGGCTTTCGCTTGCTTAATGAAATAATCTAGTGAATACATTATGCTATATAAGTAGTCACAATACTCTTGATTTATAAAAATGATTATTAATTAATGTAAATTAATTAACCTTGTTAATACACCAAGTGGTCTTCGTTCCTGTCCTAGAACGGTATATCATGCTCATATAATTATCAAATATATTAATAATCAATAAATTAATTTATGTAATGAAATGTTATGAACAGACAAAAGCCATAGACAATAGCAACAACAATGACAAGACGAGATAATCAAAGACAATTGAAAACAGTCGCAGAAATCCAATAAAATAAAAATGTGAAACTAAAATAGAATGTCGTAAAGAGTTACGATGATAACTGCGATCAAATACTAAACAATACAATTGACAAGACAGTGTAAAAACATATGTTTTGTAAAAAACTGAACGAAAGTCAGGTGAGACGGACAATAATCACATACAAGATACATCATCAAACTAAGGTACGAGTAAAATATCTATGAAAACAACAATTAAAACTTGACGGAACAGCTAAACAAATACTATCATAAGAAGCAAGTAGCGATCGGAACTACAGCAAGGTTTCTAGCCTTGAACCGGAATTATCGCTCAATTGAAACTTATAATTCAAAACCTACAGAACATCTGACAAAGAGCCCGAATCGGCTTCGAGATGAACCTCGTTTGTCAGATCGAACACGACCTCCCACGAAGAATATAAAACACAGAACATGCAACATGAAAAATATATAGGTGGACATAGAAGAGAATAGGCACAGCCAAACACAATACAGCAATAAACGATACCACGTTTATACTTATCTCGGCTGATCAAACAAAAAATGTGCCTCGTCTCCGTATATGTACGTTTGAGACTTTGAAATACTTCGCTTTGAGTATATGAGTAAAGCTCGCACGTGATGAGGACTAAAGGATGATGTCCAACGTAGTTAGTCAATGGAGAACTTGATGTAGAGGTTCACTGATGACCTTGACCTTCTGCTAACCGTCGTGTTGATTTCATGATGAAGACACGGGTCTTTCTGTATAATGATTCTTGAAAAATTTATTGAGTGCGTTCCCTTTGAAGCTTGTCCAAAACACACTGTGCCGCCAATTACTGTTAGACCGTTTTTCTGGGTCTCTACAGATGACTGTTTGATCGTGCTGATAATACGCGAATTCAAATAAACTGTCAAAATAAGTTCAACAGGTAATGATGCAAACTTCAGGCATGTCAACCAAGGCCTGCTGTGAATTGAAGTAAACTGTAAGGCGGGTGGTACAGTTTAACATTATTTATTGACGGTATAAGTTCAACGATACGATACAATGTTCTTGACGGAGACAATCAACATGGATGCATAGTAATGATACGCTGACGAAAATTATGTACATCTATGATGGTGGTTAGGTATTGCGGTAGATCCCTTTCAAACATCTTCCTTACATTCATGTAACAAGAATCCAATAATGTTCATGCTAAGTTTGAAACAGTAAGATATAAATGTCCGTTGACCTTGTCTGAGGACATCCAACTAAGTACGTATTCCCATATCACTGAATCCCGCATTCATCCAAACAAAAGACTGTCTTGATCCAAGACTTCATTCCTACCACGTAGGTTCAAAATATAATATCAATGGCGTAAACATGAAGCTACATCTGGGTTAGTATTTGGGTTTTAACTAACCTCTCCACAAACTCATGCCACGACTTTGGCATGGGCACAACGGCATTTTATACATAAATTATAAAATCCAATAACTTGCTTCCCTCGTAGGAATTCTTCGTCTACGATAGATTATAGAGGTTCATAGTTCCTTTTGATCCATTCTAGGAATATCATAGCAAGATGATATTCCCGCTAGATTCTCTCAAGGAGTCGTCTAAAATTACAGGTTTGAATATGCTAATCATACAATATGACGGGGCAACAACTTACATATTACTCCCAATATTGGCTTCGACCTGAAGACCAATATTGTAACAAACGAATGGCTTCCACAGACTTGCCACGATAAACAAAATAATCCACGGACATATCGTCCGGACTGCCCCTTTCAGATGATGACGTAGGACTCTTTTCTAAAACTAGGTTACCCGTGCGTACAGAGTAACACATACTCTACATTGTGCACGTCGGTGCGTGAGTAAATCGAACGCACAAATAATATAACTATATCACGACTGGTGCGTACATTGGCAGGACCGAACGACTGCCCCCATAGGTAAAAACGTACGCAACAATACCTCTTATAACGAATGATCTGATTCCTTAGGTCTCCAGTCTTTGTATTTTAAAATGCGGTTTACTTTTAAGTTTCAAAGTTGCGCAAATACTATGTCCTGGTCTTTAAGTTTCCAGTCTCTATTTAAAAAATGCGATTTATTTTTAAGTTTCAAGTTGCCCAAATACTTCGGTCTGTCACTTATAATTTTGGAATCCTTTGTCCGAGCTCTGGTGAATTGCTAGCTTGGAGTGCCGATGCAGTCTGATTTATGTCTCCGATTTCGCAAGATTATATTTCCATTTCTCAGTTCAAATCCCAGATTTCTCAGACAGACAATATGACATTCTTTTCATCGATCGTGCGCTACCACCTTGCGTCGACACAGATCGTCTCAATCAAAAGTGGCAAGACGACTTACGTGATAACGTATTATCCGCTGACCTGTCTTATTAGCCTTGTCATGCTGTGATAACCAAGTCTGGGAGCGGCTAGGCAAAAAGATGTAAGATGCAAAAAATATGCTAAATAATTTGAAGATCGGTGAAGAAAATGAAGAAAAGAAGTGATACTGCCGGAGAGGACGAATGTTATAAAAGTACACAACTGATTCGTCACACCACACTTAGTTACTTGTTCTATTAAAACCTCAATCGCTTACTCTTTCTTTTAAAACCACAATGCATTACTCTTTTTGTTGAAAACACAATCATTTAACTTTCTTTTAAAACCCCCGAGCACTTCTCTTTCTATTAAAACCACAATCACTTAACTGTCTTTTAAAACCACAATGCATTACTGTGACATATTATGACAATAGCTTTGATATATCTATTTCATTATCTTCATTTTTCTTTTTCACCTACGCACGTTTGTTAACATAAAACCCTCCTACACTCAGAGATCTGTCTCTATTTCTAATTTAATGGATGGGTTTGAAAAAAAATCGAAAAAAGGTGATTCGTCTTACGAGGACAAAAGACAAAGAAAGTAGTCTACGCTACGGCCACAAGGCCTTCGTCAGGAAAAGAAAGACAGTGAAGGCTAGATAGTAGACATAAGAACTTAAATGAATATAAAAATAAATATAAAACAAAATAAATAAATACAACCTAGGTACTTCCCTGAAGGCGAAGCATCGAAGTCCTATCACGCTTGGCTGAAAAGGAAGTGACTCGACCCCGAATGTACACAATACATACTAAGAAACTAAAAACGAAAAAACGAAAAAATACCCAAACGTAATAAAAGTGGGGACTGGAAATAGAAGAGGAAATATTATGGAGGATGGCATAACAATAGAAGAATAGGATAAGAGTGGAAAGAGTCAAAATAGAGCAAGAGAGGAAAGGGTGACCTCGGCCGAGGGTGTGGAAAGTGTTGAGACCGGCTGGTTTTAGACACTCCATGCGTTGGATAAGACGGTTCTCAAGCTGTTCTCAGCTGGCAGTGTCAGAGGAGCAGGACCGGATCGCAGTGACCTGGATGTCGATGGGACCATGGTGGTCAGGACCATTGAAGTGTGTGGCAACTGGTGTGGACTTTTGCTGAGAGATGTCATTTAAGTACTGGCTGAATCTGTCCCCAAGTCGTTTGCCTGTTTGGCCAATATAGGTTTTGCAGCAACGTTTACATATGATCGTATAAATGACATTACGCGATTCACACGTGAAGCTACTAGTGATGGTGTACGTAGCCTTAGGAAAGGACACCTTCTGGGTTGAGATGAAATACTTTCACGTGTTGCATCGTGTCCGACCACAGGGTAATGTGCCAAAGTGAGTGGCATTCTCCTTTGGGAGACGGCTGTGAACAAGAAGATCCTTCAAGTTCTTGTTGCGTCTATATGCCACCAGAGGTGCTTCACCGAATACTTCTTGGGTCGCAGGCTCTGCTTGGAGGATAGGGAGGTGGCGGAAAAGGATCTGTTTGACAGCAGGATTGTGAGGGTGATGGGTCAAGATTAATTTGACTCTATCTGAAGTGGATTTATAGTGAGGTATGAGGGCCTCCTGACGAGAGATGGGGAGCACACGTTGGAGAGCAGAGGTGAGAACATGTTCCGGATAAAGTCTGCTACGGAAGAAATCCAACATCTCATTTGCTCGGAAGTGGAAGTCATCGTCGTCTTGGCACAAACGGCGGAGGCGGAGAAGTTGTGAAAAAGGAAGGGAGTCACGACAGACCCGAGGATGAGAAGAGGTATACAGGAGGTAGCTGTGGGCATCTGTCGGCTTGTAGTATACTGAGGTATTAAGGCCGGAGGGCGTGATAGAAATAGTAATGTCAAGGAAGTTGACAGATACTGTGGAGACGAGGGAGGTGAACTTGTTGGTGGGGTGAAAGTGGTTGACAAAGTCGATGAAGCGATATAAATCAGTCTCAGACATATCTGTGAGACCTATGCCATCATCGATATATCTGCGGTAAAACCCGGGAAATGACCGGAGTATTGTTGCCATATCTGATGGTCCAAGTGGCCCATGAACAGGCAGGCATAGCTAGGACCCATCTTAGTTCCCATGGCAACACCACTAATTTGGTCAAAAAACTGACCATTGAATTCAAAGGAATTCAGTTGAAGGACCAGTTCAGCAAGACGGAGAAGAGTGACAGTGGATATAGAAGGGCAAGTGCGTTGGTCAAGAAAAAACCGAAGAGCTTGGAGACCATCAGAGTGGGGAATAGAGGTGTACAGAGAACAGACGTCTAACAAGAAAAGACGGTAGGAGCGGTCTGCTGAGAGTCGGATAGAGGAGAAAGTTGTAAGAGCATGATTGGTGTCTTTGAGAAAGGAGGGAAGATTCTCAACGATAGGCTGGAAAATGCTATCGACCATTTGTGGTGTGACAAGGAATTATTATACTGAGAGAAGTTACCGACCTGACATTCCTATGTACTATAAAACTCAAGTTTCTGACACTGTTCAATTTCTTACCTGGTCTAATTAATGTGACATAAACAATAGTCATAAATAAAAATAACAAAGACAACGTCCCCCGGAGAAGTGGATTTAATCTGTCTCTGAGGAGCAGCGGTTTTCTTTGACAAAAATAACACTGGATTTGCTGTGTGCGTGTGTCCTAAAGATTGTTGCAGAAAGTGCAAGTCAAGTATTAGGTAAGAACGAATGTATGCGGCCACGGTTGTCTGAGAAGAGAGGAAGGATGAATGAATAATCCTCATATATATCTCTTGTAGAATCAATGTACTGACGTTGGTTATTTTAAATGTGTAAGTTTTGTTAACACTGTCCCTTTCAGAATAGATTAACGTATAAACTCTGTTCTTTACTGTAGAGGGAAATCCAGACCACAGTGCAAAAATATTTGACTCTTTGGGGGTTAATAACTTTCTTCTAACGGGATCTTGTCTCAACAGAGGGAGGGAGGATTACACCTATGGGTCTATTTCTTGATTAATTCATTAACCTATGTTTATTTGTATTTTGATTGATATTCAAATTATCGCTGTTGTGAAGTTTCTTTATGGTAAATAAAATTTACATAAACTTTATTTACATGTGTTGGTCAGCTCGTCCCAAAAATATCCCTATTCCATTGATATAGTTTTTTCACATTTGTGCGTCTTACTGTCGCCACTTATGTGTGTGTGTATGTGAGTGGTTGATATATATAAATTAATTTATATTTTAGTAATCTGTCTGACAAACAAAGTTCTGTTATAGAGACCGGCTGGACTAGAGAATCTTCTCGAGTGCAGGGACAGATTCTACCTATGTTTTCCACAATCTCACACGTGAAAATCTGGTTTCTTATCTTATCTCTCACTGAGTCACCACCTGTTCTAGTTCTATTCAGAAGGGACCAAACTATGTCTTAATTCCCCTATCAAAAATCTACGACAAACGAGGGCTCATTTTCCGTGAATTGAACTCTAATCCTGAGCAAGTACGACAGAAATTTCTCGTTTACTAGGATTTTGTTCTGATAATCTTTATCGTCTAGATAAAGAAAGAGTGTGCTTGTCTCGTGAGTTTTTAGATTCATTAAAAATAATTATCGCCTAGACAAACAATCTGTTTATTGGCTTGCTGACCACACAAAAATATCAATTCTTTTTTTTCCACAGCATTGTTGAGTATATACACTTAGATTTACAGGGTGATTTTTGTCGGATTATGTATTGATTTTGTAATGCTAAGCCGCTGGTAGTGTGTGATTGTGTAACAATCACAGGTTTTTCTTAAGCAGAAGGTGTTTGAGCAAAGCTAAGGAGCGCGTTCGGACCATCTCGTCCAGTTAATAGCCTCCGTTACCCGAACTGACTTCAGGGGTGAACTTGATAGTGGACTTAAAAATGAAGGGAATTTTTTTTTCTACTTAAATTTTTGCCAGGAAATTTTTGTTTTGTTTCCACGGTAGTAACTTAGCTTTTGTGTTAGTTGATTAGTATGAATTACCATTTATTTGGCGTAGTAATCTGCATTAGGAGCCTTAATTGCCAGTAAATAGCAGCGATAGTTAGATAACTAATTATAAGGAGGAGGCATTTAAGTTAAATAACAATACATCTTTTTTGTTTTGTATTTTCTCGTAAGTGGTAGGGAACCAGTGTATCCTTTTTCTTCCTTCTTTCTCGAGTAAATCATAGTATTTGCAATGGCTGAGTGTGCAAAGCTTGGGCAGCTGCTCAGAGAGGAAGCAAGGGAAGAGGGATTGGAAGGAGAAGAAGCGAAAGCTTTTGTCAGGGACCAATTTGACAGATATGATGCGGAGGAGAAGGTAAAAGCAGCCGAAGCTAGAGAGCAGAAGAAGATTGAGGAGGAAATGGAAATCCGCAGTGCGAACGAAAGAGAGAAGGAACGACAGCATGAGCAAAGAGAGAAGGAGAGACAGCATGAGTTGGCGCTTAAAGCTCTATAGGTCCAAATCCGTGTATCTGCCTCCACTTCCAGCAATGGAGGGCCGACTTCTCCCCATTCTTCTTTAACTGATCTTTCCAATACTCAATCTTCTCAGCTAGCAGCTATGTCTTTTGCCCTAGAATCCTTCCCATGCCCTAATAAAAAGATTGACACGTATCTAGAAAAATTTGAGAAAATGGCAAATCTGTACGGTTTAGAGAGGTCGCGTTGGTGTTTGAAACTTTCCCAGGCTTTTAGAGGGTCTGCGTATGATGCGTACGCAAAACTGGAAAGCAGCCAACAAGACAATTACGACATGTTGAAGGCGGCTTTGCTTGAGCGTTTCGAAATGAACGCTAGAAAATTTTTGCAACTGTTCCGTAACAGCAGAAAGGAGAGCGCTGAGACTTTTCAGCAGTTCCCGTCTCGTCTGAAGGGATACGCGACAAAGTGCCTGGAGTTCTCGCAGCTTAACTCTACCTATGAAGGACCGGAGGAGTTCGTTGTAACCGAACAAATAAAGAACACTTTGCCAAGTGACACCCGTAGATTTCTGGCTGAGCAAGGTGCAGAAAAGCTGGAAGACATTTTGGAAAAGCCTGAGCGATATCATAATGCGCTGGCCGAACTGCCGGCCACAAAACGTAAACCGACAGAAGAGCCTTCTCAGAAGAATAATCTAGAGCAGTCTTTCCATTCTTCTCAAAACTATAACCACAGAGAAACTTGACCCCAGAATCCCCCTCCTAAAAAATCTAAGTTCCATAAAAACAGGTACCCCACCAACAATAGGAATTCTGATCAACCCAACCGTCCTACATGGCAGCGTGGCCAGAAAGGACAGGGTGACAAAGGGAAAACCCCTGCGCACGGGACAATTGATCAGGGCAAGCACATCGAGCCTAAACGCAACCAATGCTTGCAAACAGCCTCGCAAGAAAGAATTATTGTCAGTGATTCTCAACTTGAGGGAGAGAGGCCCTCAACGCAAGGTACTGTTAATTTGAACGGGACTTCAACTGATTGTTTGTTTGACACAGGTTTATCTTTTGATTGTATTGTCGCAAGGCATGTGGTCAAACCTGGTCAAGAGACAGAAGAAACCGTCAAACTTTGTGGAGTTTTTAAGAATGATGCACCCATGACGCTTCCTATCGCACTGGTAGAGATACACTCTGATTTTGTCAGAGGTGTGATCAAAGCGGCTATCATGGAGGACCCGATCTACCCAGTCATACTTGGCTGTAGATATGTGTTTATTGGGAGACCGAAAGAGTCAATTGTGGCAGCAGTAACCACAAGAGGGCAAACCAAGAAGGAACGGGAGCCGGCGCCAAATTTGTTACCTAAGGAACTTAAAGAGGCGCAATAAAAGGACCCTACTTTGGAGCCCTCTTTTAGGAAACTGCCCATTGCCAAGGACCTTAGAACTCCGCCTATGCCGGTCCCAAGCCCGGATGAAAAAGGAGGAGGGCGGCCTGCATGGAGGCCGTAAGGAGGCAGCCCCTCCACCATGCAAAGGCACAACAGGCCAATCATTTGTTTGCTTTAAACCACGATTGCGAGTAACACAAGAGAGAAAACCGGACTGATTCTAAAGGCGACGAACTGGAACGGACTACGGACTACGACTTATGGAACATGGAACACAAGAAGTATAAATGGGAAGGAAGAGGAGCTGGTGGAAGAGATGAGGAAAGCAAAATTAGAAATCCTAACTATAACGGAAACAAAGAAAAAAGGACAAGGAGTCATGGATCTCAATGGCAACACGCTGCTCTACAGTGGTGTACCCATATCCGAAAGAGCTAAAGGGGGTGTGGGTTGCATTGTGGCCCAAAATCAAAAATATAGTATCAAGGGGTGGAACTTTGTCTCAGAGCGCATTATGGTTGTGAAACTAAAAGGAGAAACCATAGTCAACCTGGTCATAGTGTATGGGCCAAATGAGGATGAGAGAGCAGAGGTCAAGGAGGAATTCTTCGAGCTGCTTCAAAGGACAGTGGATGACTGCCTAGATGAAGTTATCATGCTCGGAGATTTTAATGCCAGAGTTGGAAATGACCATGCTAGATGGGGTGGAGTTATCGGAAGATATGGAGAAGATACTCTCAATGACAATGGAAAGCGACTCCTTAGATTCTGCAGTGAGCAGAATCTGATCATTACAAACACAAAGTTCCCCCATAAGCGCATACATGCATACACTAGATGTGAACCAACAAAGAATGAGAAGTCAGTGATCGACTATGCCATTGTTCGGAGAAGCTCATTCAAATATGTCCGAGATGCAAGAGTCTGGAGGGGGCCAGAGATTGGAAGTGATCACTACCTGCTAACAATCAAACGAACAACTGAAAAAGTTGCTCAGCCTAGGAACTGCTCAACATCACGCAAGAAACCAAGTAAACGAGCAGGAGAAATGAGAATTAGGACCTACAAGCTGAGAGAGCCAGAAATTAAGACCAGATATCAGGGGCTTATTGCTGCAGCGGTGAGCAACACAGAAGAATAACCTGATGACTTGGAAACCCTCTGGATTAAATTCAAGGATATCATAAAGACAGCTGCTGCAGAAGCATGTGGTGAAGTCCGACTTGGGAACCAGAGAAAGAGGACACCTTGGTGGACAGAGGAAGTCAAAGAGAAAATAAGAGAGAAGAAAATGGCATGGAAACAATACTTAGGAGCTAAAAAACACAACAGGACAAATGGAAAAATATAGAGAATATGTGACACTCAGAACAGAAGTAAAGAACAAAGTGCTAGCAGCAAAACAGAAGTCCTGGGAAGAATTTGGAGAAAAGCTAGGAAAAGATGCACAAGAAAACCAGAAATTGTTCTATAAGACCCTAAAGGCATCAGGCGACCTGTTACTCTTAAGGGTCCTACAGGCAGCATGGTGCAACAAGACCATACCAAAGGATTGGGAGATCGCCATCATAACACCAATTTTCAAAAAGGGTGACAATCGACAGTGTGGAAACCATAGAGGCATATCCCTTCTCAGTGTCCCTGGAAAAATCTACTCTAGAATCCTAGAGCAGAGACTCCGACGCCTAGCTGAGCCACAATTGGATGAGGTCCAGTGCGGATTCCGAGCAAACCGAAGTACTCAAGACCTAATCTTCACACTCAGACAGCTGAGTGAAAAGGCCCTTGAGTATAAGAGTGAGATCCATCTTTGTTTCATAGATCTGGAAAAGGCGTTCGACAGGGTCCCTTGGAGCAAACTTTGGGACTGTTTGGCAAGGAAGAATATTCCAGCACCTCTGATTCATGCTATACAGAGCTTCTACAAGTCTTGCAGAAATTATGTGAGGACAGCAAACCATAAGTCAGAAGAGTTCAGGACCACCACTGGTGTAAGACAAGGTGATATCCTATCACCTTACCTCTTCATACTCCCTATGGACGATGTCATCAAGGCATGTAAGGAGAGAACAAGAAAGTATTCAGTGGGGTACTGGAAGATGAGACAGGTCTATATTTCGGAGCTGGCATTTGCTGCTGATGTTGCCCTGATTTCTAAATCAGAGGCACATCTCCAATCCAACCTGCAAGTCTGGAAGGAAGAGCTGGAGAAGAGAGGGATGGTCATAAGCAGCTCTAAAACAAAATCCATGGTGATATCACGAGAAGAAAGAAGACATCAGATTAAGCTGGGAGAACAGGTCCTAGAGCAGGTCGACCACTTTAAATACCTCGGAGCTATTATAGACCGAAAGGAAGGCATCAAAGAAGAGTTGGCCACTCGAAAAGCAGCAGCTGGGAGACTTTTTCAGGCCAAAAATCGAGGATTCCTCAGCAAGAGAGAGGTTGGTAAGAAAACGAAGATGGCTGTATACCGCTCCACCTATGTCCCAGTCTTGACATATGGATGCGAGTCATGGGCAATGACTACAACCCATAAAAGCCAGACCCAAACCTCAGAAATGAGGTATCTGAGGAAGGTGGTTGAAGTAACAAGAAGAGACATGGTACGCAACCAGACGATACGTCAAGGCCTAAAATGCCACCCCCTACCGACCCAAGTAGAACAGTCCCAACTAAGATGGTTTGGCCATGTCTGCAGAATGGGAGAAGATCGGCTACCACGACAAGCATGGGAAACAAAGAGCCAAGGATCCAGACCCCGAGAGTCTTCCCTTTAGCTGACATATGGGACAGAACGCCACAAATCAGCGAATACAGAGTCACTATTGGTGGCCAGGAATGAATACTGATATTATCAGATACGTAAAATTCTGCGCCCAGTGCCAACGGGTGGCACCCAAGCATTGGACCCCCCAATTCCCATTGGGGAAATCCCAATAGTGGGAACACCATTTGAACGGGTTGCTGTCGACATTGTTGGACCCTAGAAAGGACCAAAAGAAGGAGCAGCCGTATCCTGACGTTAGTCGACACATGCACTATGTGGGCCGAAGCACAGATTCCAAGCATGACGCAGAAGCCCTAGTGCAGATTTTTCACTGTTGGAATTCTCTCAACAAGTTTTGACGGATAATTGATCCCAATTCCGTAGCCTGTTAATGGAGGAGATCTTTAAGATCTTGAGGGCCAAACACATCCACACCAGCCCCTACCGTCCGGCCGGAAATGGGCTCGTGGAACGTTTCAATGGCAGCCTCACCATGATGTTACGTAAGCTGGGACAAGAGAAACCTGAAGATTGGGACTTTTTCATTCCTGCAGCTTTATTTGCCTACAGAGAAGTCCCCCAGGCCTCTACTGGTTTTCCCCCAGCTACACTTTTATTCGGCAGACCTATCAAGGGCCCGCTTAAAGCCTTACTCAGGTCGCTGACAGACCAGAAGGCGGATGAGACAGTCGTCTCAGCCAGTAGATTGTTACGGTAGTTTTATTGATATCGTCTGCTAGAATTGGCAGTGCGCATTTTTGGGGTCAATAGAATTAATATAAATTGATTTTTATACTTCACGGATTAATGAACGCAAAATACACGGTCAAATAATGACGTGTTAGCGTCGATAAGGTCACGCTTCGTGACTTGGTTACTGTACCCTTGGTACGTTGTCCGTCAAGCCGTGAAGTCGTGTTTTTACCTCCTTCCAAGGTTGATAGGCTTTGCTAATAGCCATATTTATGTAAAGTGGTACCAGGACTTAGGGTCAGTCCAGATAATAATATATACAAGCGAATTCATAAGGTTAGTGATTAACCTGCGTTACGGAAGGATGGTTGATAAGTAATTTGATTAATTTCGTCAAGACTCATGCGCTCACTTCTGGCTGTCTGAATCCCAGCAGCACATGTATATAGCCATGATGTTCTGCAGACATGAATTCATTATGACACGGACGGATAAGAATATATATGCAAGTAAATTCTAATGAACTGTATGTGAATGTATATCTACGTGAAATGTCTTCGTGTGTAAACTGTTTAATAAATCATGGACTCCAAGTTGAAGACTTATCTACATTGATACGTTACGGCTGTCTGTTGAATTGACAATGTTGATTATTATGGTAGTGAAGAACTCTTCCGATGAGAAGATGTATAAAATAATAATGAGCTCCGAAAGGAACCAATGTCTTCTTGGACATTCAACACACAATAAGTCCATATATCGGTGACCCTCTTTTGAAAATTATAAACGAACGAAGCACGCATTCGCGATTCAACAAAATACAGAACCAACTGCAGCTCTAACCTTATCAGCCACCACTAGCCCTTATCATAGATATGTATCGGAATTGAAGGACAGGTTACAGCTAGGATGGGATCTAGCAACGCCAAACCTTAAGCGAGCACGCGCAAGGCACTCTAAACGATACAATCAAGCAGCGAAAGAGAGAGAACTACAACCAGGGGAGAAAGTTTTGTTGTTAATGCCAACCGGAAGCAACAAACTACGCATCGGATGGCAAGGGCCGTTTACCGTCCTGAAAAAGATCTCGAGAACTAATTATCAGATCTCTATCAAAGGAAAGGAGAAGGTTTACCATGTAAATCTGTTAAAGAAATACTTAGAAAGACCGGTGCGGTACCCCGAACATCTCTTGGCGGTCGCCATAGCTACCGAAGATGTTGAAGATGACGATAGTTGCATGGAATATCCATTGCAACAAACGGAATCTTTCAAAGATGTGAAATTCGGTGACACTCTCTCTGAAGCACAACAGACAGAAGCGAGGGCGCTACTGAAACAGTAAACAACAGTGCTAACGGATATACCTGCGCAAACACATCTCGTGGAGTTCGAGATGAAACTTACAAACGAGACACCTGTTCGAACCAGAGTTTATCGTATTGCATATGCGAAAGCTGATACGCTACGTGAAGAGATAGACAAGCTACGTAAAACAGGAATTATTAGTGAGTCTACATCTCCTTATAGTGCGAACATAGTGCTGTCACAGAATCCCAATAAGGAAGTCCGGCTGTGCATCGATTACCGTCTACTTAACACTGTAACGGAATTTCAGCAGGAACCTCTTCAAAGCGCTTGTGAGCTGTTTAGCAAGCTAAGCAAGGCACGGATTTTCTCCAAAATTGACCTGAGTTAAAGGTTACTATCAAATACCAGTCAAGGAGGAAACTAAGCCTTTGCTAGCTTTCAGCACCAGTGATGGACACTATACGTTTAACGTGATGCCATTCGGGTTACATAACGCACCAGGAGTGTTCACAAGGATGATGAGAAAGCTTTTAGAACCATTGCGCAGTCCACATATCCACAATTTTATGGACGATATACTAGTTGCAACGGACACATACGAAGAACACTTTGCTACGGTTGCTATGTTCCTCAGGAGAATACAGGAAACTGGTCTCACAGCTAGACCTAGTGTAACAGCGCTACCTCTTCTCAATGTTACTAGGTGGAGATCTATTTAACTAGGTGACTGATGGCAGGCCTAGCTATATCATCATCTAGATCAGGGGTCGGCAAACTACGGCACGCGTGCCAAGCGTGGCACGTGGAACGATTTTCAATGGCACGCTGAGTGAATTAAAATACTGTACAGTATATGATCTCATTAAAAAAAAAATTGAATTTTTAATTAAATAGAAGCATATAATTCTTTTAAAGCTATACCTGTTTTTACAACCCTTCAAAACGAAAGTTTTTAGACATTGGATGTAAGAATGTGCGATCTGATGAAAACTAAAGGCCTGATCATACTATACTGCACGTAAGTCTTCGTTTTTACGGACCGTTTCCGAGAACAAACATTCTTCAACGAATTTCATGGGGAGTGGTAATACTTTGCGGCGCCCGCTAGTCTGGCGTCTACCTGCTACCGTAGTTTGCAGGATGAGATTCTTGAAAAGAATCCCAAGCAAATTTTGACGGGCAAGCGGAGACGTAATATTATAATTACGCAATAGTGTCTGGCTAGCGCCTGGACGAGCGTATTTATTTCGTTTTCGCTCGCAGTTTTTGACTCCCAGTTTGAGTTTGGAGCAACAATGACTGACCTCGACGAAGTTATATTTCCGTCCTATCCTGCCCCTCTCTTCCGACCACCACCACCTCTACAGTTCTCTCGGCTGTCGCATACTCATGCCCGTTCAGTCCGTTGACCGCAGCACAAAAGTTGGTGTTATTATTAAGTAATACGGTGCCGTTAAAATGAATTAAAAAAAGACAAAAACTTGATACACGCTCGTTTCAAGATTTTTGGACAAACGAATATGGATTCATACAACAAAAGGATCGTGCTGTTTGTGCTTTATGTTATGAAATTGTCTTGTGCCGTACGTCAAGTGTACAAAGACACTATCAAACCAAACATCAGTCCATGTTTAAAAACTCTGAGGAGAAAAGTGAAGCCATAAAAATGGCTGTTTCTGGCTACAAAAAAACAAAGTAGTATTTTTAATCAAGTAATTGGAACCAAAAATAAAGCTACCGAATGTAGTTACAAAATTGCACAGTGTGTGGCTTCGAAGGGCAAACCTGTCACAGATGGAGAAAGGGCAGGGTCAAACATACTTAATCTTATTGGATTTGCGTCAAAATTAGACATATTTTGCAGAGATATTACCACTAACACATACAAGTACATCGAATTCAAAGCATAAGAGTTATGGACGATAAAATTTGTAGAATTGCGAAAAACTCTTGAAGGAAGCTGCTTGGAAAAGTCAGCTGCCATCCTCAACTGCTGGACATCCCTGCCTCAAGCGTTCACCTGTTTGAAGAAAGTTGCATTTGCTCTACTTTCGGCTTTTGGGTCAACTTATACATGAGAACAAATTTTCTCACACATGAAAGCTGTTTTAAGTCCACAGAGAAGTCGCCTAACACTTGTGCATTCAGAAGCCTGTGTGAAGCTGAAATTGACAAAACACACACCTGATATTGAACAATTAACCAAGGAGAAGCAAGGACACGGGTCCCATTAATTGATTAATGACTCAGATCAATAATAATCAATGATTACTCATATTAAATTTTTAATAACGTGTTTTATGTTTGGTTTATTTAATTGTTTTGTTCTTCAAACTATTGGACTTTCTGTCTCAACAAAATATACATATGGCAATTTTATTATAAAATTTCAAACTAATGTGTTCAGAACTTAAATTTTGCAAAACATAATATTTGTATTGATATTTGTTCCTATTTATATTAAAATATTGAATAATCTACAAAGAACAGAATAGTTATTTAATTTATCGGAAACATGTTAATACAAAATCATTTTTAAATTGTTTCAATAATTGTTGTATATAAAAATATGATGGACTTGGGTTGGCACGCTGAGTGACTTTGCAAGATTACTTCGGCACTACACTACTAAAAGTTTGCCGACCCCTGATCTAGATGTTATTCACTTTGCCGGTATATCTTCCAAGTAGGTTAATATCTTATGCACTGGCCATCACAGCCAGAGATGACAATTCCTGGATGAGATATGGTCCGTCTTATTTCCAACCCTTGGCTTGTTCTATCCCTTCATAGTTGTTACTCAGTGACTAACTTCGTATAGTGGTTTTCTTTCTCAAAGCTAACACCTTGTTTACACTTCCACTCAACAACCTTTACAGACTAAGCCCGACTTATATGGTGTCCATCAAAAACTGATTTATTCACATATCATAAATTTCATTTACAATTGGAGGCATATGGTACAATTCTCCATTACTATCATTTCATATTGTCCCCGGTATACTGCTATCTCATGGGTATACATATGATTCTCTTCTTACAAACAATTTCATGTATAGTCCACGCAAATTATTCCTCCAGTGCTTCATATCCTCTCAGGCCTCTTCCAAGCGCCTCTTTAACTTATTGTGTGCTTATTCCCTCCTGACTAACTCTGTCAGGTTTATCTCAATTAATCTTAGTACAATCAGTTCATAATTCATACAAGCAAATCAATAATTAGATGCATCTTTAACAGCCTCCATATACTTACACCTGAGAGAGAGCACATGAGTTATCATTGACGATGTCTCATAATTCATTTGTGCAAAAGCCCAATGTGGCTATCAGATTAATGTTCTTCTATGTCTCCTCTTAGACTCTTATTTAGTCAAAAAGTTATCCACTTTGTAGTTAATCTTGTACTTTGTAGTGGATTTGATGGTACTGTATGGTTGTGATATTACCTAGTGTGATGCATGAGGTCAGCTGTGAAGGCTCCTGAGATAAATGTAGCTGTGAATTTACAGAAGGCCCTTCTTGCTACCACTTACGACCTCACACATATCTTTTTTTTACTAATGAATGTGGCTACGTTAAAAATCTAGGGTACTGAAATGTAAGGTGTTGTATTAGTATATACAAACACACACACAGATATTTAATAAGTCTAATAATATTAATAAACTTTATAACACACTGAACTAACTCAAGCTGTGTAAAATTTTGATATTAAATTTTCTTTAAGTTTATTTGTTCTGAACCAAGGTTTTATTTTGGTCAGAACATATGAAAGGTTTTGAAATTATGAATGAAATGCATGAATATATGGCATAATAAATGAAAGGTGTGTACATATGAAATTTACAAGACTAGTTAATATTACTACTGTTTATATTTGTAATTTATCTGGGAGAACGATTAATGGATGGGCTGTTGGGCTGACTTCATCACTCCCAGTCTATGACTACTAAACATTGTCCATTTTCTGATGGGAGGAATACAAGTTTATTTCCCAACATGGTATGTTCTAGTTGATGGGAATATAGTTGGGTGTTAGTTATTAAATAAGTTGGTGAATGTCCAGCAGGCCAGACGCTCACGTATCTTGACTGAGTAGTTCTGGTGCTGGAATCTGGTGGCCCCACCTCTCCGTGCTTGGGGGCAATCTAAGGCTGCTCTGCCAAAATACTATACTGCACGGGTCCTCACTTGTATTTTACAACACAGCATTTGACACCACTTTGGTGCCAAATAAAAAACTCACAGTTCTGAAATAAAAGTATTGGGTCATGTGTCAGAACTCTACCTCCTGAGCCACTTCTACACTCAACACTACACAACAACACCACATAGACGGGGTCAGATCTCTCTGACCATACAGCACATCTTACCAAGTTGGTTTCACATAGTATAAGTTCCCCAAGACTACGTATTCTGAAATATGTTCATTAACTTCCTGCCATTGAATAGGATAGGTGATATGTTCCACTGATCTCAACACTTGATCCGCCCTTCATAATCCTTGCTGGCGTTTATGTATTTTGTTTGTCTCTAGACCCTGAACTGGGGCTGGGGATCTAGAGCGAATCCTTACTTGTTGTAAGGGATAGATTATGATATGGCAGTATCAATTCACTCGAAACATTAAACAATATTAAAATATACAAAGAAATACTTTCAGTCTTACCAGAATTATGAATAGAAAACACAGTTATATGCTAGCAAAACTCAGCTGAGCTGCTGGCTCTAGTATGGCGTCCCTCTAAATATTGCAATTAGCTTCTGGGAATCACACCACTGAAGAATTACTGTGTCTACTACTGGACAGTTTATGATGAATGGCAAAAATGCGCGTCTGAGCGCCGATAATATGTTTATCTGTGGCCAATCACCGCCTTTTTTCCTTTTCAAATTTCAAACCTCCTACCAAAAGTCAATTTCAGTCATACCTCAGTCAAGTATGTATTATTGTCTGTTGGTCCGTCTGTCTCTACTTGCGTTTTTTACAAAAACACACTTGTTTATACATGCATTTCCTACACGAATCTGCCTCTAGAGTTATTTTTAGCCACAACTTTCCACTAATTCCCCCTCTCTTTCATTCTAACTAGATTTTAGCACTTGAGTCTCAAGGCCGCAATTTTTTGAAAATTAGTGACATGTTTTTGTTTCAATGCAGTCGCTCGCTGATATGAACAACACAGTCTTTTGTCAATATCTTCATTATTATCTATCCGTCTGTATAAATGAAAGCATATTATTTCTCTGCTCAAGATGGGCCATCAGGCCAGCTAGGTTTTATATTCCTAACATTATTATTAAGAAAAAGTTACTTTTCAAGGTTAGTTGTTTTTTTGAAATATGTTCGAGCATCTTCTATAATGCGTTTGCCGCTGAATTCAAATAAAGGGACTAAGTATCGTAAAAGCGTCCAAGAAATGACTGTTGCGTATAATAGCTAAGGTCCCTTTTGTCCATTTCTTTACCTTGTGTCAACTTGGGGACGTGAATTGTTTTCCTTTCCCCACCAATTGCGTCTTTTTAGCCTTGCTAGTTTCAAGCACGTGTTCAGTCATATTTTTCTTTTTGATCCCCGTTCTCATCCCGTCTACAAGGGTAAACGTTCTGCCTTCGCGTCTAACAAGTTAGTTTCCATGGCGGGTGGTGACACGCGGCATGGGCGATCATGTCTTCTAGTAGCTTACGCATTATTTTTTTATCCTACATTTTATCTTTGGAGATATTTTAACGTTGTATCACGGTTAATTTTATCACATACTTTCATCAGCATTTCTTCTCCTCATGAGCTTGCTTAATTGTAAGCTTCATTACCCTTGTAGTATTTCATCTGAATTTCTGAAACATTTCTTCTACAAAAAATGAGGGAAGAGCATACTTACTGTGATTACACAGAAACCTCACAATAATCACAATCCCTACTATCACTCCTAAATGCTAGACTTATACTTTAATCACAGTTCTTTCTAATCTCCTGAATTGCTACCGCTATTCAAGCTAGATCTATAAACCTATTTAGGAAAAACTTCTGTCATCCACAGAGTTTACACTTGAGAACCCGACAGAAACACAATCCTGCCACGTCGGTTCCTCAAACATGGACTGCTAAAACACACGACCGCTCAACAGCGCGCCGTAACTTGTTCTCTCTTCTAATCATTCTCAGCTGATCTCTCCCTTGTTTTCCAGTTAAAACGATTGGTCCGCCTTATTTCCACTCACTGAAAAACATGCTCACGCTTCTTTACCACGTAGGCGAACTTCAGTGAACTGTCTTCTGTTATTTTTAACTCCCCTCAGTCTTTCCCGTGCGTTTTTTCATTCTCAGCTCACTGAAACCTACAAGGGACTTAATTCTCCGTTGTCTCGCTTTGATAATTTACCTTAATCCATTACTCTCTTCTTTAAGGCTTACTACAAAAATCTTCTAATGCTAATTTTCTTAACCATAGCTGTGGACTCACCAAACCTGCTTAAGTCTAATTAAGCCTAGTTTTCACCAACCGTTATTTACAGAGTTTCCTCCCTTTTTACAAAAGTATCTCTATGCAACATTTTATCTCCCTTCAACTAAGACAAACAGTCTGTATCCCTATCTATTCATTTTTCCTAAACCATTTTTCCACACTCTTTTACTTTACTAAAACCGAATCACTGCTCATCTAAACCTTGCCTGAAGCATAAATAATGCTCTGGCGAACCCAACGGTGACACTAGCAAATGTTTAATCGGCTTCGAAAAGCATGACTTCCTGGGGCATACCATTGCTCACAGTGCCATGTGGCCAGTTGCTAAGAACGCAGAGAAGATACGTGCAGCAAAGAGGCCAAGGACGAAGAAATAAACACGATCGTTCTTATCACTTTGTGATTATTACCAGAGATTCATCAAAAACTTCAATGGTTTGACTGCACCCCTTACTGACCTTACGAAGAAGGGGCGACCTGAGAGAATTATCTGGGATTCCAAGTGCGAAGATGCTTACGTCACGCACAGGAAACAGTTGTCTGAATATCCAATTTTACGACTACCTGATATTACCAAACCCTTCATATTGCGAGTCGACGCATCGGGTCAAGGCATCGGGTCAACTCTGCTTCAGGCAGGCGATGATGATACGAACCAGCTATTCCCAGTGGCATACGGCAGTCGTAAATTGAATAAAGCAGAACAAAACTATTCCACAGTGGAAAGAGAATGTCTGGCACTAGTTTCTTGGGGCAAATAAGGAATTTATTGCGAAAATAATGCGCTGGGCACTGCTGCTAAGTGTATATTCCTTAAAGTCGAAATCATTCCAGGAAAAGAAAACGTTGGAGCAGACTTCATGAGTAGTAATTGGACAGCGACGGAGGTGGAAGATGAGAGTGAAGAAAACAGTCACCCGGAAGCTTCTGATATAGGACATCTATTTCCATAAATTAGACATGAAATGGTTTCATATCTTTACGCGGGGACGTCTGTGACATATTATGATAATAGCTGTCATATATCTATTTCATTATCTTTATTTTTCTTTTTTTTACCTACGCACGTTTGTTAACATAAAACCCTCCTACACTCAGAGATCTGTCTATTTTTCTAATTTAGCACGCCTATTTTATTTTCTGTTCTCTATTTCCTTAGGAATGTTTACAAACAGACCTATTTAGCTAACGTTGAGCCGGTTACCTGTAATTAAACGCCAGCGATTGAAAATCGTCGTAATAAGATCAAACAGAGTGAGACGGAACGCGTAGGAAAGGGGCGACTAATTTATAGAGTCGTAAATTTTGGCTCAAGGGTAGATAAGCTAATGATAGTTGTAACGTATTTTTCGTTAGGCAGTGATCAGGGGAAATAATTTGAGTAGAAGGAGCAGATAATTTGGAACCAAGGGGAGACAATTTCTATTACCTTCCCCTGAATCCGTTCGTTTGATAGGTAATTAAACACGGTGAGAATCGCGAGATCAAAGGACGGGCTTCGCTCGATTGCAGAGTCTGCAAGCGGCAAAAGCGTGAAAATATCCTCAGATTCGCAGATCAAACGAGGAAAAGCCCGAGATCTGAGTGAAGTTGTCATATCTAGCAAGTACGAACGATTGTCTGGAGATTAAATATATATTCTCCAGCTTTTAAAATCCATTATTCAGTACTCCTCAGATTTTAAAGACATCCAGCTTCGATTTCTAGATTACTTGTATTAGTGGAGTTTCTTAGTTTTTCGTTGGAGATAGTCTTAGAAGTTTTTTGTGGAGGTAATTATATTTACTAGTAGTTTGAGTGATTAATAGTTAAGTCCGTATTATATTTCTCTAAGATTTTTGTGCAGAGTGATTTACTAGATAGGTCCGTCATTTATATTTCTCTAGGATTTAATGTGTTACATAGTCTAGCAGAATAAATAATAATTTCTAGCTAAACTATTCCAGCTATAAAATAAATTTAATTAATTGCTAATAACCAGTCAGAGAATATTTTAACCAACTAGCAAATGCACTGTTCATCATGAGTATTGACGAAATATGTATTTATTTCTAATTTCGTGATGATTAATTATTTTTTAAATGACTAGAATTTATTTCACGGAAGTTTTTAAACGATAAGACAAGCTCTAAGCTTGTAGTTTATAATTTTAGTTAAATAACCGAAGTGGATAAACATATTATGTTTTACGCGGGGTAAGGATAAGATTGAGAATACTATATAATGGTTAAGTATTTGTATTTTTTTCTCCTTTACTCAGTATGGTCAAACCCTAAAGCTTACCAGCAGCTTCCATATATATTAGAGAATAACCATACGAAAGAACATTTTTTTGTACTTAATACCTGGGCCTTCAAGGTAAACCTGTCTGGCATTGTGTTTGCACTCAGAAAGAGACAGAGTGCCAACCCAAAGAACACTAAAAATAAATATTGTAACTGGGCCTCTAGATACAGATTTATATTTCTTTCCCACATTTACATTCAGCCCGTAGTGGCGAAATCTCAAACATTAACATTTCCCGACGTGTGACCATTTGTGGTGTGACAAGGAATTATTATACTGAGAGAAGTTACCGACCTGACATTCCTATGTACTGGAAAACCCAAGTTTCTGTCACTGTGAGCACTGTTCAATTTCTTACCTGGTCCAATTAATGTGATGTAAACAGTAGTCCTAAATAAAAATAACAAAGACAACGTTCCCCGCAGAAGTGAATTTAATCTGTCTCTGAGGAGCTGGGGATTTCTTTGCCAAAAATATTACTGGATTTGCTGTGTGCGTGTATCCCAAAGATTGTTCCAGAAGGTGCAACTCAAGTATTAGGTAAGAACGAATGTACGCGGCCACGGTTGTCTGAGAAGAGAGGAAGGATGAATGAATAATCCTCATATACATCTCTTGTAGAATCCATGTACTGACGTTGGTTATTTTAAATGTGCAAGTTTTGTTAACACTGTCCCTTTCAGAATAGATTAACGTATAAACTCTGTTCTTTACTGTAGAGGGAAATCCTAGACCATAGCGCAAAAATCTTTGACTCTTTGGGGGTTAATAACTTTCTTCTAACGGGATCTTGTCTCAACAGAGGGAGGGAGGATTACACCTATGGGTCTATTTCTTAATTAATTCATTAACCAATGTTTATTTGTATTTTGATTGATATTCAAATTATCGCTGTTGTGAAGTTTTATTATGGTAAATAAAATTTACATAAACTTTATTTACATGTGTTGGTCACTTCTTTTTCTTTGATCCTTAGCCGCCGACCGTCAAAGCAGTCAGTGGCCATCACGCCTAGTGGCGTCTTGTAGGGCAACAACGAAATGATTCCACTTTGCTCGGTCGGCGGCCATCCTTCGTACAGTGCCCCAACTCTGGTTCATTCTTTGTATCTTAGCCTCCACAGTCCTCCACCAGGTTGTCATGTTTTGCGGTCAGGACGTCCGGTCTCATGTCAGTGGCTTCCTTTCGGCTTTCACCACTGACAGTCATACGACCCCCAGACTCCGGATATCCGTCCCGCAGCAAAGTTTGTTTATTCGTTGTTGTTTCCGTAACTTCAAATTTGTTTACATAGACAGGGGTGTCAGCCCTATGCTAAAACCCCCAACCTGGAGGACCAGGGTGTCTGCTTTCGTCTGACCCCTGCCCGCGTAAACATGTCCAGCTTGGTAGAACCTTCCAGGAGTAAAACTCCCGCTGGCATAGCTCTGGGGGTAATCAGGGTACGCAAGCCGCCATACCTCGACAAGGTATTGACACCGGTGATGGCTGATGTGTTGGTCAGCTCGTCCCAAAATATCCCTATTCCATTGATATAGTTTCTTCACGTTTGTGCGCCTTACTGTCGCCACTTATGTTTTGATCATATGAGTGGTGTTACAACTATTGACATGAAGCATACGACATGTCAGATTGACAAGCATCGAGATACACCCGATGATGATGATGAGCTGCGACATGTGAATTCTGCTCATTTGGGAGATGGTGATCATCATATTGGTTTCATTTATTTTGATGAGAATCTCTACACACAACTTTGTCTTCAAAAGACAGTCAACACTGATGTTGGGCAGGCATCGACTGGATCTTCCGAACTTCCTGTCATGACATGCTCGGATGTGTCTAATGGTACTGTTCAGCAACTTATAAATATGGGTGGTGGAAGAAAAGAAATCCGCCACTTCTGACACCAGACGTTAAGAACCGCCATATTCCTTCTGATACTAGATGTTAAGGGACGTTGCTCTATTGGAGTGGGTTGCTATTGTATTATGCTTCGATAATTATTAGACTTTAGTTCTTCGTTCCACTCGGTATCGATCTTTTGATTACAACCATACTTGGATACTTTAATGCTTGAACTTGCTTCAATTAAAGTTTATATATTTGACTGACCATTGTTTATTTCCTTTCATTTTATACTCTCAGTGTGAGTCAGCGTATGTATGCCTTCTGAAGGTCACTGATCATTAGTACCCACAAAAAGTCAGAACTTGAACTTTGAATATATAAATGGATAAGACCAGTTTGACGACCATAAGATTTAATTCGGATTCACTCTTCCTTAATGAATCACAAAACGATACTTTAACAAAGTTCATAACAAAACAGCACAGTGTACATTCTCGCTAAGAGTTCACATGTGCGACGTTGCATATGCGGCAACTTATAATTCTTATTAACGGTCAGTTCTGTTCAGCCAATACTACTGGCATAATTCTTGCATTAAAAGCGTAATTAAATATTGCGACTAGTTCCATTCGACACTAATATTTTAATTCTCCTTTGGCATTCCAAGCCAGGCTAAGTCAAGCCTACACGAACTGCGTTTAGAATCATCACGACTTACCTTATCCATAATATCAATCACTGCGGCTAATATTGCCATCTTACAATATAGACTCAAAAGTCCTTATACTTCACGTATACTTTAAATATATTCTTTAGCTACACGCTATCACACTTTGTATAGGTACATCATACCTTTAAGACACATTTGCAAAGTGGTCATGCCACATATTCCAGTGGTTATACCACATTTTCCATGAACACTGCCATAGTGCCTATGCCACGCATTCCAACACTGCCGTTGGAGTCGAAACCCACAAGTCGAATGACGTTACCATGTATAACGCGTCTTTCAAAGATATCCGCGATCTATGTCATTAATACATATTTAGCTGAGGTGTTCCATGGTGCAATCATTTGGATCGAGCTCAAACCCAAATGCTTGCAAAACATGTAACAATCCTCAACACATGTGTTGGTCAGCTCGTCCAAAAAATATCCCTATTCCATTGATATCGTTTCTTCACGTTTGTGCGTCTTACTGTCGCCACTTATGTGTGTGTGTATGTGAGTGGTTTATATATATATATATATATATATATATATATATATATATATATATATAATATATATATATATATATATATATATATATATATATATACTGTTCAAGAAAAGAAACGCATAGCTATCCGAGAATGCGTTTTTATGAGTTTGTAAGTAAAATTTGATGCTAGGGTATATAAAAACCAGCCTCAAATGTTCTTTACAGTGTCAAATGCACGTGTTGACCATAATTGCGTTCATGTTTGTAATCGTTACAACGCAGTGGTCAATAGTGTTTATGACGCAATTTTTTACCACAGCTAATGTTGCGCGCACGTGAAAGCAACAAAATTTGGGGTGAACACTATTCACTGACTACGCAACTGAAACCCTATAAAAGGATAACGCTACACACAAAAATTCAGTTCATTTTCAAGCAGAAATTTATGGCGTCTCTATCGATAAATTTAAGGAACATTGCTATTGGCCGACTGCATGCAGGCGAAAGTCAAAGTCAGGTTGCCAGGCATCTAAACGTGCATCAGAGTACCATCAGTCGACTTTTGCACCGGTTCCAAGCCACTGGCTCAGTTGAAGACCGGCATCGCAGTGGACGACCCAGAGTGACAACAGCAGCGGAGGATCGCTTTATTCGGCTTCGTCACCTCAGAGACAGGTTTACAACAGCTTCCTCAACTGCCCAGTCATTGCCTGCAGGACGTCATGTGTCTGATCAAACTGTCCGGAATAGACTGTATGACGCTGGACTTTGGGCACAACGACCTCACCGAGGACCTGCCCTTACGCGCCGCCATTGCCAAAATCGACTTCTTTGGGCCAACCAGCATCGTCCCTGGGCAGCTGACAATCAATGGAGACGTGTCTGGTTTAGTGAAGAATCTTTCTTTTTGTTGCAGCGTCATGATAGACGGCGTAGGGTCTACCGTAGGCGAAATGAAGGTTTGGCCCAAAATTGCGTTGATGAAGCTCTGCCGGACGGTGGTGGAGGTGCAATGGTATGGGGAATGATCAGTTACAACGGAAGGAGTCAATTGGTGCACATTGAAGGAGGCTTGAATGCGCAACGATACGTCAATGAAATTCTTCAACCCCATGTCCTTCCACTTTTGGCTGCCCAAAGGTATGTGTTTCAACAGGACAACTCTAGACCCCATTGTGCACGGTTGACCACGCAGTTCGTGACTGCCAACAACATTCTCACCCTTCCCTGGCCATCCCTGTTTCCAGACATGAGTCCGATTGAGCACCTGTGAGATGAGCTGCATAGACGTGTTTGTCGCCGAGACGTTGCTCCAGCCAATCGTCGTGATCTGTTCTAGGCACTCCAGGAAGAGTGGGCAGCCATCCCACAGGCCCACATCAGACGTCTGATCGCATCCATGCGCAATAGATGCCAGTCGCTGATCGATGCAAGAGAAGGCCACATACCATACTAACGGGAAAGCCCGTACGCCAAAAATCTCTCGTGACCCAGATGCAAAACAACTGTCAATTGATTGGTTGAGCCCTAAGGTATTCTTGTGTGCAATTTGAACAATTAACTCATTAAATTTAAAAAGTTATTCAATGTCAAAATTATGGCTATGTGTGTGCCTTCAGTAGCAATGCGTTTTTTTTTGGAACAGTATATATATATATATATATATATATATATATATATATATATATATATATATATATATATATATATATATATATATATATATATATATATATATATATATATATATATATTTGTAATCTCTCTGACAAACAAAGTTCTGTTGTAGAGATGGGCTAGACTAGAGAATCTTCTCGAGTCCAGGGACAGATTCTACCTATTTTTTCCACCATCTCACCCGTGAAAATCTGGTTTCTTATCTTATCTCTCACTGAGTCACCACCTGTTCTAGTTCTATTCAGAAGGGACCAAACTATGTCTTAATTGCCCTATCGAAAATCTACGACAATTACTCTTTCTGTTAAAACCACAATAACTTAACTTTCTTTTAAAACCACAATCGCTTAGTCTTTCTGTTAATACCATAGTCACACATCCATTACATTAATACCGCAGTCACTTACACTTTCTGTTAACACCACAATCGCTTATTTTGTCTGTTAATACCACAATCACTTCCCTCTTGTGTTAATACCACAGCCACTTTCTCTCTCTCTGTTATTACTACAATCACGTTCTCCCTCTGTCACTACTACAATAATTTTCTCACTTTGTTATTACCACAGTCACTTTCTCTCTCTCTGTTATTACACAATAACTTTCTCTCTTTGTTATTACCACAATCACTTTCTTTCTCTGTTATTACCACAATAACGTTCTCTCTCCGTTATTACCACAGTCACTTTCTCTGTCTGTAATTACCACAATCTTTGTTATTTCCACAGCCTCTTTCTCTCTCTTTGTTATTACTACAATCGCTGTTTTTATCACAGCCACTTTCTCTCTCAGCTATTACCACAGTCACTTTCTCTGTAATTACCACAATCTCTGTTAATACCGCAATCACTTTCTCTCTCTGCTACTACCACAGTCAATTTCTCTGGCTGTAATTACCACAATCTGTTTTTATCACAATCACCTTCCCTCTCTTTGTTATTACCACAATCTATGTTATTATGACCATCACTTTCTCTCTCTTTGTTATTACCACAATCTCTGTTATTACTAAAATCCCTTTCTCTCTCTTTGTTATTACTACAATCTCTGTTATTACCACAGCCATTTTCTCTCTTTGTAATTGCCACAGTGTTTGTTATTACCACAATCAATCTCTCTGTCTTTGTTATTACCATAATCTCTGTTATTACCACAGCCATTTTCTCTCTCCGACACAACCACAGTCTCTGATAATACCCCAGTAATTTTCTCTCTATGTTATTACCACAGTCATTTTCTCTCTCTGATATTACCACAATCTCTGTTATGACCACAGTCACTTTCTCTCTCTGTGTTATTACCACAATCACCTTCTCTCTCTGCTATTACCACTATCTCTGTTATCACCACAATCACTTTCTCTCTCTGCTATTACCACAATCTCTGTTATTACCACAGTCACTCTTTCTCTCTGTTATGACCACATTCACTTTCTCTCTCTCTCTGTTATCACCACAATCACTTTCTCTCTATGCTATTACCACAATCTCCGTTATTACCACAATCACTTCCTCTCTCTATTAATATCACAGTCACCATCATACATCTGCGACAGTCTACTATTCTGTAACTTCAATTTTTCGGTTAACATCCAGCACACACAATTTTCATGCATAGACAGACGACGTAGAGCCTCCATAAAAATCAATCTACAATTTTGACCAATGGTAATCTTGTATTCTTCCGCAAGTGTTATACGACTCTTAGCCTCAAGTATTTGTCTTTCCGAGACAAATTATCACTCATTGTCTGTCCTGGTCGCTGGAGAATGTATGAGTCATTATTACTTTTTTGTTTTTGTTTTGCTTGTAGACGATAACGTGCAATTTGTAGAGTGGGTAAAAGCGAATTGTATTGTGAACATATTGAAGCAATATAGAAAAATAAGTTTAGTTTATACAATTTTCAACATCTCAAAAATTCGTCGTTACTTTTCTACAGATATAATTTTCGAGTAACAAAACATGTTTAAACAAATACATTTTATATTTAGTTAATAAGAAGGAGGAAATGCAGAAAGAGGGGACAAATTTATTACATACAAACATAAACAGGACGCAAAAGAAACCAACAAAATACAGTGTGAGTGCAAAGATTGCAATGCTAGAAACACATTTATGAAAGTAGAACCGATAGCTTCCTATGCGTTCATGGAGATAGGGTTGACTCTTATGCAGCGAGATCGCAACTGGCACAGACTTAAGAGGGGCATGGAAATTTATTGAAATAAAATAAAACTAAAATAAAATCACTAACATATTTAAAAAGACTTGAAATCGAACAAAAGATTTCATTTTTTTTTTTTAATTACTGATTACAGGAAACTAATTGTTCCCAGTATGTCTGTATAATTAATATCTATATTTAAACAGCAATTCAGCGCCCATCTGAATTCAATATGAATAACGTGGGGAAAAATTACCTACAAAATTGCTTTTTAAAGACATAAGTGTATTTTTTAATGAAATGCTACACTGAGCATCTCTTGTAGAAATAAAAGAGTGGTCCAACTCAATAGTATGAAAATGAGTGTCGTAAGAGTACATACCTTACTGCATGGAGGGGAGGGGGAAAGAGGAGGGGGTGGAAGAGATTCACGTGACTTCGCACTGTCTTGAAAAATCTAAAGGGCCAGATCAGCATGGAGACTAACCCTAACTTGTCATAGCAGTGTGTTTGTTGACCACGTCCTTCCATTATACCACTGTGACATATTATGATAATAGCTTTCATATATCTATTTCATTATCGACTTTTTTCTTTTACCTTTCTTTCACCTACGCACGTTTGTTAACATAAAACCCTCCTACACTCAGAGATCTGTTCTTTTTCTAATTTAGCACGCATTTTCTATTGCTTTTCGCTATTTCCTTTGATGAATGTTCACGAGCAGACCTATTAGCAAACGCTGAGCGGGGTATCTGTAATTTTTAACGCCAGCGATTGAAAATCGTTGGATAGGATCAGATAGCGATCAAGAGAAGATAATCTGGAGCCAAGGTGAGACAAATTTATATTACCTCCCTTGTAAACCCGTTCGCTAGAAAGGTAATTAAACACGGCGAATCGCCAGATCAAAAGATCGAAATGGGTGCTCGTTTTCCGAGAATTGAACTCTAATCCTGAGCAAGTACGACAAATGTCAGCTCGTCTATAGAATTAAATATTTTCTTTAGTCTAGATAGAGGAAGAGTGTGATTGTCTCGTGAGATTAAGTAACATTAAAAATAATTATCCCCTAGACAAACGATCTGTTTATTGACTTGCTGACCACACAAATATATTTATTGTTTTTCCACAGCATTGTTGAGTATATATAATTAGATTTAAAGGGTGATCTTTGTCGGAGTTATGTTATGTATTGATTTTGTAATACAAAGCCGCTGGTAGTGTGTGATTGTTCAACAATCACAGGTTTTTTTTTAAGCAGAAGGTATTTGAGCTAAGCGAAGAAGTGCGTACGGACTATTACGTCCAGTTAATTGCCTCCCTTACCCTAACTGACTTCAGGGGTGACTTGATAGTGGACTTAAAATTAAGGGAATTTAGTTTTCTCCTTAGAAATTTTGCAATAATAATATTTTCCACGGTAGTAACTTAGTTTTTGGGTTAGTTGATCAATCTGAACTACCATTTATTTGGCGTAGTCGTCTGCATTAGGAGCCTTAATTGCCAGTTAATAGCAGCGATAGTTAGATAACTAATTATAAGGAGGAGGTATCCCAGTTATATAACATATATTTTTGTTTGCATTTTCTCGTAAGTGGTAGGGAACCGGTGTACCCTCTTTCTTACTTCTTTCTCGGGTAAGGCACAGTCAGCTATTTGCAATGGCAGAACGGGCAAAGCTTAGGCAGATGCTCAGAGAGGAGGCAAGGGAAGAGGGATTAGAAGGAGAAGAAGCGAAAGCTTTTGTCAGGGATGAACTTGACAGATATGATGCGGAGAGGAAAGCAGACGAATCTAGGGAGCAGAAGAAGATGGATGAGGAAATGGAAATTCGCAGGGCGAACGAAAGAGAAAAGGAGAGACAGCAGGATGAGAGAGAGAAGGAGAGAGAGGAAAAAGAGGGAGAGACAGCATGAATTGGCTCTTAAGGCTATGGAGGTCCAAAGTCGTGGTGCTGCCTTTACCTCCAGCAATGGTGACTCTCTACCTCAATCACAGCTAACTGATCCTTCCAACACTCAATCTCCTCAACTCACCGCTATGTCTTTTGCTCTAGAATCGTTACCATGTCCTAATGAGAAGATTGATACGTATCTAGAAAAATTTGAGAAAATAGCAAATCTGTATGGTTTAGAGAGGTCGCGTTGGTGTTTGAAATTTTCCCTGGCGTTAAAAGGGTCTGCCTATGAGGCGTACTCAAAACTGGAAAGCAGCCAACAAGACAATTACGACGTGTTGAAGAAAGCTTTACTTGAGCGGTTTGAAATGAACGCGCGCAAATTTTTGCGACTGTTCCGTAACAGCAGAAAGGAGAGCTCTGAAACTTTTCAGCAGTTCTCTTCTCGTCTGAAGGAATACTTGAATAAGTGCCTAGAGCTTTCGCAGCTCGCCTCTACCTATGAAGGACTTGAGGAGTTCGTTATAACCGAACAAATAAAGAACACTTTGTCAATTGACACCCGTAGATTTGTAGCTGAGCAGGGCGCAGAAAAGCTGGAAGACATTTTGGAAAAGTCTGAGCGATATCATAATGCGCTGGCCGAACTGCCGGACAAAAAACATGAACCGATAGAAGAACCTTCTCGAAAGAATAATCTGAGCAGTCTTCCCATTCTTTTCACCAAATAACCACAGAGAAACTGGACCCCAGAATCCCCCTCCTGAAAAATCTAAGTTCTATAAAAACAAGTACCCCACCAACAACAAACAGTCTGATCAACCCAACCGTTCTACATGGCAGCGCAGCCAAAAAGGACAGGGTGACAAAGGGAGAACCCCTGCGCATGGGACATATGATCAGAGCAAGCACACCGAGCCTAAACGCATCGGATGCTTGCAAACAGTCTCGCAAGGAAGAATTAGTGTCAGTGATTCTCAACCTACCTCTACACCTCACGGTAGAAGGGGAACGACTAGGTAAGTAAGTAAGATTCTCAACCTGAGGGAGAGAGGCCCTCAACGCGAGGAACTGTTATTTTGAACGGGTCTCCAACTTATTGTCTTTTTGACACGGGGCTTTCTTTTGATTGCATTGTTGCAAGACACTTAGTCAAACCTGGTCAAGAGACAGAAGAAACCGCCGAACGTTGTGGAGTATTTAAGAGTGCTGCACCCATTTCGCTTCCCATCGCATTGGTGGAGATACACTCTGATTTTGTCAGAGGTGTGATCAAAGCGGCTGTTATGGATGACCCGATCTACCCAGTCATACTTGGCAGTAGATATGTGTTTATTGGGAAACCGGAAGAGCCAATTGTGGCAGCAGTAACCACAAGAAGGCAAACCAAGAAGGAACGGGAGTCTGCGCCAAATTTGCTACCTAAGGAACTAAAAGAGGCGAAACAAAAGGACCCTACCTTGGCACCCTGCTTTAGGAAACTGCCCATGGCCAAGGACCCTAGATACCACGGGGACATTTTTTCTACGGATGGCGTACTTTATTGTAGAACGGGCAAGCCTGAACAAGGTCATAACCAGCTCCTAGTATCGAAACAGTACAGAAGCCAAATCTTAGAAATGGGGCACTCTCTTCCCTTTAGCGGACATATGGGACAAAACGCCACAAATCAGCGAATACAGACTCACTATTGGTGGCCAGGAATGAACTCTGATATTCTCAGGTACGTGAAATCCAGCGCCAAGTGCCAACGGGTGGCACCCAAGCATTTGACACACGCAGTTTCCATGGGTAAAATGCCAGTTGTCGGGACACCATTTGAACGGGTTGTGATCGACATTTTAGGACCCCTAGAAAGGACTAAAAGAAGGAACAGGTTCATCCTGACCTTAGTCGACACATGCACTTTATGGGCAGACACTATACCGCTAACATGCACGGATTCCAAGCATGTCGCAGAAGCCCTCGTGCAGATTTTCACTCGGTTGGGATTCCCTCAACAAGTTTTGACGGATAACGGATCCCCATACCGTAACCTGTTAATGGATGAGATCGTTAAGATCTTGAGGAACCAGCACATCTACACAAGCCCTTAAAATCCGGCCGGAAGTGGGTTCGTAGAACGTGTCAACGGAAACCTCAACATGATGTTAAGTAAACTGGGACAAGAGAAACCTGAAGATTGGGACCTTTGTATACCTGCAGCTTTATTCGCCTACAGGGAAGCCCCACATTCTTCCACAGGATTTTGCCCAGCTACACTTTTATTCGGCAGACCTATTAAGGGGCCGCTTGAAGCCTTACTTATGTCCCTGACAGACCAGAAGGCTGATGAGACAGTCGTCTCAGCCAGTAAATATTTGTCGGAATTAAAGGAAAGGTTAAAACTACGATGGGACCTAGCAACGACCAACCTTAAGCGATCACGCGCAAAGCACGCTAACCGATACAGAAAAGGTGCGAAAGAAAGAGAATTGCAAGCAGGAGACAAAGTTTTGTTGCTACTCCCAACTGGGAACAACAAACTACGTATCGGATGGCAAGGGCCGTTTATCGTCCTTAAAAAGATCTCAAGGGCTAACTACCAGATCTCTATTAAAGGAAAGGAAAAGGTCTACCATGTAAATCTGTTAAAGAAATACTTGGAAAGACCGGTGCCGTCCTCCGAACATCTCCTGGTTATCGCCATAACTGACGAAGATGACAATAGTGGCAGGGAATTTCCACTGCAAACACACTAAATCTTACAACTATGTCAAACTCGGCCACACTCATTCAAACGCACACGGAATACATCCCAGGAAAAGAAAATGTTGGAGCAGACTTTATGAGTAGGAATTGGATAGTGAAAGAGGGGGAAGATGAGAGGGAAGAAAACAGTCACCCGGAAGCTACTGATATAGGAAATCTATTTCCATAAAGTGGACATGAAATGGTTTCATATCTTTAAGCGAGGACATCTGTTACATATTATGATAATAGCTTTCATATATCTATTTCATTATCTACACTTTTCTTTTACCTTTCTTTCACCTACGCACGTTTGTTAACATAAAACCCTCCTACACTCGGAGAGCTGTTCTTTTTATAATTTAGCACGCATTTTTTATTACTATTCGCTATTTCCTTTGATGAATGTTCACGAGCAGACCTATTAGCTAACGCTGAGCGGGGTATCTGTAATTTTTAACGCCAGCGATTGAAAATCGTTGGATAGGATCAGATAGCGATCAAGAGCAGATAATTTGGAGCCAAGGTGAGACAAATTTATATTACCTCCCTTGTAAATCCGTTTGCTAGAAAGGTAATTAAACACGGCGAATCGCCAGATCAAAAGACATTGCTCGCTAGAATGGCTTACGAGCAGAGACGATTAAAATTTGCACTGATTAACAAATTACGTTACGCCGGATCTCAAGCGAGTCCGTATGCAACAGAGAGAGTCTGGGTTTCGGTTCTAGCGTAAAAAATGGCTTTGATTTCACGTATTCCCCAAGATCTGAACGTAGGTGCTAAATCTAGCAGGGAGTCTGGTTTCGGTGTATAGTGTAACATTCCCTTTGATTTCAGACATTATATATATATATATATATATAGATATATATATATATATATATATATATATATATATATATATATATATATATATATACACACACACACCCCAGCATTCTAACTCAATTTATACAGTACTCCATAGATTCAGAAGGCATCTAGCTACGATTCTAGGATCACTTGTATTAAGTAGAGTTCTTAGTTTTCGGTGCAGATAGTTTTAGAAGTTTGTGTGAAAATAAATACTATAATAGTAGTTTTGAGTGATTTAAGTGGTAAAATCGGCGATTATATTTCACTAGATTTTGTGCAGAGTGATTTACTAGATAGGTCCGTCATTTATATTTCTCTACGATTTACTGTGTTATATAGGCTAGTAGAATAAATAATAATTTCTAGCTAAACTATTCCAGCTATATAAATAAATATAATTAATTGCTAGTAAACCAGTCAGAGAATATTTTAACCAACTAGTAAATGCACTGTTCATCATGAGTATTGACGAAATATGTATTTATTTCTAATGCATGATGATTTATTTTTTTAAATGACTAGAATTTATTTCACGGGAGTTTTAAACGATAAGACAAGCTTTAAGCTTGTAGTTATGATTTAAGTTAAATAACCGAAGTGGATAAATATATTATATTTTACGCTGGATAAGGATAGGACTGAGAATACTATATTATGGTTAAGTATTTGTATTTTTCTCCTTTACACAGTATTGGGTCAAACCGTAAACCTTACCAGCGGCTTTCATATGAATCTGAGAATAACCTTACAAAAGAACATTCTGATATAAATATCGGGTTTTCAAGGTGACTGTCTGGCCTCGTGTTTACACACAGAAAGAGACAGAGAACCAACCCAAAGAAAATTAAGAATAAATGGTAACTGGACTTATAGATACCCAGATTTCGTTTTTCCCAATTTCATATACATTCAGCCTGCTGTGGCGACATAATCAAGCATTGACATTACCTGAATAACAACCATTGTGTTGTGAAGAAGATTTATCATGAACATATTTATTTACCTGACACTCGATTTAACGATCGAATATTCCAAGCTACTTGTTACGCACAGAATTTTTCTAAGACTGTGTGTAATTAATCTGTATGAATTGTACACTTTAAATTTTTTGATCAAAGGTAGATAATCCTTGTTTAACTGTGGTTACATTTTACTATGGGGGTTACCTTCTCTTGTGTCTTGACTCGTCAATCCATTTTTTCGAACGATGTCTCCTTATACGGTAGTATCGGTCAACTGTTTCTTGGAATGATTGAAACCAGGGTTGAGGTTTATTCCCTGTCCATATAAGACGTGATTTCTGAACATAGCTTTGTTGGAATGTTTCCTTCATCGTCTCGTTTTGAGTGTTACTCAGGCGTATGCGTTCTGCGCATGTCTAAACTTTAAGAGAGTTAGAATAGTCTTCCGCCCAGGGAGTCGAGAAGATGTACTGAGCAGAGAGGACGCCATGCTGCGTCTGTGATTTTTTATAGGGAATTCTGTAGCCCTCCTGTGAGTTAGTTAACTAACGAGGCTTTCCCTATATGATTCAAAAACGCCAGGAGGCGTATGTTTTGTGGTGTTGATTCTGAAGCAAGGTAATACCCTCCTTTATTGAACTCTGTGATCTACCTAGATGTTTGACATTTTGTCGTTCTCTGCTCGCTTGTGTGTTACAGAAAGGAGAGGTTCTTCTACTAGGAATTACACACCAGGTATCTTCATACCTGAGATCTATATATATACGGGTCGCTCTAGGCCCAGAGAACAATTTCTATGTTCTAGGATCTTCGCTATGCCAGCGATTGCACCTATGTCGAGGGTTAGACTTAGGGATGCTATAAAGGTCAGCTTGACCTGTACTCCTGAAATGCCATTCTCGTGCGGACAGTAATAGACTTATTTTTGTACATCTGATCTGCCAGCATCAGAGAGGAGTACTGATATTTATGAATATTTATGATATGAAGCTGAGGCTATCGTCAGCTAGGATTACCTATATCAACTGAGAGAATGTATGCAGATCCATGAAGAAACTTTATTAATGCTGAATACTATGAACTGTCATGTCCATGACTTTTTGTGAAATGGATGTATCATTATCTGTCATTGTGGCGTCCGAAATAAATGATGGAAACGTCATCAGCAGTTATAACATTTCTATGACTTATACATGTCATAACTCCTGTATTGTGGAACTATGAATCTACGTCACACCTACACACACGGCAACCTACTTCAAACCAGACAAGACACCATCACCAATGCCTATATATATATTCCTGGTGTCTATAGGGGTGGTACTTACTTGGCTACAAATTAACAACGACTTGGACTTATACCTGTAAATGTTCATAGTGGCCAGATTGTGGCTTATTATTAAGTCATATTCGAAGTTACAATTAGGTGTTAAGGATTTTTGTGTACGGTCCTGAAGTTTGTTAGTAAGTAGGTTAAGGTCATGAGATACATGACGTGTGTGTGCATGTGTGTGGGTAGAGAATGGAGTAACTCTGTTTAGAGTGTACTTTTATTGAAGTATGCAAGCTTGGAATGTGACATTTAAAAAGTTCACTGTTAGAAGCACGTAGAGTATGGTTGAAGAATACTCAGGGCGTTCATGTGTGAATTGAGGTTTACAGGACATGAGAAAAGCGTGCGAAGTGAATGAAGTTAGCATACGTGTCAGAGAAGAATACTGAGTTGTAAAAGGGGAGTCTGTGGCCATCCGTCGTGGGAGACGGTCAGTGTTTTCTAGAGTATGTGAATAGTGTATGTGATTTTCATTATAATATATTGGATGTGACGCGATGATGTACCGCGTAAGGTGTATTTACAAGGCCTTTATATATTATTGTCGGCGTCTGTGGCCTAATGGATATGAACGCAGTTTCATAATCCAGATATACCAGGTTCGAAACCTGCTGCGGGCGGTTCGGTAGCAGATCGCCTTGTGTGGATTTTTAACAATGGTATAAGCGCCGTACCGTTCAGAAAGCAATGGCAAACTACTGAATGAAAAAAATTGCCTAGAAAAATCACAAACAGCCAATAAAAGCTGGGGTTGATTGCCACGTCCTGTAAAGGATAAGCAACTAACTTTTATATATTATTATTTATAAGCGCGTTGTGGGTTTCCCGCGCTGTAAAGTTCAAGAGGAACTTAGATGCCTGGTGATTAGACCAGAGGTATAGATATATGTGCGAGGAGTGAATGCCGCACTTTGGATTAAAAGACACGTCGTTTTCCCGTGTCAGAAGGAGGTCTATGGTAGGACTATTATATGTTATTATTTGAATGCGCGTTGTGTGTTTTCCCGCGCCAATAGGTGGTCTACGCAAGCGCGTTGTGTGGTTTTCCCGCGCTGTGAAGTTCTGGAGCAACTTGGATGTCTGGTGATTAGACCAGAGATAAATATATATATGTGCGAGGAGTGAATTCCGCACTTACATTGAAAGTAGGATCACGGAGATATATGTGCGAGGTGTGAATGCCGCACTTACATTGTATACAGACCATATAGAGATTTATGTGCGAGGGGTGAATGCCGCACTTACATTGAATGCAGTTGTTACCAGTACGTAAGGATGACTGTATTACATATTCTAATCATGCAAGTTTTTGTACTATTGTTGCTGATGTCCAGGACTATGCCGTCAACATTATATGTATGGAACTGTGACCCAGACTTCTGTCAAGTTATTTCATTCGCGTACCTACTGTACTTCTAAAACAAACCCAACATTGTAACATTTATCATAGTTAACATTTGGTGGCACATAGAAAGAGATTTGTATCATTTGGTGGTTTCCAGTGATTTAGGGGGCTCAATTTTCTGAACCCAGGACTATTGTGGAGAATCAATCAACCCGCCCCGGAATCTTGAAGTACTGTAAAACTTCAGAAATTCTTTGGACGGTAAATGAAGTGTTTGGACACTAATGAAATTCATCTAAAAGATTTGTTTGCGCGAAGTCAATAGACATAATATGCTCACAACAGATATCAACATCACTACATCTGATTTCTATTTTGGAGTCAAGGTAAGTGAGTAATAAAAGACAGATAGTAATTTCTACATAGAGCTGGACATTACGGTCCTGATTCAAGCCAGAAAAATTTACACGAAGTGCGTGAAATTTCGGCCAATCAGCGTACAGCGGTCATGTTGTGACCCAATTTACAAGGCTCAGCGGGTCCTGTTTACTGACAGACATCGGTACGGTGTGTGCAAGGACAACTTTGCTTATGTGTGTACTCTGACAAGTCATCGCATCGGAATCTGCATGAAGTAGCCTGTTTTTTTCAACGTTCAAGTGTTTGAAAGCAACTATTTGACGGGGGTGTACTGGCCCGTTAAAATTTATCAGAGGATCTTTTTTGTACTTCACGTGTGTTGTGCTGTGCTGTCATTTTCATCGTCAAGCCATCGGAAAGGAAGTGGAGTAAACAACACATCTGGAACATCGGTCTACAGTCAAGATCAACGAACCATATGTATTAAAGATACGTATTATTTCTTATTAATTTGTATTAGAAACTGTGTGATTAGTGTATTGTTGTGCGTAGTATTTTTTTTTTCCTTTCGTCGTGTTGCAATTTGTCCTATTTATTTTTGTTTCGTTTTGTTAGTACTGAATCTTATTCTGTAGTTTTCGTATAACTGACCTCTTCTACTGTATTGTGTGTTCTCATGCATGTGTAAAATCTTATTGTTAGTTTCTGCTTTGTACTTGGTGCTGTGTATATTATATATTAAGATTTATATTATAGATTAATTATCTAGCTTTATTACAACCGTAAGAGTTTTTTTTGTTTAAGTTTAATATATTAGTCTAGTAGTTTTATTATAAATATAAATACTGTATTAGTTTTATTTGTTTATTAATCGTAAAGCTTATTTGCTATGTCTTTTCTATCATCTGTTACAGTTTGTTGATTTGTTATATTCAACTCTTTGTTAAGCCTTTGTAATTATTCGGTGTTATACTACTGTTAGCACTATTCTTCTGTCATCTGGTAGAGACTATAGAAGATTATATTTATTCTTTTTCTCTTTCATTCTACATTACTTTCAAGTATTGACTTAGATATTTTATGGGTATTTATTTCTTGTAAGTTTGTATTAGAATTAGTGTTAATCTACATCATATTTAAGTGGTTCTAAATGTGGTTATTAGTTTAATGTTTATGGTAATACTTTTGAGTAGTTATTTACATTGTTTTGTATCTTGTACAGAATCTGTGCGAGGTTGAACATCAGTGAGACAAGCTTGCTGTAGTACCAGTCATATCAACACAGATATCCTTCAGCTGTAGATCTGCATTATCTCGGTGGAACCATAGACTGTAATCAACACATACTTACGATAAGTCACAGTTTATGCCATTGTTGCACTTCTTTGTTCAAATACCATTCTACTGACATTCCTGATGGTCATTCATTTGTATTCGTTGTTGTGTTAGCGTTTTATATTTGTGTTACTTGTTTATATATTATCAATACTTTGTTCTTCATTAGAAGGAATTGGTATTAATCTATTCTGTAGGTTTTTTTTTTGTGTGTGTAAAATTAATTCCAGTGTCTTGGAGAGACTCGGTAGCTAGTGCCCCATGGAATTCTTTGACATTTATTGGTGTTAGCTGTTTCGTTTGGTTTGTGTAATCATTGTTACATAATTTAGTCTCTTTTGTCATGTTTACTTGTAGTTTTCTTGCGTTAATTTTCTACTATCTTGTAAATAAGTTCATTTCACAGCTCTATTGTCATTTGTTTTGCAGGTGTGGTAGTTTACAACTATAACTACTTCATTACTTTCTTATACTTTCTTTATCTACCTATACACTTTCTTGTATTATCCCCCCACCTGTCGGTTGTTGTTCGTTTGTTTATGGTTGTTGTGTCAGTGGTGTACTTCATTATTATCATAATTCACTGTGTTTTGGTCCTGGTTATTAGTTACAAATAGTTTGTATGATTGCTGTGTTAGAATTTAAGCATTGTAGGTAATAGGGTCAAAGTATATTGAGGATCAGTGTGTTCAGCTACACATGTCTTAGTTTAGACATAGGTGGATCTGATTATTATAAGTAATTGATTCTAGAGTTACTTGTGTGTATTATCTTTAGAATTATTGGTGATTTGTTACTATGTTATTGTAGTACCTAAGTAGAGGTATATTAATACTGATAATTTAGTATTGTAGTGAATATACTTTCTTATTTTAGAATCTAGTCTGTAAATCTGAGTCATGGCAGACGACTGTTCAAGAACAATTAAAAACAGAAAGAAAAGAATAGCCTTAAGAGACTTTATTTTTGCTATCAGAGATTGTGAGTCTTACGAATTGTTTAACACTATGGTAAAAGTGGATGATAAATACAAGCCACATAGTGCAAAGGTATATCTGGTAGAGATTAAGGAAATAAGAGAAGTTACAACTGGAATTGCATTACCAGTGTTGGATGATAGCAAGAGGCCAAAACTGAATTTAAAGAGGAAAGCTAATGTAGCTGGCGTTATGCAAACTGAGAGGAAAGAAGTCACTGTACAAACAGATAACTGTTGTGAAGACTGTTCAGTCTCAGTTGGGAAAATGTCCAAATTGAATGTGGAGGAACCACAGAAGATTATCATCAATGATGAATCAGTTAGGAGTAAAACTAACTTATATTCTATGGAAGGAAGATCAATAAGTGTTAGTAAGAATGCAATGTCTACAAAAGCCTATGAGACAATGACAAGTCCAGTGCATGATGAAACATACCATGCACCTCAAGAAGTGTTTTTACCAAAAATGGGTTTTTGGTGTGACAAAGATCAGTTGAAGATAGACAAATTGATGCAGGAAGATGGAACCTTCGAGGAAAAGTGTACAATATTAGAAGGAAAATTTAAGAGTGTTGAGCAGAGATTAGAAAAGGAATACAAAGATGGTATTCAAAGATTAAATGATGAATTCAAGGTGGATAGGAACAGGATATTAGCTGAGTATAAAGGTAATACTCAAGTTAAAGAGGAACATTGCAGGGTCCTGTCATCTCGGTGGAAGGAGAAAGGTAATGCTTTAGAAGAGAGTTACTTTGTTAAATTTGAAGCACTAGAAGAGCAATTTAAGGCAGCTAAACAAAGATTACAGCAGCAAGCTGAAGCATTGAAAGATCAAGCTAAGTCTACGGAGGAGAGACATGAGGCTGCGCTTGGTACAGATCAATCAGATTGGGAGAAGGAACCCTTAGATGCTCAAATGCAGTATAGGAGGGCGAAGATGAAGGATGCTACTTCTGTTGCCAAGAAAGTAGTACTTGAAGAGACTGAAGCGTCAAGGAAGGAAGTGTGGAAGACTGTGATGGATGGTCTGAAAGGAAATTGTGTTGGAGTTACAGACCAGTTAGAGTTAATATTATCTTTCAATTTCCAAAACAGATTCATGGATAAAGGAAAAGAACCATTGAAGTTGTTAATGTTCAACGCCATCAAAAAGTTACCACCTGATAAGTGGGACATAAGTGATCTGTTTGTTCTACTAAAGATACTGTGCTATTTGGAAATACTTTTCTGATCGTGGTAATGATGATGATGTATTCTAGATTGAAAATAGTTTTGATGTTAGTTGGAAGAGATTGGTACTTGTTACGACTCAGCATGAGAGGTTAATTGTTACTGTGCATTAAACAAGGCTGAAAGCTATAACTTTCAAGAATGGAAATTTGACAGAGTGTATATAAACAAAACTAGGTGTTTTAGATTGATTTATTTCATTAACTAAAGTACTAAAGCTTAATTGGGAAGTACAGGGTGTGGTATCTAAGGCCGCTGATCGAAGACATATGAAATGAGTATATCATCCCTTAATTTATTATTTTGTCACCCCACTGGGAATGTTTAGTGGAATGGGGTGGACATAGAAGGGTATATGATATGGCATAATGTGATAAAAATTTTCCAAGGCAAATGATTTTATTCTTGCCTAATTTTGTTTATCCATAGGAAAGTATGCTATGCCATGAGATACAAGTGTTGTTGGTGGAATTGTCTATCATTACAGCAGCTGATGGGTGGTCATCAGCAGGCTTGCTCACCGATACTTCTTCTTAGACATCAGTCCTTTACTCTGGATTTGGAGCAATCAAGAAATGAATTTGCAGATGGACTGCAGCATTTAGAATAGATTATTTATATTTATGAAACATTTGTGTTAGTTAATAAGTTGCAATTGTTAACTTATAATTATTTGATGAACAATGTTGATGTACATTTTAGTTCAACCATTTATTTTTGTCTGGTGAATCCACGTATGATTTAGTTAATATATTATTGATGCACACATTGTTAGATTTGCATCCAACACAGTTTAATGTTGTATACGATGAAATTGTGTTTGGTTTGCCAGTAAAGTATGATTGCTAAGGCAAAGCCTACATCACCTTTCCTGTGCCACTGTTGATGAGGTAACCTTTTAGTTCACCAATATATTTCCATCCCTTTTTTGTTGTTTAGTATGACTTAACATATTTCACCGACCTCACACTTTGGTTTGATGTAATATTTAAAAAAAAAATGATATCATTTTTTTCCCCAGGGGTCGGTGTGAACTGTTAAGTCATATTCGAAGTTACAGTTAGGTGTTAAGGATTTTTGTGTACGGTCCTGAAGTTTGTTAGTAAGTAGGTTAAGGTCATGAGATACATGACGTGTGTGTGCATGTGTGTGGGTGGAGAATGGAGTAACTCTGTTTAGAGTATACTTTTATTGAAGTATGCAAGCTTGGAATGTGACATTTAAAAAGTTCACTGTTAGAAGCACGTAGAGTATGGTTGAAGAATACTCAGGGCGTTCATGTGTGAATTGAGGTTTACAGGACATGAGAAAAGCGTGCGAAGTGAATGAAGTTAGCATACGTGTCAGAGAAGAATACTGAGTTGTAAAAGGGGAGTCTGTGGCCATCCGTCGTGGGAGACGGTCAGTGTTTTCTAGAGTATGTGAATAGTGTATGTGATTTTCATTATAATATATTGGATGTGACGCGATGATGTACCGCGTAAGGTGTATTTACAAGGCCTTTATATATTATTATTTATAAGCGCGTTGTGGGTTTCCTGCGCTGTAAAGTTCAAGAGGAACTTAGATGCCTGGTGATTAGACCAGAGGTATAGATATATGTGCGAGGAGTGAATGCCGCACTTTGGATTAAAAGACACGTCGTTTTCCCGTGTCAGAAGGAGGTCTATGGTAGGACTATTATATGTTATTATTTGAATGCGCGTTGTGTGTTTTCCCGCGCCAATAGGAGGTCTACGCAAGCGCGTTGTGTGGTTTTCTCGCGCTGTGAAGTTCTGGAGGAACTTGGATGTCTGGTGATTAGACCAGAGATAAATATATATATATATGTGCGAGGAGTGAATTCCGCACTTACATTGAAAGTAGGACCACGGAGATATATGTGCGAGGTGTGAATGCCGCACTTACATTGTATACAGACCATATAGAGATTTATGTGCGAGGGGCGAATGTTGCACTTACATTGAATGCAGTTGTTACCAGTACGTAAGGTCGCGTACCTACTGTACTTCTAAAACAAACCCAACATTGCAACATTACAGAGGTAACATTTGGTGGTTATATTAATTGTTAGTACTACAAAGAAGAAACCACGACATCTACAGTGGTGGTCATTCTCTCCCTGCCTGTCTTTCTGTACCACATAGAAACAGTGTTGTATCACTTATCATCTTTAGTGGTCAGTAGTCAGCCTAAAACCACCCTTATCACTACTGTACACTGTGAACATTAGATCTCTTAAATATTTTTCTACCTGGACACAAATTGAAGTGACATAATCAGCATCCTACTAACAGTAACGAATCAAGCGTTTTCCCAACACTTGGATTAATTAGTCTGGGAGAAACTGGGGCTTGTTTCGCCAAAAAACCCAACCTTGGATTTGCTGTGTGTACCTTAACGATTGTTCCAGAGGTTGTGAAAGCACCTATTAGGTAAGAGTGACTGGATGTGATCACAGGTATGTCAGAGCGAGAGAAAGCAGGGATGAATAATTCTTTTATTGTATAACGCATGCACGACAAGCATGGGAAACAAAGAGCCAGGGATCCAGACCTCCAGGACGACCCAGAGTCCGCTGGGAGGACAATATTAGACAATCTTTGAAGGACCGAGGACTAGAATGGAACCAGGCCAGGAAAAAGACAGCCGATAGGATAGTCTGGCGCTCTCTCTTCCAAACCTCTACACCTCACGGTAGAAGAGGAACGACTAAGTAAGTAAGTAAGTAAGTATAACGCATGTACTCACTTTGTATTTTTTAATGCAAGTTTTGCTAATGCTGTCCCTTTTAGAATAGATTAACGTATAAACTCGGTTCTTTACTGTAGAGGGAAAACCATAGACCATAGCGTACAAACATTTGACTCTTTGGGGGTTAATAACTTTTCTTCTAACGGGATCCTGTCTCAACAGAGGGAGGGAGGATTACACCTATAAGTCTATTTCTTGATTAATTCATTAACTTATGTTTATTTGTATTTGATTGATATTCAAATTATTGCTGCTGTGAAGTTTTTTTTTAATGATGAATAAAATTTACATAAACTTTATTTACGTGTGTTGGTCAGCTCGCCCCAAAAAGATCCCAATTCAATTGAAACAGTTTTCACGTTTCTAATTGTCGTCACTTATCTGTGTGTGTGTAGAGGTGAGTGGTTGAATATATATATATATATATATATATATATATATATATATATATATATATATATATATATATATATGTATATGTATATGTATATATATATATGTATATGTATATATATATATATACATATATATATATGTACTGCTCAAAAAAAGTTAAAGGCCACTTTCAATTTTTAGGTCATTTCAACTAAGCTGTTTTTTTTTAAACCTGAACACTCAGTCAAAAAAGTTTTGTTGCATTTTGTTGCATGCTTAAACAATGTTTGTTAATCTGACAATAAATCAAATCTGTGTTACGTGTGTGTACCTCCAAGGTCAATCAAATGCACGTGGTGGAAAGGGAAATAATGCATGTTTGAAAATGCTTCCTATGGCAAAGCCTGTTGATAACATTGCTGAAATTTGCTTTTCACGTACAAGTCGTGACTATAGTAAACACATGTCACCCACTTTTCGGAAGGAACGGGCAATGGGTATGTTCGTAACATTTACCATTTTAGCCATATATATATATATATATATATATATATATATATATATATATATATATATATATATATATATATATATATATATATATATATATATATATATATATATATATATATATATATATATATATATATATATATATATATATATATATATATATATATATATATATATATATATATATATATATATATATATATATATATATATATATATATATATAATATATATATATATATATATATATATAGGAAAAACTGTCTGATCTAAGAATCTCAGTCGTAATCGATAGGCTGGATAGATTAACTCTCAAATCCAGGGACAGACTTTACCTTTCACCACTTCACTCGTGAAAAAATCTATTTCTTTACCTTATCTCCACTGAGCTATCACCTGTTCTAGTTCTATTCAGACGGGACCATAATTGATCTTAAATATCTATCAAAAATCTAATAAAAACCCCAATAATTGTTTTTTTCTGTTTCTCATCTCCTTCCATTATCCTATAATAGCTTTCTGTTTGTTTCTCATTTCCTAATAACCGTTTATATGTTTCTCATTTCCTTCCATCATTTCATAATAACCGTTTATATGTTTCTCATTTCCTTCCATCATTTCATAATAACCGTTTATATGTTTCTCATTTCCTTCCATCATTTCATAATAACCGTTTACATATTTCTCATTTCCTTCCATCATTTCATAATAACCGTTTATATGTTTCTCATTTCCTTCCATCATTTCATAATAATCGTTTATATGTTTCTCATTTCCTTCCATCATTTCATAATAACCGTTTATATGTTTCCCATTTCCTTCCATTATTTCATAATAGCCGTTTATATGTTTCTCATTTCCTTCCATCATTTCATAATAACCGTTTATATGTTTCTCATTTCCTTCCATCATTTCATAATAACCGTTTATATGTTTCTCATTTCCTTCCATCATTTCATAATAACCGTTTATATGTTTCCCATTTCCTTCCATTATTTCATAATAGGCGTTCAAATGTTTCCCATTTCCTTCCAATATTTTATAATAACTGTTTATGTGTTTTCCATCTCCTTACATTATTCCACGGAAGCTGTTTGTATTTGTCCCATCTCCTTACATTATTCCATGGAAGCTGTCTATATGTTTCCAATCTCATTACGGAAAAAAACAACAAATGGAAAAACTTTGATGCGGGACGGACATCCGGAGTCTCATGCTCGTATGACTGTCAGTGGCGAAAGCCGAAAGGAAGCTATTGGCATGAAAACGGATGCCCCGACCGCAAAACACGAAAATAGAACTGGATTCTGGAACGTCAGAACCATGAACGAGGCAGGAAGCTGAGGCAGATCACAGCAGAGATGAGGAACTACGGATTACATATCCTGGGAATAAGTGAGAGCAGATGGACCGGGACGGGGAGAATAAAAACAGCTACAGGAGAAACAGTACTTTACTCTGGTAGAGAGGATGGTCAGCACAATGAAGAAGTAGCCATTATCTCGAAGAAAGGAACAGAAAGGTCATTTCTGGAATGGAAACCCGTCAACAACAGACTGATAAGAACAAGACTGATAGGGAGATTCACCAACACCACAACTATACAATGTTATGCACCAACAAATGACAGCGATGAAGATGTCAAGGACAACCGCTATCAACAGCTAAAATAGGAGGTCGAAACTTCACGTAGGTACGATCTTATTATAGTAAAGGGAGACCTCAATGCGAAAGTTGGTACACACAATACTTATAATGAAAGAGTAATGGGGAAATGCGGCAGCGGAACAGTAAACGAGAATGGGGACAAACTAATAAGCTTCTGCAGCATTTACCTCATTGAAGGAACACTTTTTCCACACAAAGAAGTGCGCAAGTTAACGTGGGAATCACCAAACGGACGGGACAGAAACCAGATAGATCACATAATGATCAACGGCAGATGGAGACATGCATTACAAGACGTGAAAGTAAGAAGAGGTGCAGATGTGGGAAGTGATGATCACCTTGTAGTAGCAAGACTGAAGGTAAAACTCAGATCTGCTGGACCAATTGCAATCAAACAGAAAAGATATAACATCATGAAACTCAAGGACCCCCCTCACCAGAAAAGCTTTTGTGGTTGATGTAAAGAGACGATTTCAAATTGCCAAATTGCCAAAAGCCAGGAAAGTACAGCGACTGTTAATGTTGACCAGAAATTCAACATCATTTCAACAATATTCAAGGAAAGCAGCGAATCATGCTTGGGATTCCAGGAAAGAAAGAGACAGGATTGGATAACACCAGAAACGTTAAACAATTTGGCAATGTGAAAATTTTTTTGTTCTTTCTCTAACATTTCTATGCTTTACTGATCAATTTTAATGCGCTGTTTTTAAATCTGCAAACCGTTTTTCTCTATCAGGTCGGGATCTCTAGAAATACGCAATTGAAGTTTTTTTAACAACGCATACAGTATTACAACATCATTCGTACAAGAAGTATAACAGTTATGTAGACTTGAATTTATTAGCAGCCGACTTTCGTCGGTGAATGGCATGTGGTACATCGCGATGAAGCATCCAACAATAATCGGCAAGCATGGTCACACTCCACCGTCCTTGATAACGCGACTCCATTACGGCGATATCTTGATGGAATCGTTCTCCGTGTTCATCGCTGACTTCGCCAAGGTTGTCAGGGAAAAAGTCAAGATGCGAATCGAGCAAATGGATTTTGAGGGACATGTTACAGCCCATAATGCTGTATGCATCTATGCACTGCTTAACAATATGCACATAGTCGACAGATTTGTGATTTCCCAGAAAGTTATCGACGATCGATTTGAATGCCATCCATGCGCGAAGTTCACTACCATGTAACAAGTTCTCGAATTGTTTGTCTGCAATAACTTTCCTAATCTGAGGTCCTACAAAGATACCTTCCTTTATCTTTGCATCGCTAACTTGCGGAAACTTTTCTCGAAGATAAGTGATAGCTTTGCTCGTTTTATCTAACGCTTTTACGAAATTCTTCATGAGCCCCAACTTTATATGTAACGGTGGTATAATGATGCTGTCTTTGTTAACTAATGGCTCGTGTATTACATTTTTATGCCGGGGCTGCATACGATCCTTGATAGGCCACACCTTTCTTGCATAATGTTCCTGTCTGTTGCGGCTGTCCCATTCACATAGGAAGCAACAAAATTTAGTATACCCAGTCTGCATGCCCGTGAGAATTGCAATGACCTTTAGGTCTCCACAAATCCGCCATTGGTAGTCATTGTACTTTATTTTTGCCAAAAGTATAGCCCTATTGTCATAAGTTTCTTTGATATGAACAGAGTAGGCGACTGGAATTGATGAAAATAAATTTCAGTTATGCAATAACACAACTCCGCCTATGCCGGTCCCAAGCCCGGATGAAAAAGGAGGAGGGCGGCCTGCATGGAGGCCGTAAGGAGGCAGCCCCTCCACCATGCAAAGGCACAACAGGCCAATCACCTGTTTGTCTTAAACTATGATTACAAGCAATATAAGAGAGAAAACCGGACTGATTCTAAAGGCGACGAACTGGAACGGACTACGGACTACGACTTATGGAACATGGAACACAAGAAGTATAAATGGGAAAGAAGAGGAGCTGATGGAAGAGATGAGGAAAGCAAAACTAGAAATCCTGGCTATTACCGAAACAAAGAAAAAGGGACAAGGAGTCATGGATCTCGATGGCAACACTCTGCTATACAGTGGTGTACCCACATCTGAAAGAGCTAAAGGGGGTGTGGGTTGCATTGTGGCCAAAAACCAGAAAGATAGTATCAAGGGATGGAACTTTGTCTCGGAGCGCATTATGGTTGTAAAACTAAAAGAAGGAGAAACCATAGTCAACCTGGTCATAGTGTATGGGCCAAATGAGGATGAGAGAGCAGAGGTCAAGGAAGAATTCTTCGAGCTGCTTCAAAGGACAGTGGATGACTGCCTAGATGAAATTATCATGCTCGGAGATTTCAATGCCAGAGTTGGAAATGACCATGCTAGATGGGGTGGAGTTATCGGAAGATATGGAGAAGATACTCTCAATGACAATGGAAAGCGACTCCTCAGATTCTGCAGTGAGCAGAATCTGATCATTACCAACACAAAGTTCCCCCATAAGCGCATACATGCATACACTAGGTGTGAACCAACAAAGAATGAGAAGTCAGTGATCGACTATGCCATTGTTAGGAGGAGCTCATTCAAATATGTCCGGGATGCTAGAGTCTGGAGGGGGCCAGAGATTGGAAGTGATCACTACCTGCTTACAATCAAAAGAACAACTGAAAGAGTTGCTCAGCCTAGGAACTGTCCAGCACCACGCAAGAAACCAAGTAAACGAACGGAAGAAATGAGCATTAAGACCTACAAGCTGAAAGAGCCAGAAATTAAGACCAGATATCAGGGGCTTATTGCTACAGCGGTGAGAAACACAGAAGAACAACCTGATGACTTGGAAACCCTGTGGCTTAAATTCAAGGACATCATAAAGACAGCTGCTGCAGAAGCATGTGGTGAAGTCCGACTTGGGAACAAGAGAAAGAGGACACCTTGGTGGACAGAGGAAGTCAAAGAGAAAATAAGATTAAAGAAAATGGCATGGAAACAATATTTAGGAGCTAAAAACACAGCAGGACAAATAGAGAAATATAGAGAATATGTGATACTCAGAACAGAAGCAAAGAACAAGGTGCTAGCAGCAAAACAGAAGTCCTGGGAAGAATTTGGAGAAAAGCTAGAAAAGGATGCGCAAGAAAACCAGAAATTGTTCTATAAGACCCTAAAGAACATGAGGAAGGAAAAACAATGCCCTCTTAAATTTATAAAGGACAAGCAAGGCAAATTGCTTACTGCCCCGAAGGAAGTAATGGAAAGATGGAAAGAATATTTCTCAGAACTCCTTGATGGTGAGCAAGGTAGAGCATCAGAAATGATAACCACTAGCACAGAAGAGGATACAAATGGTGATGAAGATGACATAAAGATGGAAGAACTGAAGGCAGCACTGGAGAAAATCAAGATGGGCAAAGCAGCAGGGCATGATGGTATAACACCAGAAATGGTTAAGTACATGGGAGCATCAGGCGACCTATTACTCCTAAGGGTCCTACAGGCAGCATGGTGCAACAAGGCCATACCAAAGGATTGGGAGATTGCCATTATAACACCGATTTTCAAAAAGGGTGACAATCGACAATGTGGAAACCACAGAGGCATATCCCTTCTCAGTGTCCCTGGTAAAATCTACTCTAGAATCCTAGAGCAGAGACTCCGATGCCTAGCTGAGCCACAATTGGATGAAGCCCAGTGTGGATTCCGAGCAAACCGAAGTACTCAAGACCTAATCTTCACACTCAGGCAGCTGAGTGAAAAGGCCCTTGAGTACAAGAGTGAGATCCATCTTTGTTTCATAGATCTGGAAAAGGCGTTTGACAGGGTCCCCTGGAGCGAACTTTGGGACTGTTTGGCAAGGAAGAACATTCCAGCACCTCTGATTCATGCTATACAGAGCTTCTACAAGTCTTGCAGAAATTATGTGAGGACAGCAAACTATAAGTCAGAAGAGTTCAGGACCACCACTGGTGTAAGACAAGGCGATATCCTGTCACCTTATCTTTTCATACTCCTCATGGACGATGTCATCAAGGCATGTAAGGAGAGAACAAGAAAGTATTCAGTGGGGTACTGGAAGATGAGACAGGTCTGTATTTCAGAGCTAGCATTTGCTGATGATGTTGTCCTGATTGCTAAATCAGAGACACATCTCCAATCCAACCTGCAAGTCTGGAAGGAAGAGCTGGAGAAGAGAGGGATGGTCATAAGCAGCTCTAAAACAAAATCCATGGTGATATCACGAGAAGAAAGAAAACATCAGATTAAGTTGGAGAACAGGTCCTGGAGCAGGTCGACCACTTTAAATATCTCGGAGCTATTATAGACCGAAAGGGGGGCATCAAAGAAGAGTTGGCCACTCGAAAAGCAGCGGCTGGGAGACTTTATCAGGCCATAAATCGAGGATTCCTCAGCAAGAAAGAGGTTGGTAAGAAAACGAAGATGGCTGTATACCGCTCCACCTATGTCCCAGTCTTGACATATGGATGCGAGTCATGGGCAATGACTACAACCCACAAAAGCCAGATTCAAACCTCAGAAATGAGGTATCTGAGGAAGGTGGTTGAAGTAACAAGAAGAGACATGGTCCGCAACCAGACGATACGTCAAGGCCTAAAATCCCACCCGCTGCAGACCCAAATAGAACAGTCCCAACTAAGATGGTTTGGCCATGTCTGCAGAATGGGAGAAGATCGGCTACCACGACAAGCATGGGAAACAAAGAGCCAGGGATCCAGACCTCCAGGACGACCCAGAGTCCGCTGGGAGGACAATATTAGACAATCTTTGAAGGACCGAGGACTAGAATGGAACCAGGCCAGGAAAAAGACAGCCGATAGGATAGTCTGGCGCTCTCTCTTCCAAACCTCTACACCTCACGGTAGAAGAGGAACGACTAAGTAAGTAAGTAAGTATGCAATAACACGGCTTTTAGACTGGTCTTGGAAGAGTCGATGAAAAGTCTCCATTCGTTGACTATGTGCTCATGACCGAGGTGCACAATTATACCGTTTACATCTTTGCAATAGCAAATGTCATCATCCATCTCAAAGTATTGAACAAGTTTCCTGTGTTTATGACGAAATTTAGATATCGGAGTATTGGGCGCTAAAAGATTCTATTCTTTGAGTCGCGAACCGAGTAATTCCGCTTGTCCTTTGGTAAGAGCGAGATCACGTATTAGATCTGAAAGTTCTGAATGGTTAATTAAGTGAACACCATCATTCACCGGTACATAATCCGAGTCAGAATTAGTTTCTAAAGCAGGTAAACTATCACTTTCTGATGGTTCATTCATGTCCAACGGATATTGTTCTGGTGAAACAGGGATCGGACACGTGACTGGATTATGAGGCACTGGTTTCGAAACCGATTCAATATTTGGATAAGCCACAGACTTTCTAGTTTTAAAAGTGAAACCATGGATATTTGTCAAGCAGAAGTAACAATCAGTAGCGTGATTTGTCGGTTCACTCCATATGGCTGGCACTCCAAAAGGCATCGACTTATGCTTCGGCGATTTCCGTAACCAACCTGCCAATTTATTTGCACAAGTCGAACAAACTGCATTTGGCTTCCAAGATTTATTTGCATCATCAACTTTCGAATCGAAATAAAGTTCATATGCTTTCTTTAGTAGTGGTGTAAAGTTTTTCTGGTGAACACGATCGGTAAAATATCCGCACACGTAAGAACAGATAAGCCGAATTTCTACAACTTCTAGGAGCCATATTTCGCTCAGAATTATTTCAAAATACAGTAACTATTTGAAAAATAGCGTAACATATGTCATGCATCTTTTAGCAGTATAAAAAGTAGAATTATTTTGCATTTTTTAAATTTTTAATAAGTTATATAGTAAAAATGAAACGGAGCAAATAACGGTTTCCCAAACATATATTTTTTCACAAATATCTTAAAAACCCGATGTGATAGAGATAAACGGATCTCAAATTTAAAATCAGCGCAAGAAACTGACCTAAGAACACTTATTCTTATATAAGAAAGAAAAATGTTGTTTGTCAGTGTTATAAAAAGCTTTTATTCTAACTTTACATACAGTGTTGGGTTGAGAAGCCTAACTTTCTAGTTGAAGACAGGAGTACGACAGGGATGCCCATTATCAACCACTTTATTTTTGACAGTCATAGACTGGGTGATGTGCCAGAAAACAGAGGGCAGTCCAAGAGGAATTAGATGGACAACGTTTCCTACACAGGAAAACCTGGAATATGCAGATGACACTGCACTACTCGCACATTCACATCAACACATCCAAGAAAAAAACCGATAGACTGAATAGGTATAGCCAGCAGGTGGGTCTGAACATCAGTCTGAAGAAGACAGAGGTCATGACACTCAATGTGGGCAATCCTGAGCCAGTAACAATAAGGAACCAGAAGCTAGAACAGACAGGCACATTTACATACTTAGTTTGCATAGTAACACCAGACGGCGGAACAAGCAAGGACATCAACAACAGAATGAATAAAGCGATAACAGCCTTTGCTAGTCTCAACAACATCTGAAAGTCTTCCCAGTACAGCACAAACACCAAATTAAGATTATATAATAGCAGTGTACTTTCTGAGCTTCTCTATGGTGCGGAATGCTGGAGAGTAATAGAGAAGGAAATGTCGAAACTGTCCTCTATCCACACAGTGAGACTATTGAAATTTCACCGAATCTTTTGGCCGAATACCAACACGAACCAAGAACTACTTATTCGGAGTAATCAAGAGAACATGCACGCCATCATAGCTGGCAGACGCTAGAATTAGGTTGGTCATGTCCTCAGAAGGGACCCTGATGCCATTACAAGAACAGCTATGGAATAGACCCCCGAAGGAAAGCGAAAGAGAGGCCGACCAAAAACAACTTGGCGGAGAACTGTGGAGGCTGAGACGCAAAGAATGAACCAGAGTTGGGGCACTGTACGCTTTGACATTCTGCGGATAAGGATCAAAGAAGAAAAAAATCTCGTTACATTATAGCACAGAAGTTGTTTATATGTTTCCAGTCTCATTACATTATTCCACAGAAGCTGTTTATATGTTTCCCATCTCCTTACATTATTCCACGGAAGTTGTTTATATGTTTCCCAATCTCATAACATTATACCACAGAAGCTGTTTATATGTTTCCCATCTCCTTACATTATTCCACGGAAACTTTATATGTTTCCCATCTCCTTATATAATTTCACGGAAACTGTTTATATGTTTCCCATCTCCTTTCATTATTTCACAGAAGTTGTTTATATGTTTCCAATCTCATTACATTATTCCACGGAAGCTGTTTGTATGTTTCCCATCTCCTTACAATATTCCGCGGAAGCTGTTTATATGTTTCCAATCTCATTACATTATTCAACAGAAGCTGTTTATGTTTCCCATCTCGCTACATTATTCCACAGAAGTTGTTTATATGTTTCCAATCTCATTACCTTATTCCACGGAAACTGTTTATATGTTTCCCATCTTCTTACATTATTCCACAGAAGTTGTTTATACGTTTCCAGTCTCATTACATTATTCCACGGAAGCTGTTTATATGTTTCCCATCCCCTTACAATATTTCACGGAAGCTGTTTATATGTTTCCAATCTCATTACATTATTCCACAGAAGCTGTTTATATACTGAAGCTCATTAAAAACGCACCACCTGTATAATCCAGGAACAGAGTGTGAAATGTAAATATAAGTGTTTACAAGTTTACATATTTGGAATCTTTATTCATTTTCCTATGAATCCATGCTGGTCATTAATTTATACATTTGAATGTTATGAAATTCATTATTTAAAAACCCGATGTGATAGGCAAGGGAAAAAACCAAAAATTCAACCAATAAAAAAATTCATTCACACTATCCTCAGTATCTTGTATGTCCACCGTGTGCTTGCACACAAGCTTGGCAGCGGCTCCGCATGGAACGAACAAGTCTCTGAAGGAAATTCCGGGGAATCAAGTCCAATTCACGTGTAAGAGCAGCTTCCAGCTGTTGCAGATTAGCTGGAGAACCTTGCCTGTAGACTCTGCGTCCAAGCTCGTCCCACAGATGTTCTATAGGGTACATGTCTGGTGATATGGCAGGCCAATCAATCGTCACAATGTTCTGCTGCTGTAGATATTGCTGCGTAATGCATGCGGTGTGCGCACGTGCGTTATCCTGCTGGAGAAGCTGCAAGTCTGGATAATTTGTGAACGCAGGAGTAACCAATGCATCCAGAACCTCATCTCGATATGTCACAGCATTAACATTTCCACGGAAGACGTGAAGGGGCAAGCGATGGTGAAAACTGAATCCTCCCCAAATATGAATACTGCCACCTCCAAATCGGTTGTGCTGACGAACACAGCAATCTGCAAAGCGCTCTCCACACCGTCGCCAAATCCGCATACGTCCATCAGCAAAGGATATGTTGAATCTGCTCTCGTCTGTGAATAGGACAGCATTCCACTGCAGTCTAATCCATCTGACACGTTGCTCTGCCCATTGCAGGCGCTGCTGACGATGTCTGTGAGTCAAGTTTGGCCCAACATAAGGTCGTCTTGCAGTAAGGCCTGTATCTCTGAGTCGTCGTATGACTGTCATTCGAGACTTGCCCACGTCTACCCACTATTGCTCTTGCTGTTTGACTTGCCGGGAGAGAACGATTCCTTAGGTGACTCAGCCCAATATGACGATCTTGCGCAGGGGTAGTAACTCGTGGTTGGCCACTCCGAAGTCTATCCCGGGCACTGCCAGTGGTTCCGTAACGTTCACTAAGACATACAGTAGTGCTGTGGTGGCAATTCATCCTTCTGACAATGGCCCGCGAGCTCATTCCGGTCTCCAACATACCAATGGCTCGTTGGCGGTCGTTTTCAGATAGTCGTGGCATTTCAAGCACACTTACTGGGTGTTTTGTCTCAACGGCCTTTTTATACCGAGTATACTGCCACAACGCGTATACATTTTCAGGGTTATAGCTGTTGGGAATCGTGTTGCACGTGTAACTTTCATTGTTTTCATGTAGTCTGTACACAAACCCGTGGGTTGAATCATGCACTTTCCATTCCAGCAGCCATTCGCTCTCTACCTCATGACAAACACGGGGAAAATCCATTCCCACACTTTTTTTTCCAGTTTCTCGGCATCAGTATATATATAAGTGTTGCGTTTTTAATGTGCTTCAGTATATGTTTCCCATCTCCTTACATTATTCCATAGAAGTTGTTTGTATGTTTCCAATCTCCTTACATTATTCCACGGAAACTGTTTATATGTTTCCCATCTCCTTACATTATTCCACAGAAGTTGTTTATATGTTTCCCATCTCCTTACATTATTCCACGGAAACTGTTTATTTGTTTCCCATCTACTTACCTTATTTCACAGAAGCTGTTTATATACTTGTATTTCCCATCTTCTTACATTATTATGTGACAACAGTTTACAGTCTGCTTTCGTTGTTTAGAAGTAGCTGTTCATCAGTCTCATTTCTCTTAACATTAATCCATAATCATTTTTGACTATATTCCATCTCCTTACATCGTATCATAATAACTGTTTGTTTACTTATCATCTTTCTTATTTGCTCATTTAGTCGCTCCTCTCATACCCTGGGGTGTAGAAATTTGCCAGAAAGTGCGCCATACTATCCTATCGGCTTACTTTCTCCTGGCCTAGGTTCCCAGTCTAGTCCTCGGTCTTTCAGAGACTGTCTAATGTTGTCCTCCCAGCGAACTCTGGATCGTCCTGGAGGTCTTAACATCTTCTTCTATTAATCGATATGTTTTTATACTCAGTGTTTCTTTCTCTGTCTTCACCAGTTATTCTAAATATTTACTTCACGCTATCCGTGGAAGTCAAACAGTTCTGCAAGCAGTCGCGCGCTAGAAACTCATTAGTAGCTCTAAGAACGAGTTCGTACTTGATGTTTTAAAATTTCTATCCATTTTAAATTAACCAGTTATCATTGTCATCAGTTACAGGAATCCAGACCCATGTACACAGTCTCCTAAAACTGCCCAACCCAGGATGACCCACAATGCCTTGACCTTGCCGGTGGGTTCCGAGCTCAAGCAGAAGCTATGGTGGCTGCCGTGCTAGCCTGGAAAAGACTGTGGACTTTGTCCTGGCGACGGTCCTGCAGATTTACCATCTCTACCAACTGAACGCCGAAGAAGAAGAAATGCAGCATTAAAATCAGAAAAGAGAGTTCAAGAAATACCAGCTAATGTTAACAATAAATGTCGAAGCCATCTTCATCACTTCTCATTTCGCTACTTATGGAGCATGGAACCAACAATACAGCCGGTCCCTGTGCCAAAAGCGTGCATCGGAGCATTCCATTTTGCTTTTGATGTAGTTATTTCTGTAGCAATTTGATTTACATGATGAGGTTGCCAACCCCGTGTTCAAATTTAGATTCGTCGCCTTTTACGAGATGCGTGTTGAAGAGGTAGTCGTATTCGTTCCACGCCTCTTCACAGGCACACGGCAACTACACAGGGCACATGTCGAACTGGGAAAAGAAAAACAACATCAGACTATAGGAACGTATCAGTGGAAGCAAAGATGAACACTTGGACTCGCGGCTCAGTGAGACGTGCCCGTCCAAGCCAGTTCAGAAGTGACAGGCGGTGGAGTTTAAGTTCATGAAGGAAAGAGGACTTGAGAGAAAGAAATTATTTCCAGACCGTGGGATGAATTAGAGCCCTGTCAGTGACACGCTACTCGACATAAAAGACCCCAAAATATTATTACCAGGAACCGCGAGGTAACGGTTAACTGCTCGTGACAGTTATTGATTTCATCTCGGATACTGTCTTTCAACCTCGGCGAACTCCGTTCAAATTCGGACGCTTGCACTGTTTGTTGTGTTTTCGCAACTCTTCACATTTTAGTCTGCGTTGATCATTAATTCTATTTTTAATTGTCATTTTTGTGATGCCTGTAACAGAACTTCGAATTCTTGAAAGTATGATCAAATAAGTGAAACACAACAATAAAGGTACAAGAAAGATACAGACTTTCCTAAGTTAGTGTTTGCACATAATAGAAGGATCAAATTAATATGATGAGATCACCACTGTTGAACTAATGGAAAGAGCCAGATAATACAAGTGAAACAAAACTTGACGAGAAAACACTGTCTATAGCCTTACAAGGCAGTCACTCTTCTAAAATACCTAGGCTAAGAGATTAAAGTGAGACTAAGGACAGAAACACACACATTCTAATGGAGACGGGATTTGGAGACACACATTACAGGGATAAAGAAAATATGGAAAGCTCTGAATGGATGGCACAGAAAAAGAAGATTTGGAATTTATTTGTTGATGGCTTATGCTTCACAAGGAGCCAAATGGTAACGGTAATAACAATAATGAAGAATAAAGTAGCCAACGTATCAGTCAGGTTTGTACCAGGGCAACAACAACAACAAAAATGCACGGTTAACAGATACAAGTAGTTTAAGTGGAGCAACAGCTCCATTTTCACATCTACCACTATTAGATAACACTGGAATTCACTGACGATAATTTCGTGTATCTCTATTCAAGACAATGTTGTGAATACTTTTGTGAACAAGTCAACTTTTAGCAAAGTTGTTTTTTTTTTAACTGCAACACTTCTTGTCAACTGTTAACTTGCAGTCAAGTTTATCTATCTACATCACTACCAGCCACAAGTTAACTTTAAAATAATTGTTTGCCTGCCAACTGCTCTAGAAAGAGGTTAACTTTACGCCAATTTTCTAGCTGGTGATGATAGGCAACATATTTTTGTGACCTAGGTGTTCTCTGTCATATTTGGACTGGAATATGGCTTTTATATATGTTTTAAAATCATTTCTTGGTATGTAAAACAATAATAAATAAATATAAATAAAACACATACATAACACAATGTTAAATATGCATTTTATTTCTTTGTCTCGGAATAAATATTTAAAGGCATTTCGACTTAGGGGATGAAATCGGCAGTCGTATCAATGATTATTAGGGCGATATCGGACATATTTCTCCATTCAACCTCTTAAAAATATTAACTGATCATTACTTACCAACAGCATTGTATATTGTATTGTGCAGATCCGTTGGCTACACATTTTCTACTGCTATGTGTAAATCTAAGATAGAGATACATATTTATAATACTGGCCATGATTTGCTTGTATGGAAACCTGTGTAATGTGAATGTTGCACCATGAAAAGATTGAAAGGCGTACGTGTTCTTTTAGTGGGTTTTCAAATTAGCTTTCGCGGTGCAGTGCGCGCTTTTCCGTGTTTTTCCGAATAGACAGAAATATGAAAATGTCCTTTCTGTCAAACATTTCAACACGCTGACTCTCGTAATCTGTATCTTTACTACCGTCATTGAAATCCCGAGACAAATCATGAAAAAAATCGAGATTAAAAATTATGACATGAAGGGAAAAGGAAACTCTACAGGGTAACTGAAAAGTCAATCACTATTTTTAAATTGTTGTATACTCACTTGTATCTGTTGGAAGTACGTGAAACAAATGTTAAATCAAGGAGTAGTAACACCATTTGGCAAAACAGTTTATTTGTTTTCATTGGCAGAAAAAAACAACAAAATTATACACTCTGAAATCGCAAACAAACCGACGTTACAAGAGACAACACAAATTGACGTTACAAGAGACAACACAAATTGACGTTACAAGAGACAACACAAATTGAAGTTACAAGAAACAACACAAATTGAAGTTACAAGAGACAACACAAATTGACGTTACAAGAGACAACACAAATTGACGTTACAAGAGACAACACAAATTGAAGTTACAAGAGACAACAAAAACCGACGTTACAAGAGACAACACAAATTGACGTTACAAGAGACAACACAAATGGCTGCCCAATATGAAATCATGTGTTCAGCAGACCGCATCTCACGCTCTGTTATAACGTTAACTGACATATTATTTTATGTAATAAGGTGACAGTTAATTGTCTTTATTTTGACGTACGTTTCATGTAAATTGGTTGGATAGAACCGAGGAAATAAAAACTTTAATAATAGGAGATGAGATAAACGGCAATGAGATCACATGGACAATTACAGAATCAGAGACGTAGTTAAAACACCTTGTTCAAAGAATACATTAAAATAAGAAAGAAAGAAAGAAAAAAGATACAACTGTTTTCACGTCTTGCGAGGATGAATCACATTCGATCAGCAGTACGGTAATATAACATGACATTAGAAGGGGCCACACATTAGAGGCCGACCCAAAACAGGAAAGACTAAAAGGGTAGACACACATTAATGAGGTACAACATGACAACACACCGGGCTGCAACGAGCGCTTGATTGGAAATCGATAATCAGCTCTTTGGGCGAAGCTGCAAAGTCTAAACTTCGAAGAAGATGAAAGGGGAGAGAATAGGTTAAAAAGCAACATGGAGATGTTTTTGTTTACGAAGTTGACATTATGGGATTAAAAGGCAGCCATTAAGTTAAAGACTTTCACAAAGTTTAGAACACAAGAATTAAAATTGTATAACAAGATCACCAACATGGAACTGATGACAAGACCCAGACAAGTACCAGTAGAACAAGAGATGAAAAGACCCAGACAACTACCAGTAGAACATGAGATGATAAGACCCAGAGAAGTGCCTGTAGATCAAGAGATGATAAGACCCAGACAAGTACCAGTAGAACAAGAGATGATAAGACCCAGACAAGTACCAGTAGCACAAGAGATGATCAGACCCAAACAAGTACCAGTAGAACAAGAGAGGATAAGACCCAGACAAGTACCAGTAAAACAAGAGATGAAAAGACCCAGACAAGTACCAGTAGAACAAGAGATGATAAGACCCAGACAAGTACCAGTAGAACAAGAGATGAGAAGATAACCCTGGCATTTGATAAGACATATGATGAAGAAACCTGTTGATAGCATGACAAGACAGTCGTCGTTCTTGAATCCTGTGATGAAATAATCGTCCCATTCTCTCATTATTTTTAGTCTATACTCCTCTCGGTCAGTACCCATTCGTTCATTACTTTTTTCTCTTTATCCGGTCATTATGTTACGTTTACGCCTCCATCTACCGATCATTATATGATTCTCGGGTTGATACCATGCAGTTTACCAGCTTGTCACATTCCTGACCCATCTTTCTTTTCTTTGTGGACCGTCCGTGTTCAGCAAAGACAGAGAACAATGCCACCTTGACTTGTTTACTGCAGGCACCAGCAATAGACGTACTAGGTCGTCTACCACTACATTAGAATGTATAATTACTTCCGCTCATCTGGTGAATAATAGTGGAAAAAAGATGGTAATCTAAGAGATAACATGGTTTGCGACACGCAAAAATACGGCTTAACTTTAAGATTGTCTGGATTACAACAATCTTAAAAAAATAGGGCCAGATATTTCACGTAATGATTTTTGGCAGGTCTATCAATTATCTTAAGCAAGATGTCTTGTTATGATAAACAAGGATGTGAAAAGAGAATGCAACCTTGGAGAAGATTTATCAGATTTAATAATTAGGGCAGGCCGTACGACATAATGTATCGGGTCAATGTAACACTGAAGTGGCATTACCTTATATTGCCATGCCATAACTTTCATAGTGAAGGATAGGGGGAGAGTTTGCTAAAATCATACACCTTACTTATTGTTGGTTTAAAATTGGAATATGACATAAAATGTTATTGGGGTTCACCCAAGAGAACCTCACGGGGTTATTTTTTTGCGTGGGCAATTTTAGCTTTAACACTTAAATACTTTTTAACATTTCCCAACTGCATTTCTAACCGTCGTCAGGAGGTCACGGCCAGCAAAAGTAAGAATAGTAATAAGGATTCCAGGCTATAAGTATGTTGTAAAATTAAAAAAGTAAACCTTAGTTGATAATACATAGCACCCCAAGTCTGGGGAACCTTCCTCAAATGTAAATAGTTAAGAGTATTGACTCACTAGAGACGACTGCATCTTAAACAGTTGCAAGACATACTACGGGCTTACTGTGCATTAAGTCTGGACATATTAATTCACCTAATCGATTGGGGTAAGTGTTACAGGTACATTTTATTATTTTTTATTTGCATGTTATATGTATAAGTAGCTTATTGATGTACAGTTGCATATGGGGCTTGCAACATTATCATATAAAATAACTTGCCACATAAAGCACCACAGCAAGGGCTTGTGACTACTTCGTACTGGTTTCCTCACAAGGAACCAATAGGAGAGGTAGCTCCAGTCTCAATATGAAGTAGAAAGCGGATGATGATAACATCATGGTATATATATATATATATATATATATATATATATATATATATATATATATATATATATATATATATATATATATATATATATATATATATATATATATATATATATATATATATATATATATATATATATATATATATATATATATATATATATATATACTGAAGCACATTAAAAACGCACCACCTGTATAATCCAGGAACAGAGTGTGAAATGTAAATATAAGTGTTTACAAGTTTACATATTTGGAATCTTTATTCATTTTCCTATGAATCCATGCTGGTCATTAATTTGTACATTTGATTGTTATGAAATTCATTGCATTCTGTGCAGGCAAGGGAGAAAACCAAAAATGCAACCAATAAAAAAATTCATTTACACTATCCTCAGTATCTGGTATGTCCACCGTGTGCTTGCAAACAAGCTTGGCAGCGGCTCCGCATGGAACGCACAAGTCTCTGAAGGAAATTTTGGGGAATCAAGTCCCATTCACGTGTAAGAGCAGCTTCGAGCTATTGCAGATTAGCTGGAGAACCTTGCCTGTAGACTCTGCGTCCAAGCTCGTCCCACAGATGTTCTATAGGGGACATGTCTGGTGATAGGTCTGGCCAATCAATCGTCCCAATGTTCTGCTGCTGTAGATATTGCTGCGTAATGCATGCGATGTGCGCACGTGCGTTATCCTGCTGGAGAAGCTGCAAGTCTGGATAATTTGTGAACGCAGGAGCAACCAATGCATCCAGAACCTCATCTCCATATTATCACCTTTTTTTTTTTTCCTTAGCATGAGGTCGCATATTTTTTCCTCGCATGAGGTCGCATTGGCCCCAGCCCAAACCCGGCTCTGGTCAAGACCACATGTCCGAACACAAGAAGACCAAATGACAACATGTGTCACTGTAGTGATCTTCTGTGTTCTCACACAAAGGACCTAATGACACATGAATGTCACTGTACTGGTCCCTGTGTCTAGACACATGATCCCAGCCAAAGGCCGGATATTTTTTTTTCCGCATGACGTCGCATATTTTTTCCTCGCATGAGGTCGCATTGGCCCCCGCCAAAACCCGGCTCTGGTCAAGACCACATGTCCCAACACAAGAAAACCCAATGACAACATGTGTCACTGTAGTGATCTTCTGTGTTCTCACACAAAGGATCTAATGACACATGAATGTCTTTCTTTTTTTTTCTTTTTTTCCTCGCATGAGGTCGCATATTTTTTCCTCGCATGAGGTCGCATTGGCCCCCGCCAAAACCCGGCTCTGGTCAAGACCACATGTCCCAACACAAGAAAACCCAATGACAACATGTGTCACCGTAGTGATCTTCTGTGTTCTCACACAAAGGACCTAATGACGCATGAATCTCACTGTACTGGTCCCTGTGTCTAGATACTTGATCCTAGCCAAAGGCCGCATATTAGGCCGCTGGGTTTGCCGGAGCATTGTTTGTGTTTCAAGCAAGGTTTAGATGAGCAGTGATTCGGTTTTAGTAAAGTAAAAGAGTGTGGAAAAAAAAATAGGAAAAATGAATAGATTGGGATACAGACTGTTTGTCTTAGTTGAAAGGAGATAAAATGTTGCATAGAGATACTTTTGTAAAAAGGGAGGAAACTCTGTAAATCACGGTTGGTGAAAACAAGGCTGAATTAGACTTAAGCACGTTTGGTGAGTCCACAGCTATGGTTAAGAAAATTAGCATAAGAAGATTTTTGTAGTAAGCCTTAAAGAAGAGAGTATAAGATTAAGGTAAATTATCAGAGGGAGACAACGGAGAATTAAGTCCCTTGTAGGTTTTAGTGAGCTGAGGAAAAAAAAACGCACGGGAAAGACTGAGGGGAGTTTAAAATAACAGAAGACAGTTCACTTAAGTTCGCCAACGTGGTAAATAAGCGTGAACATGTTTTTCAGTGAGTGGAAATAAGGCGGACCAATCGTTTTAACTGGAAAACAAGGGAGAGATCAGCTGAGAATGATTAGAGGAGAGAACAAGTTACGGCGTGCTGTTGAGCGGTCGTGTGTTTTAGCAGTCCAGGTTTGAGGAACCGACGTGGCAAGATTGTGTTTCTGCCGGGATCTCATGTGTAAACTCTGTGGATGACAGAAGTTTTTCCTAAATAGGTTGATAGATCTAGATTGAATAGCGGTAGCAATTCAGGAGATTAGAAAGAACTGTGATTAAAGTATAAGTCTAGCATTTAGGAGTGATAGTAGGGATTGTGATTATTGTGAGGATTCTGTGTGATCACAGTAAGTATGCTCTTCCCTCATTTTTTGTAGAAGAAATGTTTCAGAAATCCAGATGAAATACTACAGAGGTAATGAAGCTTACAATTAAACAAGCTCATGATGAGGAGAGATGCTGATGAAAGTACAAGATTAACTAAAAAGTGGATAACTTTTTGGACTAAGTAGGAGTCTAAGAGGAGACATAAAAGGAAATTAATCTGATAGCCACATTGGGCTTTTGCACAAATGAATTATGAGACATCGTCAATGATAAGTATGATGAGTAAGAAACTGATGAGTAATGACATTTGCGCGATAACTCAAGCGCTCTCTCTCTCAGGTGTAAGAATATAGAGGCTGTTATAAATGCATCTAATTATTGATTTGCTTGTATGAATTATGAACTGATTGTACTAAGATTAATTGAGATAAACCTGACAAAGTTAGTCAGGAGGGAATAAGCACACAATAAGTTAAAGAGGCGCTTGGAGGCCTGAGAGGATATGAAGCACTGGAGGAATAATTTGAGTGGAATATACATGAAATTGTTTGTAAGAAGAGAATCATATGTATACACATGAGATAGCAGTATACCGGGGACAATATGAAATGATAGTAATGGAGAATTGTACCATATGTCTCCAATTGTAAATGGAATTTATGATATGTAAATAAATCCGTTTTTGATAGACACCATATAAGTCGGGCTTAGTCTGTAAAGATTGTTGAGTGGAAGTGTAAACAAGGTGTTAGCATTGAGAAAGAAAACCACTATACGAAGTTAGTCACTGAGTAACAACTATGAAGGGATAGAACAAGCCAAGGGTTGGAAATAAGACGGACCATATCTCATCCAGGAATTGTCATCTCTGGCGGAGATGGCCAGTGCATAAGATATTAACTTACTTGGAAGATATACCAGCAAAGAGAATAACATTTTGATGATGACATAGCTAGGCCTGCCATCAGTCATCTAGTTAAATAGATCGCCACCTAGTAACATTGAGAAGAGGTAGCGCTGCTACACGTGGTATTCTAATTGGCGCCGTGACCACTCCTTCTACAGTGACAACATGGCTACACCACTTCCCGATACAATACATCAACAACAGCCCATACTAGGTCCACTACCAACAGAACAAGAATCCTACAGAGAAGCATAAATAGTTCAGTTGAAGAGACATTGGAACATGGAGAGGTGTTCGAGAACCGTAGAGAACAGAAAGAAGAGAATAGCAATGAGAGACTTCGCTTCAGAGTTAAAGCGCTGTAGAAATTATGCAGTGGATTTCCCTTGGATACGAATAGTAGATGGATTTGTTGCAAAAGTCTATAAGATAGAAATAAAGGATATTGTGGAAATAAAACTACAACCATTGAAAGTGAAAGAAGGGAGACCAAAATTAAATTTGAAAACAAGAGCTGAACCGACAGTTTTTAAAATGGAAACCAAAACAAAGAATGTCGCAGTGCAAACAAATAACAGGTGTAAGAAGAGTCTAATCCCAGTTAGGGTAAGGTCAAAACAGGTTATAGATGACTTACCTGATTTGGTCAGTGTTAAAGTGGTCGGTAAGACATAAAAGGTGACATCTGAAAAAAGAGATGTGAAGAATGACAGTGAAATCATGAAGCCATGTACATTCTTGTCGATGCCATGGAGTCAAACACAGGCATGTAAGAAATATAAACAGTGCAGAAATCAAGGTGAAAATCCCATCGAAGTCATACTACAGGAGAAGTATAGAGCACGTCCTATAGCAAATAGTAATGCACAGAAAGCCTTCAAGAAATGGCAGAAGCAGCATGACAGAAGAGCGACATTAGAACAATTTCAAGTTGGAGATAAAGTGTATTACAAGAAGAACGTTCGAGATAATAAATTTGATGCACGATGGCTTGACGGATATAAAGTGTTGAAACAGACAACACCAGTAAACTAAACATTATGGAATGAGGAGACGAACATAACCATCAAAGCACATGCAGCACAGATGAAGAAAGATAATCGTCGCCCCACAGCACCATCAACTTTACAGAGTAGCAGACCACTACGAAAAGCCACATTGACTCACTATGAGTCTACAGAGTCAGCAAGCACTTCACATAGCGAACATGACACAGGCGGTGAGCAGGAAATTGACGAAGAACAAAGCAACACTCCAGATTAATTACAAGATGCCATACGTCGCCTCACTCGCTGCAGAGAAAACTCAGAAGAAGATGATGATATTCCACCAGCAGAACTGAGAGAAAGATTGAGATACAGAGATAATCGACTACATGAGACAGATAGTACTACATCAGTATCAGTGTATGACGACGAACCCCAGACATCGATAACAAATCAAACATATTTTGGTAGTCAGAGACAGTTACCACCGTCAATTTCCAGTCAACCCCAGCCTACACACTCCAGTTGGGACAGCGAAGATGAGAGGCCTTGAAACCAGCAACGAGAAACAACATAACCCCCCCCCCATAGTCGGAGCCTTACAGATGAACATACGAGTCGACAGTTACCACCGTCAACTTTCAGTCAACACCAGCCTACACACTCCAGTTGGGACAGCGAAGATGAGAGGCTCTTGCAATCAGCAACGAGAAGCAACATCATCCACCATACACAGAGTCCTACAGCGGAACACATAACCAGTAACAAGAACATCATTGACACGCCTTTGGCACCTGTTCAATCAGAACTTGACACAACAGAACGAGAAGAAAGCGACACTGAGTGTACGGATGACACTATCAACACCGAGATTCGTATAGCTACCAAGCGCCCTTACCAACCTTCATCACCAAATTCACCACCAAGAGCGAAGTTGTTACGTCTACCGCAAGAGCATGTACGAGCAAGGTTCAAAAGCAATCATCTTCAAGTACACAAACCGTCTCTAGGTTTACAACAACATACAAATATTCGTTCGCCCCCTTCCTCCTGCAGAGCGACTATAAACACGACATCACAATTGATACCAACTTTATCACAGTACGACAGTCGTCTCTCCATTAGAGAAATTACACTGTTAGAGCTTGCAAAAGATGTTTCAAAATTTATGCAGGCAGTGTAATCGTCGCAAAGTACTCACCCAGCTATAGTACTAATTCGCAGCACTCACCCAGCAATAGTGCTTATAGGTACTCCAATCAACATAGTACCCAACGTTAAGTTATTTAATTAAGTTTCTCGGTGGTTAACTTAGTCGATATTCATATTCCGGATCACATATAGACACCTACATCACACACTAATCATATAGAATATTATAAGTGGTGATAAAGCAGATTAATCACATAGAAATATGTGTGACAAAGCAGATTAATCATATAGAATATTATAAGTAGTGACAAATTAGACTAGTCACATAGAAACATGAGTAGAACAACTACATGGAATCTCAAGAAGCCTAAACAGTGTTCTCCCAAGGTACAAGATTCAGCACACCAGAGGATCAAGACTGATAATTATTGGAATATATAGCATTATATGTATGTTGAGTTGTATAATATGAACTTCAGACATATACTTTTCAGGACCAGACAATGGAAAAAAAGAAGAGATGTGATACTGACTCAGTCAAGTTATAGTAGAGTAAGAAACTCTCTTTGCACTGTTGATGAACGTCCCCACTTGCCATTGCACTGGTTACGATATGGTTGCAGTATTGATATGGTAGACACTGCCTACTTGAGAGATGATGGTAATGACACTTATATAGCCATGTTCACATTAAATTTTACACAATGATGTTAGGTATTTTATTAAGTCTGACATACAGGGGTATAGTGTATGCAGTTCAGACAGAGTTGACGATTTGACTGGTGCATCCAAGGCTAGAATCAGCTGGGCACATCAAATTCTGACTTAAGCGACACATGTCTTTTGCTATATTTAGTTAATGCATGCTTTGTGACGTTACATATTATAACTCTGCTTATCTGACCGGTACAATGCACTACCGACATTGACGGCAGATATTATAGACATTAAGTGGACTGACAAATCTCTGCTTTCAGAGGCAGTTCCCATGTCGACTATTGTACATAGTTAAATAGAACATGTATAGAATTATTGGTAATTGAATAGTTAGATAATATGACGTTCTATATTTATGAGATGATTGATGACATACTTCAGTTGAAGTATTAGTAATTAGTTGCAGTATAGTGTTACCCTTATGAAGTTATTTTCCCGATTTTTTGTAATCTATATGTATGGGAGTAGGTATATGGTAGTATGATGAGTAGAGAATAGACACTTCTTGATAGAACGCAGATGTCTCCCTACGGGATACATTTATACGGCCCCGGGTTGTATGTCACCGTTGGGTTTGCCAGAGCCTTATTTGTGCTTCAGGCAACGTTTAGATGAGCAGTGATTCGGTTTTAGTAAAGTAAAAGAGTGTGGAAAAATGGTTTAGGAAAAATGAATAGATTGGGATACAGACTGTTTGTCTTAGTTAAAGGGAGATAAAATGTTGCATAGAGATACTTTTGTAAAAAAGGAGGAAGCTCTGTAAATCACGGTTGGTGAAAACAAGGCTGAATTAGACTTAAGCACGTTTGGTGAGTCCACAGCTATGGTTAAGAAAATTAGCATAAGAAGATTTTTGTAGTAAGCCTTAAAGAAGAGAGTATAAGATTAAGGTATATTATCAAATGGAGACAACGGAGAATTAAGTCCCTTGCAGGTTTTAGTGAGCTGAGAAGAAAAAAAAACGCACGGGAAAGACTGATGGGAGTTTAAAATAACAGAAGACAGTTCACTGAAGTTCGCCTAAGTGGTAAATAAGCGTGAGCATGTTTTTCAGTGAGTGGAAATAAGGCGGACCAATCGATTTAACTGGAAAACAAGGGAGAGATCAGCTGAGAATGATTAGAGGAGAGAACAAGTTACGGCGCGCTGTTGAGCGATCGTGTGTTTTGGCAGTCCAGGTTTGGGGAACTGACGTGGCAAGATTGTGTTTCTGCCGGGTTCTCAAGTGTAAACTCTGTGGATGACAGAAGTTTTTCCTAAATAGATTGATAGATCTAGATTGAATAGCGTAGCAATTCAGGAGATTAGAAAGAACTGTGATTAAAGTATAAGTCTAGCATTTAGGAGTGATAGTAGGGATTGTGATTATTGTGAGGATTCTGTGTGATCACAGTAAGTATGCTCTTCTCTCATTTTTTGTAGAAGAAATGTTTCAGAAATCCAGATGAAATACTACAGGGGTAATGAAGCTTACAATTAAGCAAGCTCGTGATGAGAAGAAATGCTGATGAAAGTACAAGATTAACTACAAAGTGGATAACTTTTTGGACTAAGTAGGAGTCTAAGAGGAGACATAGAAGAACATTTATCTGATAGCCACATTGGGCTTTTGCACAAATGAATTATGAGACATCGTCAATGATAAGTATGACGAGTAAGAAACTGATGAGTAATGACATTTGCGCGATAACTCAAGCGCTCTCTCTCAGTTGTAAGTATATGGAGGCTGTTATAGATGCATCTAATTATTGATTTGCTTGTATGAATTATGAACTGATTGTACTAAGATTAATTGAGATTAACCTGACAGAGTTAGTCAGGAGGGAATAAGCACACAATAAGTTAAAGAGGCGATTGGAAGAGGCCTGAGAGGATATGAAGCACTGGAGGAATAATTTGAGTGGAATATACATGAAATTGTTTGTAAGAAGAGAATCATATGTATACACATGAGATAGCAGTATACCGGGGACAATATGAAATGATAGTAATTGTACCATATGCCTCCAATTGTAAATGGAATTTATGATATGTAAATAAATCAGTTTTTGATGGACACCATATAAGTCGGGCTTAGTCTGTAAAGATTGTTGAGTGGAAGTGTAAACAAGGTGTTAGCATTGAGAAAGAAAACCCCTATACGAAATTAGTCACTGAGTAACAACTATGAAGGGATAGAACAAGCCAAGGGTTGGAAATAAGACGGACCATATCTCATCCAGGAATTGTCATCTCTGGCGGTGATGGCCAGTGCATAAGATATTAACCTACTTGGAAGATATACGAGGTACCAGCAAAGAGAATAACATCTTGATGATGACATAGCTAGGCCTGCCATCAGTCACCTAGTTAAATAGATCGCCACCTAGTAACATTGAGAAGAGGTATCGCTGCTACAATGTGTGACATTAACATTTCCACGGAAGACATGAAGAGGCAAGCGATGGTGAAAACTGAATCCTCCCCAAATGTGAATACTGCCACCGCCAAATCGGTTGTGCTGACGAACCCAGCAATCTGCAAAGAGCTCTCCACACCGTCGCCAAATCGGCATACGTCCATCAGCAAAGGATATGTTGAATCTGCTCTCGTCTGTGAATAGGACAGCATTCCACTGCAGTCTAGTCCATCTGACATGTTGCTCTGCCCATTGCAGGCGCTGCTGACGATGTCTGTGAGTCAGGTTTGGCCCAACATAAGGTCGTCTTGCAGTAAGGCCTGTATCTCTGAGTCGTCGTATGACTGTCATTCGAGAGACTTGCCCACGTCGTGGCATTTCAAGCACATGTATTGGGTGTTTTGTCTCAACGGCCTTTTTATACCGAGTATACTGCCACAACGCGTACACATTTTCACGGTCATAGCTGTTGGGAATCGTGTTGCACGTGTAACTTTCATTGTTTTCATGTAGTCTGTACACAAACCCGTGGGTTGAATCATGCACTTTCCATTCCAGCAGCCATTCGCTCTCTACCTCATGACAAACACGGGGAAAATCCATTCCCACACTTTTTTTTCCAGCTTCTCGGCATCAGTATATATAATAGTGGTGCGTTTTTAATGTGCTTCAGTATATATATATATATATATATATATATATATATCTATATATATATATATATATATATATATATATATATATATATATATATATATATATAATTGTTTGTATAATGGGAAAGGGTTTGTATAATGGGAAAGGGTTTGTATAATGGGAAAGGGTTTGTATAATGGGAAAAGGTGGTGCATTAGAAGACACTATAGTAGGGGAGTGAAATGTTAGAGACTTCATCATACTATATATAGATTTATGAGGTGGGGGTGTCCATTTTATTCCACGCTGCCTTTGCTTCCCTTCAATCAAGAGCAGAGTCAGGTAACCATTTAAGCTGGGCAGGTTAGAGCATTAACCCAATAACTTTACAGCGAGACAAGCGCTCTAACCGCTCAACCAATCGGACATTCTGTTGTTTGTATAAGTGTCCGATAATAAAAATAAATGGATGGAAAGCTGTCCCTAAGCCCAACCCTCCTTAGTTGCCTCTCATGGATACACTGTTATTTCCGCAAGTGACATTCAATGAAGCCTTTTACAAAAACATTAATACACTAATTTTATAAAATCCCAAGGCAGGTAAGTGTTTCCTTTATTCGTGTCGATTTGTAGAACCGCACTTAGTGTGCTGTCTTAAAAAAAAAAAGGAATACTGTGTCATATTTGAAAAACATCAATTTCATAAAAGCAAATAATGTTTTACTGTGAAGTTTTTTGTTTGATTTTTCTTGTTCTGTAAGAAAATTTGATGTTGTAATTAATTTTTATTTTATTTTGGTACCTCTGCCAAGTTGGAGCCAGGTGCGACAATGCTGTTCCCATCGCCCAAGAGCCGGCATTAAAGATGCTCGAAAAGATGATTGATGTCTGATGTATACAAATTTACAGAGATACCAGAATATGTGCGTCAGTTTTCAGGATACACAGGATGAAATATGACAAATTGACTAATATTTTAGAACATGCCTGTCAATTTTACAGATACAAAGGAACATTATTTCAGCTTTACAGATGTATAAGAAATTTATTTCAACTTTACAGATGTACAAGAACATATATGTCAGTTTTACAGATGAATAAGAACATATGCGTTAATTTTGCAGATGTACAAGAGCATATATTTCAGTTTTACAGATGTACACGAACATCGTATGTAAGTTTTACAGATGAACAAGAACATATGTATTAATTTTGCAGATGTACAAGAACATGTCAGTTTTACAGATATATAAGAGCATGCACATCTGTTTTACAGATGTACAAGAATATATGTCAATTTTACAGATGTAAAAGGACATACATCTCGGTTTTACAGATGTACAAGGACATATGTCAAGTTTTACAGATTCACATAACTATGTGTTCTAGTTTTACAGGTGTACGAGAAAATTTTCATGAGTTTTACAAATGTTAATGAACACGTGTGCCAGCCTTACAAACGTACGAGAACATTTTGATCAGTTTTATACACGTATATGAAAATGTGCGTCAGTTTCACATACGTACATGAAAATATGTGTCAGTTTAACAGATGTGCAAAACCTTGTTTGTCCGTTTTACAGATGTGCAAAAAATGTGTCTATCCGTTTTACAGATGTGCAAAAATGTGTCTATCCGTTTCACAGATGTGCAAAATGTGTCTATCCGTTTTACAGATGTGCAAAAATGTGTCTATCCGATTTACAGATGTGCAAAAATGTGTCTATCCGTTTTACAGATGTGCAAAAATGTGCCTACCCGTTTTACAGATGCGCAAAAACTTTAATGTCTGTTTGAGAAATGTCAAAGAACATGTACATCAGTTTTACAAATTGTCACAGTGACTGATAATTTATTTTACCTTCACGTCCCATTTTTTTTATTACTCTTGTAATGTTCTGGTTTCCTCGACTTTTTGTATTTTCTTTTCTTTCGGATTCTACCTACGTGGCCCATTATTCCTCTCTCAGACCCCACCCCGCGGCTTTGTTTTCGTTCTGGCCTTCATTATAAATTCCCCACTGGTCAGTAGCGGTCAGCTCAGCTTACGATAATATTACCTGAGCTGCCCCTGGCGTTTGTCTGACCAGAGGAATGTCTCTTGCGCGTAACAGTGTTTGATCACGAGCGTGAGGGTTTCTTTGAAGAAGCGGACCGCTAGCGGGAGGTACCCTTTGAGGTCTGGGTAACCGAGTTCATCTCCAATTTACGGGGAGAAAAACTCGCGTTCGTTCTTTGTGGTTGTGGCCCTTGAACGCCGCAGTGAGTGGGAATAATATTACGTCTATCTATGAAACTTTCGCTGCTGTCTTCTGACGTATCTCATTAGAATAACATTTGTCTTACCTATGATTACGTTATACATCGTGCATCTGTGGGAAACAGGCTATGCCAGTCCTGGGTAGCGTCACTTTTAGACTATAAATCTAGAGGGTTTTAATCAGTCAAGCACACTCGTAAAATTTTCCTGCCCGTGATGACCAACTGAGACTAAGGCAGACATTAACACATGTGGTAAGTTGGGATTATATAAATATTTATAGGGGACTTAGTGACTGACTGAGATCAGCTGTGAAGGTATCTGTATCTAATAAGTGTGGTGTGTTACAGATGACCTTACTTTGCTACCACATTTAGACCTCAATCAGACTTATTCTGGAATATTGTGATGACTACGTTGAATGTCTAGGGTTATGATAGTGATGAAGTGTAAGTTCACAACAACCAACAGACAGATACACACTTTAATTAAGATTCACAACACTTTACAACACTATGACAAGCACATACATATAACACTCTAGAAGACTATCTTAAGTAAGTCAAGTGTTAACTTTTAAATTATGTATTAATTTCTTTCAATAATAGATATCCTGATCCAACTACAGAGTGAATCAGGAATCACAATTAAATGTAAACACAATATGTATGTACAAAATTTATACAAAGGATCTTTGTCCTGACATATAATATTATTACAAGATATGGGTAGTGCTGTGACCTAGTACTATGAGGTAATACTGGCTTTTGAAGCTAGGTTGTTGTTTGTCATCACGACTTCATGTGTTTGTTACTGGTGGAAATAATATTGAAGGGTTCACAGTTCTTTTATTTTGTAAAACAATACTGTCCCTCTTGATTTATTATTACAGTCAATTTTAGAGTGGGTTATATAAGGGTGAGCTGCTCTGGCCAATGAATTCTTAACTTGTGTGTCGGCGGCAGGAAAACTGTCTCCTCTGCTCGCTTGCTTCTCAGTTATCTTGAAATACACCACTGGTCGATATCTTGGACAAGGAGTCTGCTGCCAGCCCTCTGGATCCAGCAAAACTCAGACCAGGTGCTGCTCTAATACTTCAGTACCACGGTCCCTGAAATAAGAAGGTTGTACCTCCTTCTTCAGAACTAATATATATAATCTATTTCCACAATGAAGTACAGGACATTACAAACACAGAGTTCAGCGCTGTAGGCCAACTGCTAGCTTCTCATGTGACAATATACACCAGTATTCCTCTCCCTAATGGTTACAACGCCTCTGCAATTCCAGCGTTAATTCCTTCTATATAACAGGATAGGTGTCATGTTACTATTTGGCAATCCCATATATGCCTATGCAGTTATACTCCTCTCTGACAAGCTTTTACATGGTGGAGCAATATCTAGGCTTTGCCTTCTGTTTGCTACTGAACCACACACATACAGACACAATTTGTCATGTCATATTCAATTTTCATATAATATATATATATATAGGAAATATGTCTAGCTTACCACAATTCATGGAAATATACACAAGTAACGTTGACTGGCGATGAATTTTGGCACAATTTCGATCTGCCTTATCCCAGGCTTTTATTTAGAAAAATATTAGCTTGCTCTCAACGCACTTGCTTCTCACAAAATGTATTTTCAAAACTGGCCCTGAACTGACGCTTCTATTTGACTATATCAAAAGCTTTTGAAAAATGTGTACCCATCCTACATGTTACCATTAACCACCATAATAGTATTTGTAGTTCGACTAATAAAATTTCGCCTTACATATTACTACAGCCAATCAAAACGTATCTAACTTGTTGGCCTCATTTCCCCAAAAGCAGTGTTTTCCAAACATGCCATTATGAGCAAATATGATCTTGTGCTGTCAGACAACCCCACTATAGTATTTTGGCTATAATTTGTTAATTACTAGCCTATTTGCGTAACACATAACATATTCTTTGTCAGCAAGTCCTAAGGCACACAAATATATAAGTTTAATGGGGCTAAGTGCCTTCGTTCAAAATATGTATTATTATAGGATAGTCGTGTATTGGTTTTTTTTTTTACCACCCGTTCACTTCTTTATCATAGGATGTCTTCTGTACTGTCAGGCTAATGTCAGGAGCTTAGACATAAATCAGTAGAATGTCATGTTTCCCAATAAGATTTTAAACCTGTTTTCAAAACCTAACCTTGTATCGTTAGTGTTTTTTATTACTGTTTATTTGAAAAAATCAGGTCTTCATGCCTTTCGCGTGTGATTGGCGTTCACTTTTTAATCGCGAGACGACGTGGTAGTATTGCCTGCGTTCCTCCGTGCATCTCTCTCTCTCTCTCTTCTAAGCTCATCTGTCTTTTAGGTTAACGTAGTGTATATAATGACATTAATGTAGTATTATATCTAGGTCATTATCTAGGTTTTCTAAGAAACACAGTACCCGTTTTATTTTTAGACACGCGTGTAGTTTATGCAGACGGGGGCAGAAAAAGGGGTTTTGTTTTTCAGCCATTATGGCGTTCTACAACACAGGCGTACGCTATTGTGACCGCACTGTTCTTTCACCATTCTTCTTCCTTTCTATTGAATTACTTCGTTTGGCTGTACATTTATTTTCTAATTTATATATGTGGATTAGAATTTTTCACCACAAATTCTCCCCACTTAAAACAGACATCATATGTCAGTCCATAATTCTATATACACATAGAGAAATTTAATATTATTCCTGGTGATCACGGTGATTCTCATCACACGGATGGCGGCTTAGAAAATCAGCACCCAGGTTAGTTTTTCCAGAAATATATTCTATGCTGAACTGAAATGGTTGCAAAAGCAATGACCGTCGGAGTAACCTCGTATTTTCATGCCTAGCCTGCGCTAGAAACGCCAGGGGTTTCTGATCCGTTTGCAACCTGAATGCCTTCCCATACAGATAAATATTGAATTTCTTGATCGCCCATATTACTGCAAGACATTCTTTTTCGCTCGTTGAATAATTTTTTTCAGCTTTATTCAACTTTCTGCTAGCATATGCCACTGGGGTTAATTCCCCTTCCAGTGAATCTGACTTCTGTAACAGGGTCGCGCCCAAACCGATATTACTTGCATCCGTTCTCACAATGAATTCTTGACTTAAGTCAGGTAATTTCAAAATAGGTTTGCTTGTGAGCTTTTCCTTCAATTCTTGGTATGCCAATTCACACTGTGCTGTCCAGGTAATTCGATCTGGATTTCCCTTGCGTGTCAAGTCAGTTAACGGTGCACATATGGAATTAAAGTTTTTGATATACTTTTGGTAGAAACCACATAATGAGACAAAGGATCTCACGTCTTTCTTTGTTTGTGGCCTTGGGGCTTTTCTTAGTTTCTCTAAATTCTTGGGGTCAGGGGTCATGTTTCCCTGATGGACTGTGTGTCCCAAGAATTCTAATTCTTTACATCCAACGCAACATTTGGTTGGTCGGGCTGTCAAATTCGCTTCTCTAAGTCGATTAAACAGCATGTTCAGAGAGTCAATGTGTTCCTCAAATGTTTCTGTCGCTATAAGGATATCATCCATGAAGTTTGTGATGCATGGATTATTCAGAGGGTCCAACAATTTTCTCATCATTCTAGAGAAGACACTAGGCGCATTCTTCAATCCAAATGGCAATCTGTTAAATTCATAGTGTCCCTCTGAGGTACTAAAAGCTAGGTACGGTCTAACCTCAGGCTTTACTGGAATCTGATAGTATCCTTTGCTCAGATCCACTTTTGAGAAATATTTAGCTTTATTTAGCCTTGCAAAGAACTGGTTTGTATCCGGCAATGGATCCACCTGACCTTCTGTGATAGCATTCAGTCTCCTGTAATCTATACAGAGTCTATGTTCTCCAGAGGGTTTTCTTAAGAGCACCACACTGGATCTATACGAAGATTCACTGTGTGAAATGATTCCTTCCTTCAACAAATAGTCTATCTCTTCCTTCAAGGCTTTCTCCTTAGCGAAAGGAATCGAATATGCCTTCATACATACAGGTGTGGGGTCTATAAGATTCATATCATATTCCAATAAGTTTGTATGGCCCGGTCGGTCCGTTAACACCTCTGTATGATCATCTAGAACCTGTTGCACTCCCTCCTTCTGATCTTTCGTTAAATGTGTACTGATTTTCACCTGTGCCGCTGTCTCACAGGGGTGTAATGGATATTCAAATGATGAAAGTGGTTCCTTTTTCATCTCCATTGCAATAGACAAGGTCAACAAATGTGTCTCTTCCTGATTTTCTCTTTCCAAATATTTCTTCAGGAGATTCACATGATAGATTTTTTCTTTCCCCTTCTTATCTATCTTATAATTTGTTCTAGATACCTTCTCTAGAACTGTATATGGACCTTGCCATTCAATTTGCAACTTATTCTGACTACCGGGTAGAAGAAGCAGTACCTTCTCTCCCACAGCCAAATCTCTGTCTTTAGCTTTCTTGTTGTAATAGGCAGCATGTTTTTTCCTGGCTTGTCTCAAATTTTCATTGGCAAGTTTCCAGCCAGTTTTTAAACGAGTGGTCAGCTCATTCACATATTGGTATTCATTCATAACCCTCCACTCCCAAAGGAGCATAGGCCTTCAACAAACACATGCCAAGTCCTCCTGTCACGTGCCATCATCTCAAGTTCTTTCCATGTTCTCCTCATCATTTTCACCTCTGTTTCCAAGTCTCTTCTCCATGTACTTCTTGGTCTTCCTCTGCCTCTCTTGCCCTGGGGGTTCCAGAACAAGGACTGCCTTGTAATGCTATCAACAGGTTTCCTCAGTGTGTGTCCTATCCATCGCCATCGTCTTCTTCTCATCTCTTGTTCCACTGGCACTTGTCCAGTTCTTGTCATCAGTTCCACATTGGTAACCTTGTCATACCATTTTAATCCCTCTATTCTACGCAAGCACCCATTTATGAAAGTCTGTAGCTTTTTGGTTGTTGTCTTTGTTGTTCTCCATGTCTCCGAGCCATACAATAGGACTGACTTCACATTTGAGTTGAAGATTCTTATTTTCGTGTTGGATCCTATTTCTCTTGATCTCCATATATTTCCCAATGCAATGAAAGCTCCTCTTGCCTTTTGTATTCTTATTTTGATATCGCTGTCTGTCCCTCCAATTTTATCTATATTACTGCCAAGATATGTGTATGATTCTACATCTTGTATTGGTGTTTCTTCAAGTTCAACCCTGTTTTCATTACCTGCATTTATTCGCATTATTTTTGTCTTTTCCCTGTGTATTTTCAGACCCAATTGCTATGACCTCTCATCGAGTGTTTTCAATTTGTCCTGCATCTGATTACGGTTATGGGACAGGAGAGCCAAGTCATCAGCAAAATCCAGATCATCCAACTGCTTAGTCAGAGCACTGGATTCCATTTCTGTTGTGTGTTGTCGATGATCTCATAACCCAATCTATTGCCAGCAAGAAAAGAAATGGAGACAAGAGGCATCCCTGTCGCACTCCTGTTCTTATCCCAAATGGTTCTGTAAGCTGTCCTTCATGAAGAACTCTTCACGTCATGTCTTCATAGGTTTTCTTTATTAAATTAATGATCTTCAGGGGAACTTCATAATGCCTCATCAATTTCCAAAGTGATTCTCTGTCCACACTGTCAAATGCTTTTTCGTAGTCCACAAATCCGATGTATAGTGGTGAATTCCATTCCAGACTTTGTTCAACTATTATTCTCAAAGTGGCTATCTGGTCTGTACATGATCTGTTTTGTCGAAAACCTGCTTGTTCATCTCTCAATTTATTGTCTATGGACTCCTTTAATCTCTGAAGGATAATCCTGTTCAATACCTTTCCTGGCACTGATAGTAACATTATTCCTCTATAATTTGTGCACTCTTGTAGATTTCCCTTCTTAGGCAACTTAACCAGATATCATTCCTTCCATTCTGCTGGTATCTCTTCTTTTTCCCAGACTTTACCAAGTAATTTATATAACGTGTCGATATCTGCTTTGATGGCCTCTGCTGGAATGCCATCAGGTCCAGACGCTTTTCCATCTCTTAGAAGCTTTATGGCTTATATTGGTATGATGATGTAATATTTTCCTCTGCCTTTTCATCAGTCCACGTTCTTAACAGAGCTACACATGGACTTTTAAATTCACAAACTTATTTCTCCTGGCACATGTCAGGTCCTTTCCACTCGAAGCTCTGTAGTGATGATTTTTCTTCCCAGAATCATCATTCACAAAACGACCGCTACCAATTCTTTTCTTGGGGCTCTCTCCCCACTTAGAATTCTTGATGAGAGATTTCCTCTCTACATCTTCTTCCTCCAGTTTACATAAGTCCGATTGAGGGATTTTCGGCTTATCTTGGGGTAAGACATCTTTTTGCACTCTCTGCATAGTGGCCATTGTAAAACAGTCAATTGAAGATTGTCCGTGAAAAGGGGCTTCCCAATCCACTCGGTCCACTTTATTATTCCTTCTATTGTCAGGCCTACGTTTGCCCAGTGGCGTGTCCAGGTCCTGATCAATGTTCCCACTTGTGGGTGTTCCCTCATGTGCTATGCTACACCTTTCTACAAAATTCACAATGTCCCACCTTGCCTTGGGCCAATAATAATTTTGAGCTACCTTTTGGATGATGGTACCTATCTTCTCATGGTCCCCATCGTTTCTCACATGTAAGCTCCTTATTAAGTCTGCCCTATACCTTTTAGGAAGTACCAGCTGTCCCTGACCTTTGGATCTAGTTCCGGTCTTCCGGTATATCAGTTTGTTCTTCATATAGAAGTCTCCCTTGCCTGGAGATGTATGACAAGTGGTCAATTTCCTAAAACAAGGCTTGAGGGTCTTATCCCCAGCCTGTGACTTCCTCATCTGATCTGGAGTGGTATTTATCATAATATCCTCCTCCTTTCTTGAGGTCGACCTGACCTGAAGGGAGGCCATTACTATAGGATTCCTTCTACAACGGTCAGTGTCATGATTGTCCATCCGACAATTTTTACACCACCTCCTTCCTTGGTTGAAAGATTTTCTTTCATCAAATTTCCTTTCATCGAATTGTGGGGTTTTATGTTTATTGTCATACCGTGGCCTATCAAACTGGTGCTTACCTTTGTTATGCTCTCTATGATCAAACTTATTAAAGTTTTGTGGTGCCTTAAAACTGTCTACCTGTTTCTTTTTATTACCTGTTATCTCTGCCTGGGCTGCCTGATATCTTTCAGCAACATTTAGTAACTCACCCAGCCTCTCTGCACCTTGTTCCATGAGAAACTTTCTCAGGTCTGGAGCCATGGACTCTCTTAGTTGTTCTATAAGGATCATTTCCTTAAGATCTTGGGTTTTCCCCAGAGCCGTACATTTCTCCAAGTATGTCTCTAACCGTGCAGAGAACTGGTGATACGTCTCACCTGACAGTAGTTTAGCATTCCTAAATTTTTTTCTATAAAATTCTCCATTCTTTTCATATCTTAACAAAAGAGCCTGCTTTAACATGTCATAATTGTCTTTATCATCTCTGCTCATTTTGGCAAAAACATCATAAGCTGTACCACGAAGCCCTTGTGATAACTTTAAGCTGCACCTTTCTCTCTCTAACCCATACATGGTAGCTAATAGTTCACATCTATTTAGATAGCTCTCAATGTCGTCGTCTTTCTCAACAAAATGATCTAAATGAAAACTCATAGCTGAGGTTGAGGCTCCCTGACTAGCAGTGGCATCAGAGGTAAAAGGACTGGCACCATTTTCAGGAGCATGGCCTTGAAATTCCAACTCCCTTAGTCGTAACTCGTGCTCCCTTTGTAATCTCTTATCTTCTGCTTCCCTTTCTGCAGCCAATCGCTTGTCTTCCCTTTCAGCAGCCTGTCTTCTTTCCTCTGCCTCCAATGCCCTAGCCTCCCTGTCAGCCTCAATCTGCAGCCTCTTAAGTTCTTTTTCAGCTTGTAACTTTCTTTCAGCCTCTTTTTCTAATCTTTCAGATTCTAATTTTCTTTCTGCTTCAAATTTTCTTTCTTCACGTTCAATAAATTTGACACATTCAGTAGTGACATAAGCAATCATAACTTGTCCCTCCATTCCTAAATCTTTAGCAGCCTGCATAGCAGCAGATCGAAACTTTGCCAGGTCCGCCATTTTCTAACAGGCAAATGTATACAATGTTTAACTAAACACTTCAATCTATGACTAATTAACTAAGGACAACCACAAGCACTGAGAGCTCAACCTTATTTATTTTCCACCCAAGAATACCTTTTAAATTTTTATTATTCCCTGAAGTGAATTACCCCCAATATATGTAATAGGAGAAGATTCAAAATCCCGGACAGGACCCCAATATATGTGGTAAGTTGGGATTATATAAATATTTATAGGGGACTTAGTGTACTGACTGAGATCAGCTGTGAAGGTATCTGTATCTAATAAGTGTGGTGTGTTATTGCTATTGTAACCGCACTGTTCTTTCACCATCCTTCTTCCTTTCTATTGAATTACTTCGTTTGGCTTTACATTTATTTTCTAATTTATATATGTGGATTAGAATTTTTCACCACAACACAGAACTAAATTGTGTTGCTTATGTTCTTGTCATTCTCGGGGTAAGTAAAGATATCCTTATAATATATATAATCATGTTAGCTTAAATATACCTGATAGGAGTGTGACTTGAATTCATTTAGAGCATTTCTCCCGGTAATTAATTCAGTGATAATGTAGCGCCGCCTACCGCCTTAGTTAACAGGAGAGCTTAAGCCAGGTGTCAGTGTTATTGTTTACAATGGGTTATTGGTAAACTTACGATAACAGATACTTACTAGGCGTAGAATTAGAGTAATCCGTTCAGTGCTTACCATGGGTTAAGAGTCGGCTAAAATAACGGTCATTACTGTAAGGAACTGTCAGCGGTGTAGGTTATTCACTTAAACTGAATAGAGATGTGCAGGCACCATAACACTGAATTATAGGAGATAGTCACTTATTACTTTCTGATAAAAACTTCTAATGGTTGAGTGGAAATGTTATATGGCTACTTGTGCAGTTAGACACCAGTTTATAACTTTCACAGAAAAGAACAGTCACAGCCATAGATAACATTATATCTTAGGTTTCAGTCACAACTGTATTATTATAGCTATAACATTTCATGTTCCATGTAATACATTTTCCTTTTTTTATGTATCGACCCCAAGGGGAGCATACCATCTATTATGTAATGTCAAATGCTGTATTTTTATGTAAATTCACTTAATGTTGTAAGATGAATAGCATATCCAGTCAGCTGGAACTACAGGGTTAGATATCCCTTATGTTGAGTTGAAAGAAGACGGAGTAGATTTTGCTGTCAGAACATTTACTGACAGGTACATGTATGTACAAAATATAGTAGCCTATGCAGGTGCATGCTGATAAGTGATAGAGTGGAAGTAACAGGAAAGTGACTTATAGGGATAAAGGACAGCCCAAGACTATCATAGCAATGATTAAAATAATTCTAAATCGCATAGTGGAGCATAACTGTTTAGTATAACGTTATTGTAATTTTATTGTTTGCTTGATGTAAAGGTCGTCTCTTTTTGGGTCTCAGTTTCAGGATATACTGCATTTGCTATTGCAAGAGAGTCCAGTCAGGCGACGAACGTAACATTCTCATCGCTCGCACGGCTCCTGAACGCAATTAGCACTACGAGTTGTCACCCCTACCTGAAATACAACCCTTTGTCAACGCCCACCCCTCTAACGGGAAATAAGCTCACGCAGTGTGTAACGAGCCATAGCAAATCTGAAAATCTTATGTTGCAGTAGCAGTTTCCTACTCGCCTCTTGATCACCAGTCAGAGCATTGTGGCTTCCAACATATCTATCAGCCCAGCGTCTTTAGCAGAATAAATCACCAGACTTTGTGTGCTTAAACGGAGCACTTAGTCACGAATAAGAGTTCAAACCCAGCCAAACCGGATTTGAACACCAAGCAAGTAGGAACAATTTCAGCACCGGGATAATAGCGCAATGGACCATTTGTCCTAAAGTAACCTCGTCTTGTGTGTGTTTTCGGGTAATCCAAAACCTCCGCACATATTAGCGGCCAGTCGGATATAGACAGAGTATCTACAACCTATCTCGCTATTAGGGTGTAAACACCAGTGCATAGATAGTGTCTACAGTGTATACAATAGTGAAAATTCATCACCTATAGGAGGATATATATATATATATACCTAAAGACACTACCTAGAGTATTGATCGTGGTCCCCTGAAAACGGAAGGATTGAAGACTCTGTTTTATTCATTTCTGAATGTTCCACAGGTTTTATGTTGGTGGGTTGAGTGTTCGTTGGTGTGTAATGTCATATTTGTGATTATTGAGGTATTCTTATGTTGTTTGTGCTGATATGCATGATTTTTCAGATATATTTCCTTCTTTAATAAATTTTACTCATTTATTAACGCGCTGTTCACGACCCTTTCATCCATAATTAATATTACAAGCTCTTTACTACAGTCTCTATTTTGACAAGAGAAAAGAGAGAGAGAGCGGGCGGTGCTTAGACTATATAAGTGTGTTGATGCTTGGAGAGAGAGATAACTTTTTAACAAATCTTCCAGGTTGGTCTCAAGTCCACCCCCTATTTACACCTTACCTATGTGTAATCTATAACTTTGTCAGGTCACTATCATTTTCGATTTCATTACCATTGTCTAACTCGACAAATACTCTTACACTTTAACTCAACCACGACACAAATGTACATGAATATGCGTGTCCATTTTACGGATGTACAAGAATATGTATGTCACGTGTGCAGATGTATAACAACTAGTATATACGTTTTACGGTTGTACAAAATTATGTACATCATTTGTACATATGTATCTTCTTCTTCTTTGATCCTTAGCCGCCGACCGTCAAAGCAGTCAGTGGCCATCACGCCTAGTGGCGTCTTGTAGGGCAACAACAAATTGATTGTACATATGTATAAGAACGTGTATATCAGTTTTAAAGATGTGCAAGAATATGTACATCACTTGTACGACATAAGGAAGGGAAACCCGAGGCCTGTAAACAGTAAATAAATATTACACAAACATAAAGGTATGTTTTCAGGCACTCGTAAGAAATAAAGAAGTAGAAAACTAGACAACAGAAAAACAACACACGTGAGTGGCTTACCCAGGACAAGATATTTAGATAAGCGAAAACAATGCTGCTTTGGCTGAGCACGTTAATTCTAGAATCTGCCGAACACTTTTTTGAAGAATTAAGCAATGATTAATTTTAGCTCGTTAAGCTCCCATATCTGATTTACTCAGTGGAATACTTATTATTCTGGTATAGCTCCGTTTAAAGTACGTGTAGTAAATTGACTGAGACAAGCACGCACTACATCTAAAAGGATTAAATCAAAGTTAAATTTGTAAAATTTCAAATAACAAAATTTAATAATCACTTAAGTTTTAACAGTTTGAAAATAATTGAATAGTTTAGAAGAAAAGTTTCATCATTGATTGATAGTAGAGTCGATGAAAAAAAGTTCACTTTGGCAGCGTATATTTTGCACTTAGCAGCCAAACGTAGTTTCTGCTCCCGCTGATGGGTTCTTTTTACACTGCTCACGCTCGTCACTGGTCAAGGTTGTCGGGTGTAGCTGTTTCCCAGAAACGTCAAGGAGAGTCTACAAAGTTGGCCCCTCGTCTTAAAGCGTAGGCCACTGTTCCCTTCTTGTTCCAGAGATAGTACTTTCTGCTGGTACTACCAATAACTATGATAAAGAATAGAAACGAAACGCTTTTCTGAGTATTGCGTTTCCTGACACAAACTTATGTGTCCCCTTTCTTCCACCCCATTTATCTCAGAATTTACCTTCGATGAGAATTAAATTTAATCCCTCAGGATAAAACTTTCTTTTACATTTAAATTGAATAGCTTTAGCTTTACATTACATTTAAATGAAAAGGTTAATAGTACAGATAGAATATGTTTACATTTACATTTCCACTGATTGAAAAGTGTTCACAATATAAATTGAATATGTTTTCATTTATGTTTACACTGATTTCAAAAGTTTGAAACTTCCATTAATTTTAAAGTACATATGTTAACATCGACATTTACACTGGTTTGAAACTGAAAGTATTTTAATTAGATTGTACATCATTTCTTTTAGTCAGTCGGGGTTTAGACCAAAACATTCATGTCACACAGCCTTAACAAAAATGATAGACAACTGGCATCTAAACATCAATAACAATAATTTATGTGGAGCAATCTTTGTAGACTTTAAAAAAGCATTCGATATGATAGATCACACTATTTTAATCAGAAAATTAGAAACAATGAAAGTAAATCTTAAGCTGGTGAAGTTAATTAAATCATTTCTGACAGACAGACAACAAGTGGTGTCTTACAATAATTCTTTGTCCAACCCAACTGTTGTCGATATCGGTGTTCCCCAGGGCTCTATTTTCGGCCCTCTTCTCTTTGCCGTATACATTAATGATCTTCCTCTGCACATCAAACATTCATCCTGTGACCTGTTTGCTGATGACTGTACTATTTACGAGGGGCGTTCATAAAGTAATGCACCACATCGTTTTTCTCAGCTAATAATGAAGATAGAAGCATGAAATTTTGCACACTTTAAATATGGCATGTGCCAATTGTGCGCACCAAATTGCACCGCAACCGGCTAAATAATATGGCTGCCCTAAACCGTTGAAATGGAGCGTGTTAGCAACTTGCGTTATAAACAGCGAATTGTGATAGAATTTCTCGTTGCAGAGAAGAAAACTGTTGTGAACATTCACAAGCGTCTATGTGATGTGTATGGAAGTTTTGCAGTCGACAGGAGTACAGTCAGTCGCTGGGTTCAGAGAATCAAAGAATGAGGAAGTGGAGATACGGAGCTGCTTGATCGGCTGCGCTGTGGACGCCCTGCCACAGCCACCAACGCAGAAATGTTGAAATGCGCTGAGGGCATTACTCTTACTGATAGGCCAATCACTACTCAACAATTGGCATCACAGCTGTCAGTCAGCATTGGTAGTGCAAATGCAGTTATAAAAACTCTCGGATTTTCTAAGGTTTGCGCAAGATGGGTTCCTCGAAGTCTCACAAATGACCACCGATTGCAAAGGAAAGCAATTTCTTCTGAATTGTTGGGGCGTTTCAATGCTGATGGAGAGAACTTTTTGGCTAAGATCGTTACAGGTGACGAAACCTGGGCACATAATTTTGAACCTGAGACAAAAAGACAGTCAATGGAGTAGCATCATCCGCAATCACCAAGAAGAAAGAAATTCAAGACAATTCCTTCAGCTGGAAAGGTCATGATCACTGTCTTTTGGGACATTGAAGGTGTGATTCTTGTGGACGTTATGCCAAGAGGAGAGACAATCAATTCGCAAACTTACATTAAGACATTGAAAAAAACTCAATCAACGTTTTCGCAGAGTTCGGCCGCACAAGAATCCAGCAGACCTGCTTCTCCTTCACGGCAATGCGCGCCCTCACACAAGTCTGGAAACACGGGAAGCAATCACCAAATTGGGTTGGACTGTACTACCCCATCCACCCTATAGTCCCGATTTGGCACCCTCTGATTTTCATCTATTTGGTCCACTTAAAGACGCACTCCGTGGGACAAGGTTTGAAGATGATGAAGGAGTGATTCATGCAGCGACGAAATGGCTACATGATCAAGACAAAATCTGGTACGGGCTAGGAATACATGCACTTGTTTCGCGCTGGCATAAAGCCGTACAAGTTGATGGGGATTATGTTGAATAATACCGATGTTTACATGACATATCCATGTATATTGTGTATACATTTCATGCTTTTTGAATAAACAGCTCCTGAGAAAAACTATGTGGTGCATTACTTTCTGAACGCCCCTCGTATATATATGTGTGTGTGTGTGTTAGTTCACATGTTAGTAATATAATATGTAAAATGACAACTTAACGCCAATCCTGGCTCACAGACATTTTTGCTCAGATGAATAAAAGAGACTTGAATCGGCCTCTTTCCCGCGTCTGGGCTGTCGTTTCTTTAATAAGATAATTCCCTCTATGACTCCATGTGTTTTCAGCTTCCTCAGTCCCGGTTTCATTATTAAAATGATAGAGATTTTCTGTGCTGTTTTTGTAAATCCGTCAAGTTTCTCCAAGAAAAGGTCCGGTCTGATAAAAGGAATTCTGAATTCTAACTTTGGCAAGGCATGGTTTCGTCTTGGCAAGCGTGAATCTCATAGTAAATTTTCACAGTGAAATAACACTGAAACTTGTCAGGTTATATGTCTGTTCTATCCCCGCATCTGTTTATTGTGCTTCTAAGTAAAAAGCCAATCGTTTTCAAACATAAAGGTCCCGTGGAGAAATTCAAAATATTTCCGATAACGGAAAATTTTGCACGTGATGTAGAGGTCATCTCTTACATATATGGTATGAGAACATCCGATTGCCTGGCAGACGAAATCACATACTCATCTGTAAATAGATGTAACAAATTATTACTTATCAGAAAGTAATCTATTCACAAACGGGAAATCTCGTTATCTGTCCCGTACTCTGGCCTTTATCAGCGATTAGCAAATACGCTGGCATTTTCGTTGGGCTAATCTGTCGAGGCTGAGGTTTGGTACAAAGGAATTTTACCAACCTGTCTGTCGTTAATAATATTTCTGCCGCTCATTGCAAAGCTTAGCGAAGGGACGGGACACAAACAGACGTAATAACTTTTCCCTGAGAGGAGTGTAAGAATGAAAATACATAATATCTGCTACACATAGCAGAGAAAGAAAGAAAGTGCGACAATTGAAAGCACGCAATAAAAATTAGTACAAAAATGTAACTGATATTGCCGTAGTTAAACAGAGATTGAGAGGGGTCGCCCCATTCGGTCACAGTTACAATGCGTCTGTTAAAGTTCTTAACATAAAAAGTTGCCTTTTACTTTCATTATATTAGACCTATGATTCTTACCTTGGGAGAAATTACCCCCAAGGGGTAATTATGACTTTTTTTCGGGAGTAAAGAAGCGGACGCAGAGCTGACAAAGTTATGACTCATGGATTAAAAAGTCTTGCTAAAAAATTAGTAGCATTTTAAATTTCCGAGTTGGAAATGTCGCGTGGATGAAGACTAAAACGCTCATTAGTCCATCTCGCCCTGAAAATGTAAAAAACAAACCAAAAAAAAAACGAACTACAGTTAATGATCCAGCCGTCTCCTGGGCTACTCCGTATCTGCCCGCGGCCTGGCCTGACTGTCACCAATTTATTATACTCAACTTATCACAGGTTAGATTCATTGCCTTGTGATTTTTCGGTTTTTGCGTCAAACATTTGGTAAGGTATTAGTCAATGGGATTACCTTTTTTTTTTCTTCACTTTTCTTCCTCTTTACAAGTGATCGAAATATTTGTTTTAAAAACTGACAGCTGCTTCTTTCAAACACGTGCACGTTCACGTCTGAACAAGCTCGAAGAACAAGGAGATTATATATATATATATACTGAAGCACATTAAAAACGCACCACTATTATATATACTGATGCTGAGAAGCTGGAAAAAAAAGTGTGGGAATGGATTTTCCCCGTGTTTGTCATGAGGTAGAGAGCGAATGGCTGCTGGAATGGAAAGTGCATGATTCAACCCACGGGTTTGTGTACAGACTACATGAAAACAATGAAAGTTACACGTGCAACACGATTCCCAACAGCTATGACCCTGAAAATGTGTACGCGTTGTGGCAGTATACTTGGTATAAAAAGGCTGTTGAGACAAAACACCCAGTACATGTGCTTGAAATGCCACGACTATCTGAAAACGACCGCCAACGAGCCAATGGTATGTTGGAGACCGGAATGAGCTCGCGGGCCATTGCCAGAATGATGAATTGCCACCACAGCAGTATTGTACGTCTCAATGAACGTTACGGAACCACTGGCAGTGCCCGGGATAGACTTCGGAGTGGCCAGCCACGAGTTACTACCCATGCGCAAGATCGTCATATTGGGCTGAGTCACCTAAGGAATCGTTCTCTCCCTGCAAGTCAAACAGCAAGAGCAATAGTGGGTAGACGTGGGCTAGTCTCTCGAATGACAGACATACGACGACTCAGAGATACGGGCCTTACTGCAAGACGACCTTATGTTGGGCCAAACTTGACTCACAGACATCGTCAGCAGCGCCTGCAATGGGCAGAGCAACATATCAGATGGACTAGACTGCAGTGGAATGCTGTCCTATTCACAGAAGAGTGCAGATTCAACATATCCTTTGCTGATGGACGTATGCGGATTTGGCGACGGTGTGAAAAGCGCTTTGCAGATTGCTGTGTTCGTCAGCACAACCGATTTGGAGGTGGCAGTATTCTTATTTGGGGAGGATTCAGTTTTCACCATCGCTTGCCTCTTCACGTCTTCCGTGCAAATGTTAATGCTGGGACATATCGAGATGAGCTTCTGGATGCATTGGCTGCTCCTGCGTTCACAAATTATCCAGACTTGCAGCTTCTCCAGCAGGATAACGCACGTACACACATCGCATGCATTACGCAGCAATATTTACAGCAGCAGAACATTGTGACGATTGATTGGCCTGCCATATCACCAGACATGTCCCTTATAGAACATCTGTGGGACGAGCTTGGACGCAGAATCTACAGGCAAGGTTCTCCAGCTAATCTGCAACAGCTCGAAGCTGGTCTTACACGTGAATGGGACTTGATTCCCCGGAATTTCCTTCAGAGACTTGTGCGTTCCATGTGGAGCCGCTGCCAAGCTTGTTTGCAAGCACACGGTGGACATACCAGATACTGAGGATAGTGTGAATGAATTTTTGTTTTGCTTGCATTTTCGGTTTTCTCCCTTGCCTGCACAGAATGCAATGAATTTCATAACAATCAAATGTACAAATTAATGACCAGCATGGATTCATAGGAAAATGAATAAAGATTCCAAATATGTAAACTTGTAAACACTTATATTTACATTTCACACTCTGTTCCTGGATTATATAGGTGGTGTGTTTTTAATGTGCTTCAGTATATACCTATGGCTTTGTAAAGGATATTTTCTTCTTCTTCTTCTTCGTACACTCTCAGATATCTACTTCAATATTTTCAAAGAAACCAGTGGTCAGGTTGACGCTTACTGCAACTACATAGATTTTGTCCAGGAATGGTACTGGTGATGGCAATATGTACTGTCTCTGTTCCTCATATATAGGGCATCTTTGAAGCAGATGTTTAGCAGACATTTTATCAGTGCAGATAATTTGCTTAAAAATATAATTATAATGTACTTAAAAATATAGATCTTTGTAACACGTCTGCTTTAGAACTCTTGTAACATTGTTTTAAATTAATTCTGAATAACATAATCATCAAGTGGGATGCCAACAGTCGTTGTCGGTCATATTTATTAAGATCCTGTCCACTGTTTTATCGAATTAATTCTATGTGATGTTTGCTTCCTTTTAAGCGTATCTTACTACATATTGTTACAACAGTGGTTTTTGTTTCTCTTAAACCATATTTTACCACAGATCTTGCGAAATCAACTTTAGAAAAGCAGTTTTGTTTCCTCTTAAACCAGGTTTTACCAAATAATTTACAAAAGTGGTTTAGTTTCCTGTTAAACCAACTTAACCTCATGGGAAAATAGGTGGTGTGTCAGCACCAACACAGACAAGTGCAACACAACGCTCTTCACCCTCTCTCCCAAACAAAAAGCTGGTGTCATCAAGATAAATGAAGAGCTTCTGAGAGAAGATAAACAACCCACCTATCTCGGAGTTACATTTGATGATAGGCTGACATGGAAGCAGCACATCAACAAGGCAGCAACAAAGGCCAGGAAGAAGTTAGCCATCCTGAGAAAACTAAGTGGAACCACATGGGGAGCCAGCTGGAAAATACTTAGTAAAGTTTACCAGCAAGGCATATGACCACACCTGGAATATGGGTCAGCTGCGTGGTGTCCAGCATCAAACCCCACATTACAAGAGCTAGATAAGGTGCAAAACAGGCGCTTAGGGTCATCACGGGGGCAATGAAATCAACGCCTATAGTGGAGATGGAGAAAATTGGGAGGATACAAGCACTGTGAGAACGCAGAGACACGAAAGTGCTAACACAGGTAGAAAAGTTCCTCTGTATGCCGAGCCATCCAATGAAGGACAGATTCCAAAAACTAGCAATGGGGCGATTGAAAAGAAGCAGCTTTATCCACCAGGCCAAACGATTTCGTAAACAAACCTCAGACCTGCCTGAAGTTAACAGCCCCCAAAAGTCTGTGCCAGAACAAACCCCTTGGAGAGAGGAGCCTGGACTACCAGTACACATCCAGACAAAAGTGAAAGGAATATTCGACAGAGATGAACAGAACAGCGTGCAACGAAGGACAGTCACTCTCAGTTTCATGGATGATGAATACCCACAGGACCTCTGGGTCCGAGTATACACGGATGGGTCAGCACAGAATGCAGTAAAAAATGGAGGAGCAGGAGTGTACATAGAATACCCAAACAACACTAGGGATACGGTCAGAGTACCAACGGGGAAATTCTGTAACAACTATGATGCAGAAATCCAGGCAATCAAGGTGGCAATTCAGAAACTGTTGAATACCAATCTCGGTCCACAGCCTGTAGTATTCCTGACAGATGCAAGATCAGCCATCCAAGCACTTCAGTCCAGAAAATTGACAGGTATACAAGCCCTACTTTCTGAACTCTGCAAACAGCGACGGGTCGCCATGCAGTGGATACCGTCTCATTGTGGAATACCAGGAAACGAAAGAGCGGACTGACTGGCTAAAGAAGGTGCTGCAGACGAGCAACCGGATGTACCAGTTACGTACCATTAGAAAAAAAAAGATGATCAAATCAATCAGAAAGCCACCAACACCAACACAGGATGACTACCAAGCTATGAACAGATCAGAACAAATTGTCATTCTGCGCCTCAGAACAGGACACAACCGACTCCGCAGCCACATGTATTCACAATTCAAGATTGGCAATTCAGCCATGTGTATACGTGAACAGGCATTCCAGACTGCGGAGCACGTACTTCAAGATTACCCCGAATATGATATATTGAGGCCAACCCACTGGCCCAGAGAAACCACACTGGAAGCAAAACTATACGGACCTCTGTATGAACTACAAAAGACAGTGAAGTTTATACAAGAAACAACATTGCAGGTATAGACAATATATTTCAAGCGAACGAAAGAAGAAGAAGAAGAAGAAGTAACAAACTTTTACCACATATTTTACAACATTGGTTTTGTTTCCTCTAAAACCAGGTTTTACCACATATCTTACAACAGTGGTGTTGTTTCCCGTTAAACCAAGTTTTACCACATATTTTACAACATTGGTTTTGTTTTCTCTTAAACCAGGTTTTACCACATATCTTACAACATCGGTTTTGTTTCCTCTTAAACCAGGTTTTACCACGTATTTTACAACAGTGGTGTTGTTTCCCGTTAAACCAGGTTTACCACATATTTTACAATAGTTTATTTTTTTCCTTTTAAACCAAGTTTTACCACATATTTTACAACAGTGGTTTTGTTTCCTCTTAAACCAAGTTTTGCCACATATTTTACATCAGTGATTTTGTTTCCCGTTAAACCGAGTTTTACCACATATTTTACAACAGTGGTTTTTTCCCACTTAAACCAGGTTTTACCACATATTTTACAACAGTGGTTTTATTTTCCGTTAAACCAGGGTTTTACCACATATTTTACAACAGGACAGAATGGTTAGAGCGCTGATCTTTTGCGACAAAGGTGCCAGGTTCGAATTACGGTTACATCATGCGACAGTTTACCTAGCTGTGAATGGGTACCCGACTCTGCTCTTGAATTAGAGAAAAAAGCGGCGAGGAAGGGAACTGGTCACCCCCACCTCTTGATCCTGGACCTAGTAAGGTGAAGTCTCTAACACTTCGCTCCCTCTGGCAGTATCTGATGTGAGACGACCTTTGACCTTTTACATATTTATTTGACAGCAGATTTACAACAGTCATTTTTGTTTCCTTTTAAACCTGATTGTACCAGATTCCTGACACAGAATTTACAACAGTCATTTTTGTTTCCTTTTAAACCTGATTGTACCAGATTCCTGACACAGAATTTACAACAGTTATTTTTGTTTCCTTTTAAACCTGATTATACCAGATTCCTGACACAGAATTTACAACAATCATTTTTGTTTCCTTTTAAACCTGATTGTACCAGATTCCTGACACAGAATTTACAACAGTTATTTTTGTTTCCTTTTAAACCTGATTATACCAGATTCCTGACACAGAATTTACAACAATCATTTTTGTTTCCTTTTAAACCTGATTGTACCAGATTCCTGACACAGAATTTACAACAGTCATTTTTGTTTCCTTTTAAACCTGATTGTACCAGATTCCTGACACAGAATTTACAACAGTTATTTTTGTTTCCTTTTAAACCTGATTATACCAGATTCCTGACACAGAATTTACAACAATCATTTTTGTTTCCTTTTAAACCTGATTGTACCAGATTCCTGACACAGAATTTACAACAGTTATTTTTGTTTCCTTTTAAACCTGATTGTACCAGATTCCTGACATAGAATTTACAACAGTCATTTTTGTTTCCTTTTAAACCTGATTGTACCAGATTCCTGATACAGAATTTACAACATTCATTTTTGTTTCCTTTTAAAACTGATTGTACCAGATTCCTGATACAGAATTTACAACAGTCCTTTTTGTTTCCTTTTAAACCTGATTTTGCCAGATTCCTGTCACAGAATTTACAAGTCATTTTTGTTTCCTTTTAAACCTGATTTTACCAGATTCCTGACACAGAATTTACAACAGTCATATTTTCTCCCTTTTAAACCTGATTGTATCAGATTCCTGACACAGAATTTACAACAGTCATTTTTTGTTCCTTTTAAACCTGATTGTACCAGATTTGACAACAGTGATTTGCCGTAGTTTGATTATTTCTCATTTCATGTCGTTACCTACGGTACACAGAACTGCCACTGTTCTGTTTTTGGTCTATTTCTCAACTTTACACTTGATAGCCCTTCCTTGTCCAGTTTTCTTCACCGTTGTCTTTTTTGTCTCACCACATTTTGCCTTCTTTGGGGGTTCCAATTAAGGTCATGTATGAATATACTGGTCGGTTGGGGGGGGGGGGGGGGTTGAGGTAAATGCAATTTATTTCCACTATCTCGCCCTAATCTCCTGCAAATTTGTTTGTTGTCTGATATTATTCCGTAAGATTGTTTTTGCTATGAAATCTGGTCATGCGACGCGGAGGATGTGATGAAGGCACCTGTTGGAGAATGTCTGGAGTTTAAATCTGGTATTATTGGATGAAGAAGACATGGAAAGACCATGAGCTTATGGCACAAGACAGGAAGACTTGGCACAAATTTGTTGAAAGGCTATGCTTCTTGGAGAGCTGAAATGTGATGATGATGATGATGTTTCCTGATGACATGCCACTTTTCTGAGCTGTAGAGTTAGGACTGGTTTTACAATCGTGTTGAATCGTCAAATGTTATTTCATCTAGGAGAGCTGTTGAGTGCCGTACTGGTCGGAGAAAGATCAAAACCAACCTGCTTTATTTATTCTGCGACGACATTGTGGTCTATGCCTCAATCGCTGTCGTTGCTGCTTCCCAAATAGTTAAAGCTAAACAGTTTTAAAATAATATGAATATTGATCGTTATCAGAGCTACTTCATTAGCATCTTCTTATGGAGCATGGATCACCGCTGCAGATGGTGACTTGCTAGTTGCATTCATAAAAAATATCGATCTTTGTAACACATACGCATTAGAACTCTTGTAAAACTGATTTAAATTAAGTTTGAACCATCAAGTGAGATGCCAACAGTCGTTGTCGATCATATGTATTAAGATCCTATCCTCTTTTTTGTCGAATTAATTCTATGCGATGTTTGTTTCCTTTTAAACCTGTTTCTATCGCAGCTTTTGCAACAGTGGTTCTGATACACCAAGACATTACCACAAATCTTGTGAAAACAACTTTAGAACAGCGGTTTTGTTTCCATTTAAACCTTATGTTACCACATCTTCTTACAATATTGGTTTTTAAGCAAATGTCACAGCCCATTTTGTTACAGCAGTGTGTTTTTTTTAGCAATGGTTCATACAAGATGTGGTTGCCAGACCTATGCAAAACCTCATATTAGTTTTATTTTACGACATGCTTGAAGCATATTCTATAGTTTCTTATTCTCCTACACCCACAGTAGAGACCCGTGGTAGCTACATGCAGCATCAAATATGTTTACCAATTATTAATTATCATGCCTTTGTTTATTTGTAATGAGCACTATTCCTGTTTTTGTTACTTGTAATGTGGCTCTGGTTATCTTTTCCTACGTGCCTTGTATCGTATAAGATAATAAAAAAAAAAGACACAGGTGGTCAGCAAAGTCGAGATGTTGTTGTTGTTTGTCCAGACGTTTTGTTTGTACTTTCTTCTGTTGTGAGTTTTATCGCCCAGTATATGACCATGAGAGCGATCGTTGGTGAAACCAGACATCCCTGACTGTCCCCATTGTCTAGTATGAAGAGTTCTGCGAGCTTGCCGTTGTGGACAATTCTACAGGTGGCCTCTTTGGGCAAAGGTTTTCGGATGTCACATTTTCTTATTTTGCAGTCTCCAAACCATGAACTGCAAGTGACCTAGAAATACTTGTTCTTCGAAATCATTTTGCGTTCAGGTTTTCTAGTGTTATTTGTCTTTTTACTGTTTATGTTTTTTAAAAATATTTACAATGTTCCACATTTATTTGAACTCGTCACAAGACCTCGTCCATGTGTCTGCAGCGATGATGTTCGAACTCACGTGACAGCGACGTTTCCATGGCGACAAATCCGCACTGAAATAGACAACATGTCAAAAATAGATTGAACAGCTATCAGTGCAAAAACAAAGTTTGTAATCTTAAAAAGTGAAATTATGTACGGGGAAAAAAATTGAATTACATAATTAAAAACAAAACCAATAGTCTAAAAACATCTTCCTTGAGATAAAATGTACTTTTCTTACTTTGTCTACCTGCAATCTTGCACTGAAGCACTGTGGGGAGCTGACGTTTTGGTTCTTGAGCCAATCGTGCTGCATCACCTGTTGCCAGCCAGAGTTATCGTTGGGTACCGGTAATGTTGTCTATCCATTTGCATCTTTGTCTTCCCTGGGCCCTTCTTGTTGTTGTTTAGCTAGGTCTGTTGAGCCTCTCGCTCTTTTTGTAGCCAATACCAAGACTCCTTGGTATTATCTACACTGCAGATCTAGGCTTGTCCTGTGGCTTTTCTGCCATTCCGAAACGTGTTGAGATGAAGTCATGAGCTCCAGTTTCTCCAGCTTGGCTTGCATTTAAACGATCACATATGGTCCTAAGCTAGGAGGAAGAAGCGTGTGGAATACTGTGAATTCCCCGCCATCCAAGGGGGCTCTCCAGCTATCAGAGCTAAACTACTGTGCTCTGTTTCTGGGCTCTCTCAAGGAATTGTCACGTCCTGCATAGAACCATTTCAGCTCCCCCTACACATCACTGGGTCCATAGTGAGATCTACTGCAAGAAGTCTAGGTCAAAGCCAAAGAATTACGTCTGGGGCTCAAGTGACTTCTCCAAGCTTAGTGCGTAATGCTGGGTTCTCAACATGTTTCATCACAGGGGGAATCCCTGGAAGTGTGTGGATGATTTCAAGACTCAATGAGGGTGTAATTAGCCTCACAGACAGAGGTTCACTTCCACGAATGTATCCTACAGCATTGTGCATAGCTGGTGGTCATACAAGGATGACTTCAGATATGCCTCCATGCATTCCCCATGCCCTCAAACCTGATCTTCTACTGTTGTAGGCACGTAGTGGTGTTTTAACGGGCACCATTCACATTAGATTGCCAAATCACTCAAGTGTCTGCCTTTATATACTTCATGCATATGCAGTTCTCACAATTTTCAGATGTCATAATTTCTCATTCTGTTTCTCCTGGCAATATTAATAGCTCTCCTGAAACATTTAATCTCACACGATATAGGAAGATGAAGGGTCCTGCTGTAAAACGTGGTGAAGGGAAGGTGAATAAAAAAATAAAAAAAAACGGTAACTATTCTTACTAGGTTTAAAGACAAGGAGCAATTTCTGTTTTCTTCTGTCCTAGTGTGAAGAGTTACATTTTTTTCTTATTTTTGAGACGTTTGATACTGATAGCGAAGAGTTGATTAGAATATATTATTTATCAAATGTCGTTTAAGCGCAAATGGCCATAACCAATGACATTCCTAGAACAGCTCTACGGAGATGTCAACAGCATCAGACTGACCACTACTTTCTTTGAACATATTCAAGTTGACGTCTGAGGGTGATCTTTGAACATATTTAAGTTCATCTTCTGAGGGTGATCTTTGAACTATTCATCTTCTGAGGGTGATCTTTGAACATATTCAAGTTCATCTTCTGAGAGTGATCTTTGAACATATTCAAGTTCATCTTCTGAGGGTGATCTTTGAACATATTCAAGTTCATCTTCTGAGGGTGATCTTTGAACATATTCAAGTTCATCTTCTGAGGGTGATCTTTGAACATATTCAAGTTCATCTTCTGAGGGTGATCTTTGAACATATTCATCTTCTGAGGGTGATCTTTGAACATATTCAAGTTCATCTTCTGAGGTTGATCTTTGAACATATTCAAGTTCATCTTCTGAGGGTGATCTTTGAACATATTCATCTTCTGAGGGTGATCTTTGAACATATTCAAGTTGATCTTCTGAGAGTGATCTTTGAACATATTCAAGTTCATCTTCTGAGGGCGATCTTTGAACATATTCAAGTTCATCTTTTGAGGGTGAACGAAAAAGAAAAAGAATTGTCATTTAATTTCTATACTGATAATCTGATGTTTGAGGAGTAGTGACAGTTGATAGGTCATTGCATTGGCTTTTTAACATCTTATTTCAATGACTGTATCAAAGTCTTCAATTTTCTGAGAAAATTCTTCATATGTGCTTACCCACTGGAACCTTTTTAAAATGTGTTTATTATTAACTTAGTGCATTTAATTTAAGCAACGGCAATATATTTGAAAAAACGCTTTTTAGCTTTTGTTTTATATTACTGTATGAATGAATAGATTGGGCGACCGATTCCGCAGACACCTCTACGACATCTCTCAGTTTAAATCCACGCCTGTGGCCATCCACTTCAATGGCCCTGACCACCATGGTGCCACTGACATCCAGGTGACAGCCATCAGATCCTGTTCCTCGGACGCCAACAGTCGGTTTCGCCAGGAACAAGGCCTCATCCATCACACGGTTTGAATACCCAACATTCTTTTCTCTGAGACGCCTTTCTCTATCGAGTCCCGGTTGTATTTTGACTGTCTACATTGATGCGATCACGTTTTTTTATTTTTGTTTTTAAATCGCTTTTCCCTCACTCTATATATTTTAATATTTTTATTTATTTATTTATTTTTATTGTTTTTAATTTTTTAATTTTATTTTATTTTAAAAAATTTTATTTATTATTATTATTATTTTATTTTATTAATTTTTTAATTAATTTTTTAATTAATTTTTTTAAATTTATTAATTTATTTATTGTTTTGTTTTGTTTATTTATTTCATTAAAAAAAATTTTTTTCCTCACTCTTTTCCAGTCCTTGTTTTCATTATTTCTTATTTTTTGTTTTTATTGTACTATCGACTTCCGCTTTCCGGTTTAGTGGCAGCCATCTTGCTTCACATGTGACTGGACAGAAGGGAGTTTTTTTCTCTTATTTTTATAGTTTCATGTTCTCTACTTAATTCTCATTTTCTGTCCCTCCTGTCTCTTGTTTGTCTGTCCCTGACGAAGGCCTTGTGGCCGAAACGTAGGTTTTTCTTGTCCTTTCTCCTTGTAAGACGTATTACTATTTGTGTGTGTGTGTTTTTTTTTCCCCCATTCAACTATGAATGAATAGATAGTAAAAAATGTAATCCACGAAAGCAACATATTCATTCATTCACATATATACGATACTTATACATATAAATCCATATAAGTGATATACTTTTAGTGCTATATAAGTGCATAATTTTATGCCATATCACGAGTAAACAAACTATAGTCGGAGACGGAAGTCGGGAGTCTCAAATTTCAGGAGTCGGAACATTTTTTTTTTGCCCATTCCATCACACTGCTCACTGGGATAAAACAGACGAAAATTACAGACTGATAACGGAGAAATAAAAATCAGAAGACTGCTTTTCTTCGGGTCAATTTTTTTCAGGATCACAGAGACCAGTGTTATTCATTGCTCCCTCTCCTTCCCATTATCAGTCTAAAGCTTATCTTACAGCAATGTTATGCATGACAATGAGACAATCATACATTCTGAGAACAATCAAACAGCCATACCACAAGGGAGGCTATTAACTCAAGCAGGGGTGGATAAAATGCAGTTAAAGATAGCTGACGTGTTTATTTCGCACTTTAAAAAAAAAAATACGAACGTCAACGGGATTCTTCCAGGAGCGCAGTAGAGCTAGCATTTGTGGGTACTTGGCTCAAATCACACTTTGACCATGACCAAACAATTTGACTTTTAGACGTAACTCAGCTAAACCGGAGTTCAGTCACATGCTTGGGACCCAAAGATGCAGCAACAGAGAATGCAGTCAGCGACCCATAGCTTGACTGCTTGCATCAGGGTCAGCGAACCAGAGCTGACCAAGACCCTACTCCACCTCCACGTGGTGGTCCTGGAAACAGCCTGCATCACTGCAGTCTGGCTGAGAGAGTAGGGATCGAAGAGGGAAGGCAAACCCGGTCCCAAAAAATGCCGTGCTGAAGTCGGATGTGTCGGCCGAAGGCGCAGATATCACAGCTCCGGCGTAAACAGACACAACGCAACCAACGTCCTCTTCAGGACGAACGAGGAAGAAGAAGAAGAAGTCACATGCTTTAGGAAAAGAGTTTTGTGACCTGCAGGTCAAAATGCTGTATACAATTTACAATATAAAGTAGAGCCGGGATCTTTAACGATCAATTAATCCATTAATCGTTTAAATTTTTAATCGATTAATTGATGAAAACAAATTTTCATCGATTATTCCCTTTTTAGCAGTGTTTATGTTGTTTGCTTAAATGCGAGAGTATGTACTATGTTAGATGTTTGTGATAAGAAATTAGGTAGGTTTGGTCAGAAACAATACATTGTTTGGTTGTAACTGTTCAGTATTCTCATTCCAACGTCAGGACGACGTTGCCTTATAACTAGTACAATAAATAAAAGTCTTTAGTGATCTAAAAAAAAAATGTTATTTATGATTTGGTTAATTTTTAAAATTGTTCGAAATCTTCGATAAAAGAAATTCGATTAATCGAATAATTATTTAAAATCAATCCCAGATCTAGTATAAAGCTAAATGGTTTTTGTATAACCACAGGGGAAGTAACCATTTTTTTTGTTGAACCTTCCTTTCATCTTTCGTAAATGTTGTATTTATCTGTCTGTCTGTGTGTCTATATATCAAATATCCTAATTTCTATTAATCCTTCTCTTATCTTACTTAATTATTATTATTATTCCTTTGGCCATCGACCGACTAAGCAGTCTACGGCCATAACACCTTGCGGCGTCATAGGGCAACAAGAAATTGTCCGTTGTTCCGTCACACCTAACGGCGTATATTGGTACAACAGACTTTTAATTGTTGTTTCTGTGATCAATGTGACAGCAAGCGGTAGATCAATCCGCTGTGGTCTTACTTAATTACTTTCTGTCTTTTCACTTTATTTTTGTCTTTTTGTATTTCTTTTTTTCCTGTAATCATATTTTTCGCTTTTTTTTCTTTTCTTAGTTCACATCTTTCTTTCTTCTTTTCTTTCTTTCAATATTCTGTCTTTCTTTTATTTTTCTTTTCTTGGGGGTCAGAGAGGCTAAGAGGTATGGCGTCCGCCTCTAGTTCTAAAGATACGGGGTTCGGTTCCCAGTTCAAGGAGTATATTTGATGTACATTTTTTCAAAATCCATGGGTCCTATTGTTGTCATACTCCCCCCCCCCCCGATCTCATGGGTAGGGAGATCGGGTGCCTAACCTTCTTGGATAAGGGAGAAAATAATAGGAGGTCCCTTGTGCAAGTCGCGCACCTTAAACATCCCTCGGTAGTTGGAAATCGTAAATAGTAGGCCATACGGCCGTTGCCCTGGCAAAATTTGGAAAGCCTACCCACCAAAAAATATTTATAGAATGTTTGATTCCTATGTACTCACACTGGGATCCTCGCTGGTGATACGGAATTCATGCACTGTGCTGAAAATGCAGTTGTCCATGTAAACAGATCTATTAGCTGTTACTAGCTACGGCCGCAAATAGATCTATTAGCTGTTACTGGCTAAGCAGTTAATTACTGCTGAGTAGCATGCGTTCAATTAATGACTGCCCTAGGATTAATTATTGTTGGGGCAACAGTGAACTGTTGCGTGCGATCACTAATGCTTCGTTATTACTCTAAAAGAACTGTTGGAATGATTGCTACTCACACTCACATCACCATTTTCATCCGATACTCGTCGCTGTCGCGGCTCATAGCGGAATGTCTCCAACCTTGGTTGGCTTTCTGAGATCTTCATCGTTGCCTGTGGAAAAGAGTAGCCATTAATTACTGCTAAGTGTCCAGTGTACACAAGAAATAATGCGCATGTGTCTGTTGGTTATGAACAAATGCCAATGGAACAATGGATGAATAGAAGACGCTAGCTATGGATAACGCACACAAATGAAAAATCATGTAACTGTGATAAACGAGCGCAAAGCCTTATCGCTCTATCTTTTCCTACATCATTCTTATTTTATTTTCTCCCACATTGTGCTTTTTCATCGCACATTTGCTATTTCATTTGTAAACTGTAATATTGATTACTCGCATCTGGTACCTAAAGAACCACATTTGTCCTTTCATCGGTGGTAAAGAAATTCTTTTGATTCAGTTCTCCACTTTGTTAAACACATCTGTAATCTTTATTACTCGCGATTGGTATCTAGAGGACCACATTTGTTCTTTCATCGGTGGTAAAGAAATTCTTATGATTAAGTTCCCCACCTTGTTAAACACAACCGGTTACACGAGGAGAGCGGGGCTGACACACAAGATTAGTATAAGCCGTTGTCTAAACACAACAACATTTGCTTCCAGATGGAATACAATAAGCCCGGCACGACAAAGGGACTTGTTAGCATGCAAGCGACAATGGACCGAGGGAACAAAGGCCGCCGCCAGCAGCATAGAACAAAAGCTGACGCCCGGGGCGATAGACAAACAGAAGTTGACGGAGGGCTTTGTGACGGTTGGAAGGCGGGAGATTTTCTTTGCATCTGTTTGTCATACAGCACGGCATTGAAAGTTGGTAGAGAGTGACCCACCCACTTTTAGACTGATAGGGTAGAAGAGAGATTCTAGGTACGAGAAACCAGATGGACTCTTAGCTATTGGTTGTATGGGCGGAGTTTCAAGTCACAGGAAAGATTTGGTTTTTTTTCAACATTGTGTGTTCTTAAAGGATTTGCAATTAATTCAGCGAAGGGAAAGGATTTTGCGAAGGTTAGTAGATCGGATACAGATTATTAATAATTTTTTTCTTATTCTTTATTCATTTTAGCCTCAAAGCTAAATTTGTGAAAGATACATTTTCAATTTATTCTTTTCATAAATGATTAATAAAATCAGAAGATTTTCCTCTAAGATGATAGGCTGATAGGAAGTAATTAATTGTACATACTTCACCTTCATCTAACTTATTAAATCATCATCACAGTCTTCCATGCGCACACACTCTCATGCACAATATATTTAACATCATTAGAATCGAACTCACAGAGATCAATAGTGAGAAGTAGAATAAATAAAAGTCAACCAGTGATATTAAGTGTGAAAACGTACGAAGACTTTTATGTGTCTTCAGTCCATCAGAAATCTGAGTTTACACGCTACGTGTCTGACGTCTAACCAGAAATAAGTTATCAAAACGGACATTTGGCAAGCAGCATTCGCCATAGGACATCCTTTATTCATCAAATAAAAAGGAATATTTCTCGCCCACTATTAAGACGGTGTGGTGAAGTGGGATGTTATAAATATTTATAGGGGACTTAGTGTACTGACTGAGATCAGCTGTGAAGGTATCTATATCTAATAAGTGTAGTGTATTATAGATAACCTTACTTGCTGCCACATATATATATATATATCTCAGTCAGAATTATTCTGGAATAGTGTGATGACTACGTTGTATGTCTAGGGTATGTGTATGATGAAGTGTAAGTCATAACAACAACAGACAGATAAACAATTTAATTTATTCCACCACACTTGACAACACTGTGACACTCACATACATATAACACTCTAAAGGATAACTTAAAGGAGTCACTGATAACTTTTCAAATAACAATATGTATTCATTGCTGTTATGAATGAATATGTGTCCTGATTCAATTACAAAGGGAACCAGGAATCACAATCAATTTTACTTACAAGTTATATGTACAGAATTTATCAATATGAATATAGTAGTGACATATATTATTAAAAGTATCCTATGTGTGTCAGTTGTGTAGTAGTAATATGAGGTAATACTGGTTTTGTTTTGTTCAAGCTCTGTTGGTATTTGTCATCATGACTTCAATAGTTTGTCTTTAGGGGAACTATTATTGGAGATGTTCTCAGTTCCTGATATTAACACAATTTAATTCCCCTCTTAATGTTATTTTTACAAGGTCATTTTAAGCTGGGGGTACATAATTTTGAGCTCAGCTGGCCACATCAGCTTATCTGGCGTGATGGCGGCAGGAACAGACTCCTCTGCTCGACTCTCCCCTCGGCTCTGGAGACACCTCACTGATAGCTAAATGGACCAAGGAGTATGCTGTCCGACTCTGGATTCAGCAAAGCTCTGACCAGGTGCTGCTCAATACCATCAAGACCACGGTCCCTGAAAACAAGAAGGATGTACCTTCTACTTCATAACTAATTTATACTCTCTTTTTACACTGAGCACAATACATCACAAACATTGAGTTCAGAGCGTTAGGCCAACTGTCAGCTTCATCTGAAATACTTTATACCAGCATTAACCTCCTTAATGGTTACTACGCCTCTGCACTTCCAGCATTATTTCTGTCTAATCAATAATCTAGGTGTCAGTGTACTGTTTGGCCATTCCATGCAGTTTTACTTTCCTCCGACACCTTCTGTTCAGGCTGGAGCATTATAGGCTTTATATCATGTTTGCTACTGAACTACACATATATACAGGCATAAATTAACAATTCACATTCAATTTTCATTAAAAGATACTGAATGTTTCAAGCTTACCACAATTCATGGAAACAAACACAGATACGTTGATTAGCAATGAATTCTGGCACAAAATACTGGCACAAATTCCCATCTGCTTATGTTCCAGGCTTTTATTTAACACAAATATGAGCTGGCTTCAACGCACTGTTGCTTTATCAAGCTTATTTGCACTAGTGGTCTCGAACTAACGCTCCTAAGTGAGTATATCAGCGAGTCTAGCCAATGGAGCCACGTTTCGACAAGTATTTGAAAAAATTTTAACTTCCTACGTCTCCCCTAACAACCAAAGATAGTATTTATAGTCCGACTAATCGTGTGTAGCCTTACATATCATTCCAGCCAATCAGTTCAAATGTAACTTGTGGCCCATTTCCCGTACAATGGTGGTGAAAAAAAATCTACCACTGAGCGATTCTGATTTTGGGTGTTGTCTGACAGCACCATCATTTTATTTTGGCTATAACTTGTTAATTCCTAGACTATTTGCATAACGTTGTACATATTCTTTGTCAGCAAACCCTAAGGAACCCAAATATATATATTTAATAGAACTAATATGCTGCGTTCAAAATATGCAATTCCTTCTACCTCCTGTTTCGAAGATGTGCTGTCTGGGTACTGTAATGTTTTCAAACGTAAACCCATCTATTGTTATCTTTCCTAATAAGCGTTTTTTGTGATTTTAAAACCTAACTCTGGGAAGGGTAGTGAATTTATCACTGTCCGTCCGAAAAAAAGTTAGTGCATGTAGTCTTACACGCGTGATGGCAGCATTTGTGTATCGCGCGACGCGTGTTTAGTGTTCGGCTTTCTGCCTCTCCCTTCTCGCTATCCTTTAGTCCATCTGTCTTTTGTTTTTGGTAACATAGTGTAGAAAAAGACATGAATGGAATTTAAAATTTAGGTCAACTTGCATATTTCAAGGTTTTTCTTAGAAAGGCAGCACATTTTATTGTGTGTTTGGGAAACGCGTGTATGTTGCAGAAGGCCTTTAATATCAACGTGAAAGCGTTACAATTTGCCGACGAAGTAGAAAAGAAGGGGGATTTCGAGTACTGTCATTGTGACAGCACTGTTCTTTACCATTCTTCTTCCTTTATTTATTATATGTATTTATTAGGCTTTATATTTACTTGATAATTTATATATGTGGATTAGAATATTCCACGACATCTCCCCTCTTAAAACAGACATTATATGTCAGTCCTTTATTCTATATACACATAGAGAAATTTATTATTAGTTCTGGGGTTTACGGTGATTCTCATCACACGGATGGCGGCTTAAAAAATCCGCTCCCAAATTTGTTTTTCCAGATATATACTCAATGCTAAAATTATATGGAGCCAAAAGTAAAGACCATCGGAGTAACCTGGAGTTCTCATGCTTAGCCTGTGCTAGAAACGATAAAGGTTTGTGGTCTGTTTGCAACTTAAAGGCCTTCCCATACAGATAAATATTGAATTTCTTTATTGCCCATATTACTGCAAGACATTCTTTTTCGCTAGTTGAGTAATTGATTTCGGCTTTATTCAATTTTCTGCTAGCATATGCCACTGGGCTTAATTCCCCATCCAATGCATCGGATTTCTGTAGTAGAGTTGCACCTAACCCAATATTACTTGCATCCGTCCTTACTATGAATTCTTGACTTAAGTCAGGTAATTTCAAAATGGGTTTACTTGTGAGCTTTTCCTTCAATTCTTGGTAAGTCATTTCACATTGTGGTGTCCATGTAATGCGATCTGGATGTCCTTTACGTGTCAAATCAGTTAACGGTGCACATATGGAATTAAAGTTCCTGATATACTTCTGGTAGAAACCACATAATGAGACAAAGGATCTCACGTCCTTCTTGGTTTGTGGTCTCGGGGCTTTCTGTAGTTTCTCTAAATTCTTTGGGTCAGGGGTCATGTTTCCCTGATAAACTGTGTGTCCCAAAAATTCCAATTCTTTACATCCAACGCAACATTTGGTGGGTCGGGCTGTTAAATTTGCCTCCCTAAGTCGATTAAACAGCATGTTCAGAGAGTCAATGTGTTCCTCAAATGTTTCTGTGGCTATCAGGATATCATCCATGAAATTTGTTATACATGGATTATTCAGAGGGTCCAATAATTTTCTCATCATTCTAGAGAAGACACTAGGCGCATTCTTCAATCCAAATGGCAATCTATTAAACTCATAGTGTCCTTCTGAAGTACTAAAAGCTAGGTATGGTCTAACCTCAGGCTTTACTGGAATCTGATAGTATCCTTTACTCAAATCCACTTTTGAGAAATATTTAGCTTTATTTAGTCTGGCAAACAGCTGAGTTGTATCCGGCAATGGATCCACCTGTCCTTCTGTAATAGCATTCAGTCTCCTGTAATCTATACAGAGTCTATGTTCTCCAGAGGGCTTCCTTAAGAGTACCACACCGGAACTATATGAGGATTCACTGTGCGAAATAATTCCTTCCTTCAACAGATAGTCTATCTCTTCCTTCAAAGCTTTCTCCTTAGCAAACGGAATCGAATATGGTTTCATACAGACAGGTGTGGGGTCTATCAGTTTCATATCATATTCCAATAGGTTTGTATGCCCTGGTCGGTCTGTTAACACCTCTGCATGATTATTTAGAACCTGTTGCACTCTCTCTTTCTGAGTTTTCGTTAAATGTGTACTGATTTTTACCTGTGCTGCTGTCTCACAGGGGTGTAATGGATACTCAAATGATGAAAGTGGTTCCTTTTTCATCTCCATGGCGATGGACAAGGTCAACAAGTGTGTCTCTTCCTGATGTTCTCTTTCCAAATATTTCTTCAGGAGATTCACATGATAGATTTTTTCTTTCCCCTTCTTATCTATCTTATAATTTGTTCTAGATACCTTCTCTAAAACTGTATATGGACCCTGCCATCCAATTTGTAACTTATTCTGACTCCCGGGCAAAAGAAGCAGTACCTTCTCTCCCACAGCCAAATCTCTGTCTTTCGCCTTCCTGTTATAATAGGCAGCATGTTTCTTCCTGGCTTGTTTTAAATTTTCATTGGCAAGTTTCCAGCCAGTTTTCAAACGAGTGGTCAGCTCATTCACATATTGGTATGAAGATGTAATGTTTTCCTCTGCCTTTTCATCAGTCCACGTTCTTAACAAAGCTACATATGGACCTTTAATTGTGTGGACCTATTTGTCCATGCACCGGTATGGTCTCTTCCACTCGAAGCTTTATAGTGATGATTTTTCCTCCCAGAATTATCATTCACAAAACGACCGCTACCAATTTTTCTTGTCTTGGGGCTTTCTCCCCACTTAAAATTCTTGATGAGAGATTTCCTCTCTACATCTTCTTCCTCCAGTTTGTTTAAGTCCGATTGAGGGATTTTCGGCTTATCCTGGGGTAAGACATCTGTTTGCACTCTCCGCATAGTGGCCATTGTAAAACAGTTAAGTGAAGCTTGTCCGTGAAAAGGGGCTTCCCATTCCATTTGGTCCACTTTTCAAATTTATATTTCTTTTTATTATCAGGCCTAATTTTGCCCCGTGGCGTGTCCAGGTCCTGATCCATGTTCCCACTTGTGGGTGTTCCCTCATGTGCTATGCTACACCTTTCTACAAAATTCTCAATGTCCCATCTTGCTTTGGGCCAATAATAATTGTAGCCACCTTTTGAATGATGGTACCTATCTTCTCATGGTCCCCATCTGGTTTCACATGTAGGCTCCTTATTAAGTCTGCCCTATATCTTTTTTGAAGAACCAGCTGTCCGTGACCTTTGGATCTAGCTCCAGTCTTCCTATACATCAACTTGTTTTTCATGTAAAAATCTCCCTTGCCTGGAGTTGTATGACAAGTTGACAATTTTCTGAAACAAGGCTTGAGTGTTTTATCCCCAGCCTGTGCCTTCCTCATCTCTTCTGGAGTGGTATCCAACATAATATCCTCCTCCTGTCTTGAGGTCGACCTGACCTGAAGGGTTGCCATATACACAGGTTTCCTTCTGCAACGGTCAGTGTCATGATTGTTCATCTTACAATTTTTACACCACCTTTTTCCTTGGTTGAAAGATTTTCTTTCATCATATTTCCTTTCATCGAATTGTGGGGTTTATTTTTATTTTCATACCGTGGCCTATCAAATTGGTGCTTACCTTTGTTTTGATCCCTAGGATCAAATTTATTAAAGTTCTGTGGTGCCCTAAAGTTATCCACTTGTTTCTTTTTATTACCTGTTACCTCTGCTTGAGCTGCTTGATACCTTTCAGCAACATTTAGCAACTCACCCAGCCTCTCTGCACCTTGTTCCATGAGAAACTTTCTCAGGTCTGGAGCCATGGACTCTCTTAGTTGCTCTATAAGGACCATTTCCTTAAGATCTTGGGTTTTCCCCAGAGAAGTCCATTTCTCCAAGTATGTCTCTATTCGTGCAGAGAACTGGTGATAGGTTTCACCTGACAGTAGTTTAGCATTCCTAAATTTTTTCCTATAGAATTCTGCATTCTTTTCATATCTTAACAAAAGAGCCTGCTTTAGCATGTCATAATTTTCCTGATCACCTCTGCTCATTTTTGCAAAAACTTCATAAGCTGCCCCACGAAGTCCCTGAGATAACTTTAAGCTCCACCTTTCTCTCTCTAACCCATACGTGGTAGCTAATAGTTCATACCTATTTAGGTAGCTCTCTATATCATCGTCTTTCTCAACAAAATGATCTAAATGAAAATTCATAGCTGAGGTTGAGGCTCCCTGAGTAACCGTAGCATCAGAGGCAAAGGGACTGGCACCATTTTCAGGAGCATGGCCTTGAAACTCAAACTCCCTTAGTCGTAACTCATGTTCCCTTTGTAATCTCTTATCTTCTGCTTCCCTTTCTGCAGCTAATCTCTTGTCTTCCCTTTCTGCAGCCAATCTTCTTTCTTCTGCTTCCAATTTCTTAGCCTCAGCCTCAATCTGCAACCTCTTAGTCTCCCTCAATTGCAACCTCTTAGTCTGTAACTTCTTAATTTCCCTTTCAGCCTCTAACTTTCTTTCGGCTTCAAACCTTCTTTCTTCGCGTTCAATAAATTTGTCACATTCCGTAGTAACATAGGCAACCATAACTTGCCCATCTAATCCTAACTCTTTTGCAGTCTGAACAGCAGCAGATCGAAATTTGGCCAGGTCCGCCATTGTCTATCAGGTAAATTTATACAATGTCTAACCAACAATTTAATCTCTAAATATATCTAATGGACAACACAGGCACCGTGAGCTCAACCTTATTTAATTCCACCCAAGGATACCTTTTAATTCTTATATTCCCTGAAGTGAATTACCCCCAATATTTATAATAGGGAAAGATTCAAAATCCCAAGAGCGAGACCCCAATATATGTGGTGAAGTGGGATGTTATAAATATTTATAGGGGACTTAGTGTACTGACTGAGATCAGCTGTGAAGGTATCTATATCTAATAAGTGTAGTGTATTATAGATAACCTTACTTGCTGCCACATATATATATATATCTCAGTCAGAATTATTCTGGAATAGTGTGATGACTACGTTGTATGTCTAGGGTATGTGTATGATGAAGTGTAAGTCATAACAACAACAGACAGATAAACAATTTAATTTATTCCACCACACTTGACAACACTGTGACACTCACATACATTTAACACTCTAAAGGATAACTTAAAGGAGTCACTGATAACTTTTCAAATAACAATATGTATTCATTGCTGTTATGAATGAATATGTGTCCTGATTCAATTACAAAGGGAACCAGGAATCACAATCAATTTTACTTACAAGTTATATGTACAGAATTTATCAATATGAATATAGTAGTGACATATATTATTAAAAGTATCCTATGTGTGTCAGTTGTGTAGTAGTAATATGAGGTAATACTGGTTTTGTTTTGTTCAAGCTCTGTTGGTATTTGTCATCATGACTTCAATAGTTTGTCTTTAGGGGAACTATTATTGGAGATGTTCTCAGTTCCTGATATTAACACAATTTAATTCCCCTCTTAATGTTATTTTTACAAGGTCATTTTAAGCTGGGGGTACATAATTTTGAGCTCAGCTGGCCACATCAGCTTATCTGGCGTGATGGCGGCAGGAACAGACTCCTCTGCTCGACTCTCCCCTCGGCTCTGGAGACACCTCACTGATAGCTAAATGGACCAAGGAGTATGCTGTCCGACTCTGGATTCAGCAAAGCTCTGACCAGGTGCTGCTCAATACCATCAAGACCACGGTCCCTGAAAACAAGAAGGATGTACCTTCTACTTCATAACTAATTTATACTCTCTTTTTACACTGAGCACAATACATCACAAACATTGAGTTCAGAGCGTTAGGCCAACTGTCAGCTTCATCTGAAATACTTTATACCAGCATTAACCTCCTTAATGGTTACTACGCCTCTGCACTTCCAGCATTATTTCTGTCTAATCAATAATCTAGGTGTCAGTGTACTGTTTGGCCATTCCATGCAGTTTTACTTTCCTCCGACACCTTCTGTTCAGGCTGGAGCATTATAGGCTTTATATCATGTTTGCTACTGAACTACACATATATACAGGCATAAATTAACAATTCACATTCAATTTTCATTAAAAGATACTGAATGTTTCAAGCTTACCACAATTCATGGAAACAAACACAGATACGTTGATTAGCAATGAATTCTGGCACAAAATACTGGCACAAATTCCCATCTGCTTATGTTCCAGGCTTTTATTTAACACAAATATGAGCTGGCTTCAACGCACTGTTGCTTTATCAAGCTTATTTGCACTAGTGGTCTCGAACTAACGCTCCTAAGTGAGTATATCAGCGAGTCTAGCCAATGGAGCCACGTTTCGACAAGTATTTGAAAAAATTTTAACTTCCTACGTCTCCCCTAACAACCAAAGATAGTATTTATAGTCCGACTAATCGTGTGTAGCCTTACATATCATTCCAGCCAATCAGTTCAAATGTAACTTGTGGCCCATTTCCCGTACAATGGTGGTGAAAAAAAATCTACCACTGAGCGATTCTGATTTTGGGTGTTGTCTGACAGCACCATCATTTTATTTTGGCTATAACTTGTTAATTCCTAGACTATTTGCATAACGTTGTACATATTCTTTGTCAGCAAACCCTAAGGAACCCAAATATATATATTTAATAGAACTAATATGCTGCGTTCAAAATATGCAATTCCTTCTACCTCCTGTTTCGAAGATGTGCTGTCTGGGTACTGTAATGTTTTCAAACGTAAACCCATCTATTGTTATCTTTCCTAATAAGCGTTTTTTTGTGATTTTAAAACCTAACTCTGGGAAGGGTAGTGAATTTATCACTGTCCGTCCGAAAAAAAGTTAGTGCATGTAGTCTTACACGCGTGATGGCAGCATTTGTGTATCGCGCGACGCGTGTTTAGTGTTCGGCTTTCTGCCTCTCCCTTCTCGCTATCCTTTAGTCCATCTGTCTTTTGTTTTTGGTAACATAGTGTAGAAAAAGACATGAATGGAATTTAAAATTTAGGTCAACTTGCATATTTCAAGGTTTTTCTTAGAAAGGCAGCACATTTTATTGTGTGTTTGGGAAACGCGTGTATGTTGCAGAAGGCCTTTAATATCAACGTGAAAGCGTTACAATTTGCCGACGAAGTAGAAAAGAAGGGGGATTTCGAGTACTGTCATTGTGACAGCACTGTTCTTTACCATTCTTCTTCCTTTATTTATTATATGTATTTATTAGGCTTTATATTTACTTGATAATTTATATATGTGGATTAGAATATTCCACGACAGACGGTGAACGCAGCATTTTTCGTCACCTTATTTCACGTGCGCACAAGCTCAATACATAGTTATATCAAGTTCAAATCACTCGAAAGCTTACTGCATGAGTCAATCTAAAGCTCACAGTTGATTGCTTATTCAAATATCAAGTTCAGTTCCATCACAAGCTACTACATGAGTCAAGCTAAAGCTCATAGTTGATTACTCATATCAAGTTCAGCCCCATCGGAAGCTTACCATCTGAAGTCAAGCTAAAGAGCTCAAAAGCTGAGTCTTATATTTATATCAAGTGCAACACACTCTTAAGCGCACTCTATGAAGTTTACTCCAAAGTATATTTCATGAATCACGATTACAAAATCAAGTTAATGAGTCTACATATTAAGAACATTTCGTGAAGATATCCAGTCTTGCAAGTACCCTTCGGAGATTAGACTAAACGTCATTTTTCATACGACAACTGTTAACTGTTGATCAATGCTACAGAGATATTGTTAAACAGTGAAGGACTATATATCGTCAATGTTCTCAGTACAACAAAAGTTTTCATCAGAACGTTCTCGACTTAGAGATACCCACTCGACATACCTTATAACAACTTGGGACATTCTATGCTGTAATGAAGTCTGAATCATATCTCGGCATCATTCAAAATGTATCACCGCGCAACCCCCGTGGAAATAAGTGACGAATGAAACGCCAACTTGGTACACGTATTGTCGGAGGATACGCTAGGCTATTCAACATGGAGACAACGAAAGTGTAGATGTTGAGAATATTTCAGAAGGCAGTGTGCAAAAAATAATGGAGTACCTAGTTATAGAAGGACCCAATTCGATAATATGGATCATTAGCCTTAGGCAGATAGCAATCGATTCACTGGATGTGTTGTAGAGCCGAAGTTATTATGAATAGAAGACAGTGGAGCATGAGCCATGTTGTGTTTTTCCCTGTTTCGGCTGCTCCAGGGAATAGTCAGATAAACTATAGGATAAAGTGGATATCCATAGTGAGAGAGCTCCCTCATATAAGTAAAATAAGCCTAAGATGGAGGAAATATGTGCAGAAATAAAGACTTTAGACATATTTAGGATTTTGCATTGGAGCACACTTTGCCAAAACCTACACTGTTTGCGTGATTGAAAAATACTGTGGCCTAGTTATTATCTCGTACATCCGCAAATCCACTATATAAGGGGAGGGAACAAAAGGCGCACACACTCGCCGACTATTTCAAACTACAGACACGGAGAACAGCATCGGTACTACTCCTTTGCCATCTGCAGAAGTGTGAGCAGACTGTGTAACCATTTAAAGCCTGTCTGTGATTGAGAGTGAGCGCGATGTTAATTTAAAAAAAAAATATATATGTAAATATATTTTCAATATGTGCTTAGAGTAATATTGGTATGTGTAGAATCATTGTGCTATTTCTGGAGGAAAACCCGAAGTGTGTTGGTTTAGTTTAATTGTGTAATAAATAAGTAGAACGAATGGATTGAGCTAGTTGGTTGTGGACAGCGTTTTAAAGATATTATGCTTGCTTGGAAAGACTATCCAAATTGGAAGAAAGAATGATTGTAACAGATTGATTTTCTGAATTGTCTGATATATGACACAATGATTACCATAAGGCCTATATGATTTTAAAGAAGCAAATCATGGACAGAACTGTAACAAGTAAGTTACTGAAATATTGTGCTGCAACTTGAATGAATTGTGTTATTCATGACTTACTATGTCTCTTGTGATTAACCACAGCTTGTCTGAACTGTCTCATTATACCTCCTGACTGTGTAGGGAGACAATGAGCGATACTACGTAGGTTGTATATTATGTTTCAGGTTATATCCTGCCCTGTGTGTCGTACTAAAATCTTTAGTGACCAAGTCAGCTAGTAGATGTTCAAGTTGTTCAGGGCCTGTGCCAGATCAACTGTGTCATCTTGATTTGGAAGACCCGCAGTTGTGGGGTTCTCTCCGATCATACTGTTCGAGGCCTTGAAGGATAAGTAGCTCTTTGTTGGGCTACTTCTACTTTCAATTACTACACACCTACAAACAATCTGTGTTATGATGATAGCAAAATCCTGTGGTTTATTGGGAAGACAATTGACAGTCATATCAGTCTTTATGACTTTATCATAAATTAACATTGATATTCTATTCAAGAAAGCCCAAAAGAAAGACATATTTTCTCAAGGATCCAGAAAACAGTTGAAGTGAACTTTGTTAGTTACAATAACTGAAATGTAAATGTGATATATATATATAAATATAAATATAAATATATATATATATAAATATATATAAATATAAATATAAATATAAATATAAATATAAATATATATATATATATATATATATATATATATATATATATATATATATATATATTTATATATGTATATATATATATATATATATATATATATATATATACACATATATACATATATACATATATACATATATACATATATACATATACACATATACACATATACACACATACATACATACATACATACATATATATATATATATATATATATATATATATATATATATATATATATATATATATATATATATATATATATATATATATATATATATATATATATATATATATATATATATATATGTATATTGTATATGTGTATATGTGTATATGTGTATATGTGTATATGTGTATATATATATATATATATATATATATATATATATATATATATATATATATATATATATATATATATATATATATATATATATATATATATATATATATATATATATATATATATATATATATATATATATATATATATATATATATATATATATATATATATATATATATATATATATATATATATATATATATATATATATATATAATGGAAGTGAAAATGATTTTATTTTGAAATCAATTTGATTTTATTTGAAATTTAACAGAAGTACCAAGAAAAAAGATCTTGTATAAAACTAAATTATAAATTGTACCAACAGTCTTTATTGAATTATTTAAGTTGGTTTCAAAGTTCTTGTTGGTTAATTATTTACCCCTAGCAGAGTCATAGTTTTAGGTTGGTCTGGAGAGGGGCACCATAGAGAACTAGGATTGCCATTACCATCTCACCTAGTGATCTATACAGCTTGATTCTACCTTTGACTTCGATACATCATTACTCTTTTACAGAATGGGGTATTTCTTGTAAGACCAGTCTCCTATCTGGCACTATCCTGGTATCATCAGAAACACATTTTTGTCCAGGGTATTATCATCATCTTATTATCGTTACTTCTCGCGACATTTGCATACGTGTGAATCATCCTACCCGGGTAAAGAATTTAGAGACACATGGACTGTGTAGATTACTCACCATTTTGGTAACACGTATCATATCACACCATCATCATTTCGCGTTACACAAGCTCATTCTTCTATTTAATTAACTACAATATTAATATCTCATCTGTGTGTTTTGTGTGAATCATCTTTTACTATCATCACGTTCTAACCACTACTAACCCTATATGTGTAGATATTTAATTAATAAACCCACTAATCGTTTGATCATTATCTAGTTTGTTAATGTATCACTCGTGCTGTCGGTGTTAAATATTTACATATAGGTAAATTTCTACTCAGATGAGGTTAGGGGCGTTTTCTGTTACGGGATCTAAGGGCAGAAGCTAAGGTCGTGGGGAAACAGACCTCTTTCCATAATCCACCAGAAAACACTGTCCAGTGGAAAGCATTCACATTCTCTTCTTCTTGTCCTTATCTCGGATAGGTCTCTATCCTTTCTTAACGAGCCAATTTCCGGAGACCTACCTAATATCTCATAGGCTTTCCTGGCGAAAACTACCGTCGTAGTTGCCCCAATCGCACCACACGACAGTAACCTGTTTATAACACTACAAGGCAGTGCTTGTTCTGGAATCTCTAGAGATAAGAGCTTTTATGTGGTTCCAGAGGACAAGTGAAGAGATATAGAACGAATAGGGCTACTGCACATCAAGCATGTCGTACAAGGCTACTAATATGAAGTTGTGCAGCAACCTCACCTTGTAAAAACAAATTACCACAGAAAATGCTGAAGGAGCATATAGATGTTTGGTTTAGACTTCCGTCAAGGGGGACTAGCTACAGTGGAAAAATGAATGCTGATTTTGTTATTACTTTTGTTCATAAAATTATCCCTACTGTCATCCTATTTATAATTCTAGGAGATAATCTAGTTTGAAAACATTTTGCGGATTATACAATACTATAATATTTATATCTGCCTCTCTTTCTTTATATCTGCCTCTGTTTCTTTATATCTGCATCTGTTTCTTTATATCTGCCTCTATTTTATATTTCTGGCTCTGTTTCTTTATATATGTCTATTTTTGTGTCTGCCTCTATTTCTCGATATCTGCCTGTAATATATGAGGTGGACTCTTTATATTTTAATGCCCATTCAAGTCACTATGCAATGAAAGCTCCAGTTGTGAGCTCGTGTTATAATGTTTGGTTGAGAAGGTTGGTAAGGACTTCTGGTCGTTTTCGGGCTGAAAAGTGGACTTGTCAAACACATCGTCTCAACTTTACTTTAGGCAGCACTTTGTGCCGGTCAGAAATACAATGTTATGAAGGATGTTTGTTACACACATCAAAAGAAACTCGTGTTATACATATTTACTGACTTGTATTGAGCCTAGCGTGCATTTATTTATCCCATACAAAATATAACTGTACATTTCTATAATAGCAACAAACAACAGAAACATTTTCTTCGGAATTTGAAATATATTCTTATTTACTTCTTTGATACAAAAGTGTTTGAAACAAAATTATATAAAGTAACTGTTTAATTTTTTGAAGTTATGACTAACGTTTCCGCACATATTACTCCCCTTGTAATAAAAATTACGTCCCTTAGATAAAACGCATAAATGTATCTTAACGTTTAAGTATGAGGGTGTTACGTGCATATTTTGACGCACATATTACAAAAATCGATATGGCTATTTAATATGGGAAAAATATAGACATTCATTCATTTGTGTATGAAAATGCTGTCTATGGTAAAAGCGAGAGAATCCATGTTCGATTCACACTTTTGATTATAGGAGTAATCGTTCTGGATATTGATCCAGCGCATGGATTTTGCTCTCATGCCTGTACCTATTTTTTAGGGCCAGAAAATAGATTAATTTGCTTATTATGTTTATGGCCTGAATTCATATGTATTACATATTATTAGTACAAGTAGAATCAGTCCTATATTGTATATTTTGGATGGGTAGGCGGGACTAGATTCTTGTTACGCCGCTGTAGCGGAAGTAGGAGTTGTCTTAACGAGTTGTGAGGAGTTCCGATGTACCGTGACAATGGCGGGTACGCCTTTTCTAGGGCTGGCAGATTCTTAAGGAAAAATGATTTATGAAGTGGTTTTCCTTCTATAGGAGATTGTTCCTCTACTAGAGTTTGTGTTAGAGACTCTCCTAAGGTACGGTACCATGTATGATTCGGACTCCATGTAATGCCAGCCCCTGTTATTGATGATCTCAGGTCGGTTAGACCTAGCTGGAATTTTGTGCTTCGCAACGCTAGGGTCAAGTTTGTATCGACGGAGATGACGGGCTCCATACTATAATTATGTCTACGTGAGGTAACTGGATTACTGTAGATCTGTATGGAGGAACTTTATGAAATTATGCATATGTATTGCAAATTAACTTTGGCTTATAAATATATCCTCCTGTGAGCGAGTGAGCGACAACTCAGGAAGGCGGCCATGTTAAATTCCTGTCATCATACTTTAGTATCACTGTCCAAAGAACGGGGCATGTATCTTATTACTCGGACAGTGACAAGGAGATCTCAATCTTGATAGAAACCCCCTTTTCGTGGTTTCATAATATACTACAAACTATGGACGTCAAGCAACTTTAGTTGTTTACCGATCCGCCTTCACTGACGCGTTTAGTCAGATAGGGGATGCGGCCATAATGTATCATGACATTGAACTTTTGATGTACTACCCATTATTTATGAATGTGTCATGACTTCAGATCTGCTATGTATGCCTACAAATCGATGTGTCAACATACCCATGATGTACTCGTATGTCCCAGTGTGTACGTCTGAATAAACTGTGTAAACAAAGATTCCAGCAGTCTGCATTGGTGCCTTGTAGACACAAGTGAATGAGTGTTTAGATTGGTCAGAACACGAACAGTACACCATTCGCGTTAAACACACTCTACACTTCTACCCATATCTACACCATCCTGCGTCGGTTGAATTGACCAAGTTTAGGGCCTGCTTCCCCTGGAGCCTTAGAGGGAAACTACTGTTTACAGCTGCCTTTGCCTTCCCTAACTTAGGACTAGGGTGAGTTACCCATTTACAGCTGGGTAGACTGGAGCATGCCTGATCTCAAAAACTATGTACACATCTTTACAGATTGACACTTTACAGAAGGGAAAGAAAGAAACTTTACAGTGGTGAGCCAGATCCCTGGGTCCAGCCTACGCAGTCTTGTGTTGAGAATCACATTTTACAGTTACAAGAACATTTGTTTGACCACATCAACACCAGTAGGACAGCTATACAATCAATGTCAGCTTGACCTGTTCTGACAAGAGTAGCAATATCTGGGTCAGCACTTGTTGACATTTGGCACAATACAGTCAGTGTTCTAAACCAGTGATTGTTTATCCTGCTGTAATACAAGAGCATTGTTGAACATAAAGTGCAAATTTCATCGGTGGATCTTCTAATGTGCTCAAAAAAATTGGACAGTGTAATAGTTAGAATGCAAATCTATTACTCAATAAAGTGGTAGTCTAATTGATTAAAACTGAGCATACAGTACTATACATTGCAACTTCAACACATTGCATGATATGATACACACATTGATGATTTATATATATTTATGTTTATATATTATCTGTTTATATGTGTGATTGTTATGTCTTTGCGGGCCTGGATGGGAGGTGACTAGAACAGGAAATACCGAGTGATATTGGTCTTGTTCTGGCGTTCTATAGGGGCCAATTTCTTAATTGAAATTTGCATGCAACATAGTTTGCAAATATTTGGTTAGTTGTGACGACTGTTTCATATTTGTATTTGTAACATTTTTTCTGTTCTTTATTTTTGTTTAATTTGTTTGTATAATTGTAGGTCTCATCTTTCCTTACATTTCAGTTTTTTACACCCTTATGTTTATACACTGTGGCGTTATTTGTCTTGTTATCTTATTGCAGTTATCATCACAGTTTCTGTGATCATTTTTTTTTCATTTCTCCTATTTAATTTAATTTGATCTCTGCAAATGTGTTCATATTGTCTTTTCTTGTTTGTCCTTTGTAATGTCTTTAGTTGACATATGACATAGAAGTTATAATGGTATACACTGATAGTATAGTACAGATCAGTACTTTATGAATAATTTCCACAGGTACCCAAGTGATCTTTGATTACATTGAGGTATACAAGACCTTTGTAAGGCTTGTCTCCCACAGTATTTGAGATACAGTTATTGTTGTCCACAGGTACTCAAGTTATCATTGGTTATTATAAACCATACAAGTTTGCACTAAGACTAAGTCTATGGTATAGACTTGTCTGCCATTAAAGTGAAATAAGGTAATTTATTTACTTTTTCAGGTTTCTGATTTGAGAAGACAAGATGTCTACATTAGATTATTTTATTGCACAAGGAAAATCCCTTGAGAAGACTGGGAAAGACTTAGAACAATGGGCTGTTGCTCAATATGACAAAGCATTAGCTGCAGAGGAGAGAAAAGCTGCTGCTGAAGAGAAAAAAACTCTGGCTGAAGAGAAAAGATTAGAAAGAGAAGCTGCTGCTGAAGAGAGAAAAGCTCTGGCTGAAGAAAAAAGATTAGAAAAAGAAGCTGATATTGCTGCTGAACTAAAGAAATTGCAGATGCAAGTGGAGGAAAGGAGATTTGATGCAGAACAGAAAAAATTAGAAGTTGCAGCTGAACAGAAAAAATTAGAAGTTGCAGCTGAACAGAAAAAATTAGAAGTTGCAGCTGAACAGAAAAAATTAGAAGCTGCTGCAGAACAGAAAAGATTAGATAGAGAGGCAGAAGAGAGAAAAGCAATAAGAGAACATGAGTTTGAATTAGAGAAATTAAAATTGACATGTATGAGTAATGTTAATCAGGCATCTGGTGGTAATGGTAAACCCTTTGTGTACAAGGTCAAGGTACCAGCGTTCAACTCTGCCAGTGATGACATAACATTTTGGCTTTCTAGATTTGAACGGGCTTGTCGAGCTCATAATGTTGACAAATCACAGTATGTGAATCAGTTGTCTGAAAATCTAAAAGGGGACTCTCTGAGTAAGTTATATTTTGTTGAAGAGGCCGACAAGGATAATTATGATGCTGTTAGGGCAGCTTTGATAAAGAGATATCAGCTGTCTGAGGAAGGTTATCGTCTTTTGTTTAAAACAATGAGACCTGAGGTAGGTGTAGAATTCTCAGAATTCATCTCAAAAGCACGAATTACACTTTCACGATGGATTGAATTATCCAAAACAGAGAAAACATTTGATGGTCTTACGGATTTATTGCTAAGAGACAAGGTCATGTCTTCGGTAAATAAATCATTCCTAGAGTTCTTACATGAGCGTAAACCTAGTACATTAAAGCAAATGGAAGAATATTGTGACCAGTATGCCACGGCACACCCTGACATGATTCTTAGTAACTCTAACATTAAAGAGAGTATGCCCGTTGCTTCGGCAACAGAATATAATCAGAATTACTCACACAAATTCCAAGGAGCTAAAAATAAATTTGATAAAAAGGTTAATTGGAATAAGTATCAAAACCAAGATAACCACTGAAATCAGAGTTCTTCTTTGAAGAACTGGAATCGGGCTGATAGTCCTCGACACGCGAGGGGTACCCATAATTTTAGACATTCTCGAAAGGGGAGTAGCTATAGGAACTACCCAAGTTCTTCATGGAGAGAAAAGAACCAATATTACAGAGATACTCAGTATAATGAGCGTGATGATTATGATCATGAATATTATGATTCAAACCCAAATAGGGGTTATAACAGAGGAAATAATAATTATAGAGACAATCATAACCGAGGTAGATCACAACACAAAAGACATGGTAAATCGTATTACCAGGCTAACTCTGCACAACAGGAGTTCCACGACACCGATAATCAGAATAATGATAAAAAAGACTCCAATAGTGTAGCAAATTCCGCTTTCGATTTTGCTAGGGCATCTGAGTGTTCGCAATGCAAAACATTATTCGATCCAACCACAGTTTCTACTTTAAGCTGCGGTCACCCGCTTCCCGCTCTTCCTGCGTCAATCGCGCATAATGGAAGGGGCGCTCTTGTTTTCAATAGAGGCTTAATAGATGGTACTCCGGTATCAATTCTTTTCGATTCGGGGTGCACTACCATTGGAGTGAGGCAATCACTCGTAAATCCTTCTCGAGCTACAGGCAATATAGTCCAATGTGTAACATTTGGTGGCACATTGGAGAAGTACTCCACTGCCATTATCAATATTGCTACGCCTTTCTTTACAGGAGAGGTGCAAGCATGTCTCTTGCCGAATCCGATCGCTGATCTTATCATCGGTCGCATTCATGGAGTGAAAGAATGCACTCCACAACAAATTTCTAATTGGGAAAATGTTAATATGCAATCTGCTAATGCAGTAATCACTAGGGCTCAAGCTCTTAATATGCCACAATCTTCACATTCTGAAGATAATGATGCGCAGATCCAAGATGATCCCTTGGAGATTTCCCATGATTCCTTTATCAAACAGCAGGAAGATGATCCTACTCTAAAGAAATTCTTTACTCTGTCAACAAAAGGTGATCCGAATAAGGATACAAATCGTAAATCTTGGATTACGATGAGGAATGGCGTACTTGTACGTATGGTACAAGACTCCGCTAAGTCCATTCATTCTCAAATCCTTGTGCCTAAAAATATGAGAGTTAAAATCTTACAGCACGCTCATGATTCGCAGTGTGCTGGACATATGGGTTTTTCCCGTACTAAAGCTGGAGTTCTTCAATCTTTCTTTTGGCCTGCTGTGAATAAGGACATACGAATCTATTGTCGATCTTGTAAAGTATGTCAAGAGATTAAATCCAGAGGTCCACGCCATGATGCACCTATTCAGGCTGCAGACATTCCCATTCGACCATTTCAAAAAATGGCGATAGACATCATTGGTCCATTTAAGATAAAGTCTGCTAGAGGACACCAATTTATTTTGACGTGTGTTGATATGTGCACACGTTGGCCGGAGGCTGTTCCTCTAAAGAGCATAACTACTGCTGATGTCGCAGATGCTCTTTGGTTAATATTTTCTCGTCTGGGGTTTCCAGCAGAAATATTATCCGACCATTGTACCCAACTCATATCGGATACCATGTCTCAAGTAATGTCGACTCTTAAGATAGAGAGATCGCTGAGTAGTATTTATCATCCTATGTCTAATGGGATGGTGGAACGTTTGAATAGAACTCTGAAAAACCTACTAGGTAAGATAACAGAAGATCATCCTCAGGATTGGGATAGGGTTTTACCCGCGGCTCTCTTTGCATATAGAGAGGTCGCCAACGAACATACAGGATTTTCTCCCTTTGAACTTGTCTTTGGCGCGAAACCGCGAGGTCCTATGTCCTTACTTCATGATCTTATAACTGCTGATAATATTGTCGATGACACAAAATCCTCTTATGAATATGTCATCGCACTTAGACACAAGATTATTGAAGCATGCAAATTGGCAACTGCTTCTTCTGAATTTGCGAAACAGAAGGCAAGGGAATTTGCCAATAAAAAGAGATGCTTGCGACAACTTTGTCCAGGTGACAAAGCATTTGTCTTGCTACCTTGTAGGGAAAATAGACTTCTTATTTCTTGGAAAGGTCCGTACGATATAATATCAAAAGTTTCCGATGTTGACTATATCGTCGATATTGACGGGAAGCGTAAAACCTTCCACATCAACATGCTCACGGAATTCCATGAACGTCCTGATTATTTACAACCTGTTTTCCAGGCAACGGACGATTTTCCAGTCCAACATGGACAATACTCATCTCTGTCAGTAATACAGGATGAGGAAACGAGTTTCTCGGATGTAAATTTACCTTTTCCAATGATTCCTCTTCACTCTAATGAATCATGGAAAGATGTTGCAATTTCTCCAGAATTATCTCCAGGAGAGCAGAAACAAGTTTCTACTATGTTAGAACAATTTCAGGATGTCCTTACTGACATTCCTGGTCAAACTGATGTCATTCAACATGACATTATTCTTACTGACCATAGTCCTATAAGAGTCAGACCGTATCCTATCCCGATACATTTTCAAGCACAGGTAGAGAAAGAGTTAGATGAGATGATAGAGTTAAAAATTATTGAACCATCCACATCAGCATATTCTTCGCCGATGGTCATTGTACGAGAAAAAGACAATAACATACGTCTTTGCGTGGATTATCGCAAATTGAATCAAGTGACTAAATTTGATGCTGAACCTATGCCTTTACTAGAAGAGCTACTTACGAGACTATCGAATTCTCATTTCTTTACTAAACTCGATTTGTCTAAGGGATATTGGCAAGTTCCACTATCCGAACACGCCAAACCGTTTACTGCTTTTTCGACGCCTAGGGGTCTATTCCAATGGAATGTCATGCCTTTCGGTCTTATGAACGCCCCTGCAACATTTGTACGCATGATGCGTCGAATCCTATCTCATCGCTCAGATGTCATTGCGTATCTTGATGACATCTGTCTTTTCAGTGATACTTGGAACGATCACTATAATGGGATAAATGAACTATTGTCTATCTTACGCGAGCATAACCTGACAGCGAAACCATCGAAAGCATGTATTGGTTTTAGCGAAATATCTTTCTTAGGACACCGTGTTGGTCATGGGTTCCTAAAAACAGAAGACCATAATACAAGTAAGATACTTAACATTTCTATTCCTAAGACTAAAAAGCAAGTGCGAAGTCTCTTAGGTCTAATACAATTTTATGGACGATTCATTCCGAATCTGTCCTCCATTATGTCACCTCTTTCTTCCTTGCTAAAGAAAGGGTCTCCTAATGTAGTCCATTGGACTAAAGAATGTCAATCCTCTTTGGATAAGGTTAAAACTATGTTTTCTACTTCACCTATCCTAGTATTGCCTTCTAAGGATAAGACATTTATTCTTCGTAGTGACGCTTCATCCACCGGGATTGGAGCAGCACTAATGCAAGAGTACTCTGGAACTCTGCATCCTGTGATGTATATTTCTCGGAAATTAAATGCCGCAGAGAAGAATTACTCGGTCCTAGACCGTGAATTATTGGCTATGGTATGGTCAATCCTTAAACTGCAAAGATTTCTTCTGGGCGCGCATTTCATTGTGGAAACTGACCAGAAAGCTCTTACGGCTATTCAGAGTAAAAATCTGAAGAGCGCGAGATCAACGCGATACGCGATTGCTCTACAGCCATTCCATTTTTCGGTGCGAGCTATCCGTGGGTCAGAAAATGTGATGGCAGATATTTTGTCTAGATGCCCACATGATTCATAACTGTTATACAACATTGATACAGTTGTTTCTATGTTGAAATGTGTACACATATGTAATATATCATATATTGATTGTAACACTACTTAGCGGTTCATTGATATTTATTCACCACTGATCTTTCAATGTTTTTCGTCTTTGATGATCATGATGTTAAGATATCTTAGATGAAATTTATGTATAAACTAATGTGGAATTGTGTCATTGCTAATATTGTAGTATGCGTTGGTGACACCTCTCTGGAAATATTAATACTTAGAGAAGTACCTTCTCTAAGGTCAAAAAACTTATGCTTATCATCTGCGCATTGTTATTGGTGCGTTGTGAGCCTATTGTATGTTGCTCCTAGATGTATTTCAAAAAAAAATGTACCATTTTTTTCCCCGAGGGGTGTGGTAATCTGTTACGTGCATATTTTGACGCACATATTACAAAAATCGATATGGCTATTTAATATGGGAAAAATATAGACATTCATTCATTTGTGTATGAAAATGCTGTCTATGGTAAAAGCGAGAGAATCCATGTTCGATTCACACTTTTGATTATAGGAGTAATCGTTCTGGATATTGATCCAGCGCATGGATTTTGCTCTCATGCCTGTACCTATTTTTTAGGGCCAGAAAATAGATTAATTTGCTTATTATGTTTATGGCCTGAATTCATATGTATTACATATTATTAGTACAAGTAGAATCAGTCCTATATTGTATATTTTGGATGGGTAGGCGGGACTAGATTCTTGTTACGCCGCTGTAGCGGAAGTAGGAGTTGTCTTAACGAGTTGTGAGGAGTTCCGATGTACCGTGACAATGGCGGGTACGCCTTTTCTAGGGCTGGCAGATTCTTAAGGAAAAATGATTTATGAAGTGGTTTTCCTTCTATAGGAGATTGTTCCTCTACTAGAGTTTGTGTTAGAGACTCTCCTAAGGTACGGTACCATGTATGATTCGGACTCCATGTAATGCCAGCCCCTGTTATTGATGATCTCAGGTCGGTTAGACCTAGCTGGAATTTTGTGCTTCGCAACGCTAGGGTCAAGTTTGTATCGACGGAGATGACGGGCTCCATACTATAATTATGTCTACGTGAGGTAACTGGATTACTGTAGATCTGTATGGAGGAACTTTATGAAATTATGCATATGTATTGCAAATTAACTTTGGCTTATAAATATATCCTCCTGTGAGCGAGTGAGCGACAACTCAGGAAGGCGGCCATGTTAAATTCCTGTCATCATACTTTAGTATCACTGTCCAAAGAACGGGGCATGTATCTTATTACTCGGACAGTGACAAGGAGATCTCAATCTTGATAGAAACCCCCTTTTCGTGGTTTCATAATATACTACAAACTATGGACGTCAAGCAACTTTAGTTGTTTACCGATCCGCCTTCACTGACGCGTTTAGTCAGATAGGGGATGCGGCCATAATGTATCATGACATTGAACTTTTGATGTACTACCCATTATTTATGAATGTGTCATGACTTCAGATCTGCTATGTATGCCTACAAATCGATGTGTCAACATACCCATGATGTACTCGTATGTCCCAGTGTGTACGTCTGAATAAACTGTGTAAACAAAGATTCCAGCAGTCTGCATTGGTGCCTTGTAGACACAAGTGAATGAGTGTTTAGATTGGTCAGAACACGAACAGTACACCATTCGCGTTAAACACACTCTACACTTCTACCCATATCTACACCATCCTGCGTCGGTTGAAGTGACCAAGTTTAGGGCCTGCTTCCCCTGGAGCCTTAGAGGGAAACTACTGTTTATAGCTGCCTTTTGCCTTCCCTAACTTAGGACTAGGGTGAGTTACCCATTTACAGCTGGGTAGACTGGAGCATGCCTGATCTCAACAACTATATACACATCTTTACAGATTGACAGTTTACAGAAGGGAAAGAAAGAAACTTTACAGAGGGAAATAACAGTGTGATGGTAGTGGAACATTGATAAGAGTTTCCAATGTCAATGTCTGGTTATGTAGCGAATACTGAAAGTTAGTTAAAAGTCAGTGACTTTACGTGCTTGTTGTATATGTGGGAACTGACCTTTGTCCCCCCCCCCCCCGCAACTTCCTTTCTTTTTCTCCAATGCGTATGGAATCAATACTTGCCGAGTTTGTATATGTAACCCGCCAAGCACCCCAACGGAGGCAACTAACATTCATTAATGTGACTGCCATAATAAAAATAGCATATATGTGTTGCAAGTAAGTGCTAAATATCTCTAAACGGGATTAAACTAATATTGAATCCAGGCGTGCGCCGTGGCCCCCCCCCCCCCCCATCTTCCCTCCTCCAACCCCCAATATTTAAAAAAAAACAAAAGACAACCACAGGTGAAGTTTGACAGATGTGTGCAAGAGAGACATGAATAGATAAATACAGGATTCTGGGAGGACAGAGATGCTGATCGCAGCAAGTCGAGATGCTCCCTACTGTGACGTACGTCTAGTTTGACAAGTGAATTTTCCCTGATTTGATAGATGTTTAAAGGGACTTTAGCTTTTCATAACATTAGAACCCCTGAACATCAGTATTGTTGCAACTTTTCATCAACGAAGAGTAGCGGCTATGATCAAAGCAGTCAAAGACGATCCCCAGAACAGAGAAGCAGAAATTTAGCATCTCCGTGCGAACACTGAACCGTTCGCAAGATGGACACGAGCAGTCAGAAGAAAGCTTCTTGCAGACTTCGCACCTCTGTGGCAACCGGCAGGCTTGCCCGAAAGACTATGGAACGGGAGAGACGGAGCGCTCAGCGTAGCGGATACGATCTGAGGAATCAGGAAACTCACCGCGAACGAGGCTAGTCTCGCAGAAATTTCACATCCTCGCGCGAGCAGCCTGAGACGAACGAAGATCGGAAGCCAGTCGGGCCATCGCGGTTAGCATGGCGGCTAAATAACTTCGACTTTCCCTGGGATCTGAAGAGGCGCGAAATTTTCACACGACCCATTTAACTTACATTCCCGTTAGATATATACAGAATCTGAAAAAGGCAACTTTATCATTCGTTCTGACAGCATTCTAAGATTCACTAGCATATAAATTCCTGCTAGATTTCATCTAAATTGTTGGCTATTGGAGTGAATTCTTTTCTGTGCAGACGGAAATTTATACTTTAGCTCCGAGTGATCAGTGGTCTAGTTATTTAATTTTTATTTCACTGGATTGTGGTGTAAATTTAAACTTATTAAATAAACCCATTTTCAAAGTTCCAGTGCAAACTAAATGTTACATCTATAGGTTAATTTCCTAATACAATAGCCGCGTAAATTAATTTTGCAACTGTTAAGGGAATTGTGACTTTAATACAGTTTAGTTCTGTATAGATAGATGGGCTTTTAAAATTATTAACCTCACGGAGAGTTTTTTCTTGATTTATTAATTAAAGACGCGAGCGCAGAAAATAGTCTAACTGTAAATGTATCGCGCGCTAGATTTTAATATGATTTCATTGCATTTCATGTTTTTTTCTAATTGTATCCAGAGTGATCTTTCGAACCTCGCATCCCAGCAATTAGGCAGCATTTAAGCAGCCATTACGCAGCAATAGAATATACATAGAGCCTTGCCGACCCAGTTCGATTACTTCAGTGACATATGAACTTTTTTTAAAGCTAAACTTGTGGCGACCTGTTGCGAGTCTCGCTCTTCTGAATTTAACTGAGAACAAAGCCACCCAAGAAACACTTTTAAAATACTAATTCATAAAGTCGTTAAAACTGGAAGCAGAACAGTCGCCAGTAGCAATATTCTACTCATGCTCTCTTTTTGTGAAGAAGAACATAGATTTACCTGAACACTGTCTGTCAAGTATATTCAGTGGATTTTAACCCCCCCCTCCCCTCCTCCCCCCCCCGAAGAAGAACGTATCTCAGTGTTTTGTAGTTGTGACATTACGGCAAAAGAAAGTTATCTCCACCAGCTGTGCCCATGTAAGAAACCTTACCATACCTCACACTTAGCCAAGTGCCTGTGCCATTCATTAGGAATTTTTTATCAAAAAAAAACAAACAACAGTAGCCTTTACGCTTCACCGTCTGGCGATTTTTGAGACTATTAGCTACCAGCCCACCTCGATAAATCTGGGGCCTGACACAGAAAAAATAAAAAGACAATTTCCATTGTTCTACGGTATTATCTGCTGTTGTAAAATTCCTAGGAAGTGCCAGAATTCACCATTTGGTAAGTCTGTGTGTGTGCCTGTGTGCTGGCCAGTCAAGCGTGTTATTTGAATGAAAGGAGATTTAATCTTTTTTTTACCCTTATAATTAGTTCGACCTAGTATTAAGGTGTACTGTATTCATTGTACGGGATTTCTCCTAGCGGGATTGTTTAACTGTGTTCATTTCCCCCTCCCGTAAAATTTGTTGGATAAAGGAAAACATTTGAGAACCCTAGCTTTTCCTCGACCCCCTTATCACTGTAACCTCTTGCCTCAGAGTAATAAATTTACCATAGGGTTAAATTGCCTATCTCTGATCATCATCCCCCCCCCCCCCCCTTGTCTTTGGGACTGGGTCTTTTCTGTTAGTAAATACAAGCGGGAAAAGGTGTATGGGATACTTCTCCTCAAAACCCCCCTCCCCCTTGTCATATTTGTATTCTGTAACCTTTGATTTCTGACTGTAAATTGATAATTATTTGTGACTTGATTTTTATGATAATAAAAGTATTAAACCTTTATTAGCATTGGTGTCGGCTGGCCCAAATCAAACATTTCCCATATTTGTTATTGTAGTCCGTATTCATGTACGTTGAGCGTCAGAATCACCAAATCGGTGAGTGCGCCTGAGTGACTGGAACTGACAAACAATTGTTTGCTCAGAAGAGTGGTAGGAGTAGTTTTGAGAGTCAATTATTGTCGTAAACCGAGACTGTCCTTACTCTTCCCAGCACTTGTGAATCTACTACCTGACTTTCCTAAATCCTTATTCATACAAAGCCTTCACTATCATTCTACACTCTAAAGGGACCAATATCCATCAGAACTCTCTCAGAGAAAAATTACGACAATATATGGTTAGCTCGTCCGAAATTCTGAGCCTAGTTAAAATAGAGTGTGGTTGATTGTCTTTGTGAAGTAGGGTATAATCTTAAAAAAGTAATTACTTCCCCTAGACCAAGCCTTTTAGTATTTTGGGCCGACCACACAATAATTATTACAGGTTTGTTTCTTTCCACATGAGCAGCAAGTAGTGATAATAAAATATTTGTCACCTTTGTATTCTCTGGCAGAGAAAATTGAAATTTTGTTATATAATTGCTGGGATTGCGTGACTGTCTTCAGTCACAAAAGGTTTTTGGAAGTTAGAAGAGCTGAGCAAAGCTAAAGACGCATGTTCTAAATATTTTATAAATCTAGTTAACATCGTCTCTACTCTTTAATTGACTTCAGAGGGCGGAGTTTGTTAGTGGAGAATTAAAATTTAGGAAAATTTTTTTTCCTTTAAATTGTTTTTCACAAAATTCTCTCTACTTTTAGTAAAAGTAAATTTTTTCCAGTGTAACTTACCATTTTAAGTGGCATAAGTCACTTGCGTTAAGAGTCTTAAGTGACAATAATAGCAGCGATAAGTTTGCACATTTCAGAGTAGGGGGTAACACAAGTAAATTTATACTTTGTGTTTTTTTCTCGTAGCGGCTTTGAGTTTTTTTTCCCCTTCTTGTTTCTTCTTACTAATTCTCTAGTCTTAGAAGCATCCAGTTCTTTATCATGGCAGAGAGAATTAGGATAAGATCCATTCTGCGACAGGAGGCGAAGGACTCAGGGTTAGAAGGAGAAGCCGCGAACCTGTTTGTCAACAGGGAACTAGAAAGGTATGATGCGGAGCAACAGAGAGAGGAAAAAGAGAAGAAAAAAGCGAACAAGAGGGCGGAAGCTAGGAAGAAAGAAGCGGACGATCGTCAATTGGAGCAGAAGAAAATTGAGGCAGAGATTGAAACCCGCAGGGAAAGAGAGAGAGAAAGGGAAAGACAGCACGAATTGGCGCTCAAGGCTTTAGAGAGTCGGGGTGCCTCTACTTCTAATAATGGAGAGCCGTCTCCACCCCAGTCTCAATCAGTGGACCTCTCCAGTACTCAATCTGCCCAATTAACTGCGATGTCTTTTGCTTTAGAGTCTTTTCCTAGCCCCAACGAAAAAATTGACAGCTACCTAGAAAAATTCGAGAGACTCGCGACTCTGTATGGGTTAGAGAGTTCCCGCTGGGCACTTAAACTCTCAACGTCACTGAAAGGCAATGCTTATGACGTATACGTGAAGCTGGGAGTGAACCAACATGATTACGACATGCTGAAGAAGGCCTTGCTAGAGCGGTTTAGATGACTGCCCGTAAGTTTCTGCAGTTGTTCAGAAACAGCCGAAAAGAGAGCACGGAAACATTTCCCCAGTTCTCTTCACGTCTCACGGGTTATCTGACAAAGTGCATAGAATTATCTGACCTACCTCTTACATATGAGGGACTACTTGAACTTGTTCTTGTGGAACAGATAAAGTCAACTTTGTCAAACGAAACCCGTAGATTTTTGGCTGAACAGGGGGCGGTAAGGCTTGAGGACATCCTCAATAAGGCCGAACGCTATAGCAATGCAATGGCCGAACTTCCCAGCACAAAACGTAAACCCACAGATGAGCCATCTCGAAAACAAAATCTAGAGCAGTCATCCTATTCTTCCAATTCCTCTCAACATTATAACCAACGAGATAATAATACCCAGAAACCTCCACAGGAAACATCGAAATTCTACAAAACCCGATACCCCCCCAAACAACAATTCTGATCAACCCACCAAGCCTACGTGGCAGCGCGGCCACCAAGGTCAAGGTAAAGCGAAGACCCCTACACCAGGAACGTCCGATCAGGGCAAACAAACCGGTCCAAACCGCATCGGATGTTTGCATACAGCCTCGAAAGGTAGAGTCAATGTCAGTGATTCTCAACCTGAGGGGGACCGACCCTCAACGCGAGGAACTGTAATTTAAAACGGTACTCTACTACATCAGAACTCTCTCAGAGAACAATTGCGACACCTACGATTATGCGAAAACAGGCTCTTACAACATCCTGTGGAAATAGCCATTTTAGAGATGCCCCCTAAACGAAATGGGTTCAGTTCAAAACGGAGGCCGAGTAGCCAAGAGAAGGATGTCACTTGAGAGCCATGACCCAAGGTTGACCGCTGCCATAAAATGTCAAGGTCGATCAAATGATCACAGTATACAGTATACCATTTCTACAAAGTGATTGACAAGTCAATTTCTTCTTTTTAAAATGTTATTATCAGCACTTGTACCTACTGCACCCGTATGTTACCGGGGCTCGAAAGGGGAGCAAAGAATAGTAACACTGTTCCCTTCCAAGCATGTCGTAGAAAGCAACTAAGGAGGGTTGTGCATGGGGCTGGTTACCCCATCCTGTAAAAAATTTAATCCACAAAAAACTTCACCAAACATGGACAAGTCAATTAAAGAAAATAAAACACAGCCATCCAAGACAGGGGAAGGTCCTCTCGCAAGGAGGCGTATGATGCAACACAGAGAAAGCCGAAAGGAGTCTGTGTTACTGACTAACCTTCTTTCTTCTAGGAGAACTTCCAGATTTGGCACCTGGAATGTTCGGACATAAACAAACAAGGGAATGTGGCACAAGTAGCAGCAGAAATGAGGGAATATAAAATCGAGGTTCTGGGACTGTGTGAAACAAAGTGGAAGGGGGTAGACAAGAAGAAACTCATCACAGGTGAATTGGTGCTGTCCTCAGGACATGAAGACGTAAGATCACACAACAGTGAAGGGGTAGTGTTGCGCACATATTCTTTTGTGTGACGCACAGATTACTGTTGGTAGGCATACAAATGTAAAGTATAACTATTTGTCTGATGAAAAGTATTTTATTTAAGAATCAATGATTCTTAGCCTAAGGGACAGAACCCGGATTGGTCGATGTTGTATTCAGTTCTATGGGTTATCTGTTCTTCTGTCTCAATCTGGCGTATGAATAATAGATTTACGTTATTTTTCGTCTGGTATGGCCAGAAACAAATTGGTCTTGCTTAAAATGTTTATGGCCCGAATTTATATTTATTCCTTGACTATTTGAGGTGATTCGGTCTTATATCTTTGTATCTTTGCATTTCTATGTAGGTCTATTTTTTGAGCTGAACTCTGGGGTCAAAGACATTTTCTGCGCATGCGTCGATTTGGAGTGTCGACAGAGAAGCGGGTGTCATGTCGTCGCTACTATGGGCTGGTTCGACTAGAATGTCTGAAGATTGATCTCTGTGATTTATTCTAGGAAGGAGATTGTTTCTCTGTATGACTGTAGTATCAGAGATTCTCCTAATGTTGATTATTAACGCCAATGAATGGCGTGCGTTATTCGCTAGTGTGTGTTTTCCTAAAGCCAGGTAAAACCACAATCTTTTTTGCTGAACTTTTTTGCTAAGCCTAGATGGGAGACGTATTATCGTACATCTAGAATTGTTGATTACAGATGAAGATGACGTGTTACCTAGCAGCACTAGATCACTTGATGTATCCAGCCTTATTGATAGCACAAATGTATAGAAGCCCAATGAGGACATTTACGTATGAATAACGAAGTAATTCTGCTTCATAATTTTTCATCCTGGGTGAGCGAAGCTCACGGAGGAGAGCCATTTTGGATTCCCGCCATTGTAAGCGGATCATCGTCGGAGAACAGAAAAGGTCTTATTATCTGATGATGGTACAGAGATCTATGTATTATGAAAACCCACTACTGTGGTTTAACATTGTTGCTATAAACATTGGATGAATTTACGGCTTGAGAAACTTAGCCAGGAGAAGGTTCTGACAGTGAACCATTGTTGATGATTATGTATCCACCTTAACTGACGCGATTAGTCAGTTGAAGCATGAAACGATAGACAACCAGAATATTGAGTGCTTGCCTACTATCGTTCCATTATATTTACATGCCACATATATGCACATCTGATATTGTCACCCATTTTTTCAAGTATTATTTGCCAACCTGTTCAAGTGACTGTAATCGTGATGTCGAAGTGTACGTCCATTATTAAATGTATGAAACGTCATCAGCAGTCTACCCTTTATTGACTTCTGCTTATGATTGAGTGAGTGACTTGTCAACTCCACAGAACTGTACACACATTCGCGTCTTTACATTCTACATTCTCACTCGATGTCAGCACTGTGTCGGAACGAGTTGACTATACATTTATGTGTCCAGTATAACCTTATGAAAGCAGTAACATCTCAACAAAACACCTTATCATGTAGCTGTTATGTTATCTAAAGAAGCACAGAAAGCACTCATTGAATAAGAAGCCGTTGGACACAGAATAATAACAGTTACTTTTAAAATAGCTAAAAAGAAAATAAATGTAAATGTCATCCAATGTTATGCACCAACTAATGACAAAGAAGAATCTGTGAAAGAAGTATTGTATACTGGACTACAGGAAATTATGGAAAAAGTAAAAAGAAGAGACATCACAATTTTGATGGGTGACATGAATGCAAAGATAGGTATAGTCAACACCGGCTTTGAAGAAGTCATGGGAAAACATGGGCTAGGAATAATGAATGAAAATGGGGAACTATTCTCAAACTTCTGTGCTTCAAATCAACTGGCTATTGGAGAAAGCATGTTTCCACATAAGAGAATACACAAGGCAACATGGATATCACCAGACCATAGAACAGAAAATCAGATTGATCATATATGCATAAACAAGGAGTTTAAATCATTGTTACGTATGTTGATTGCTGTAACAAATTCTGCAGGCGGGATGGCAGGACAAAGTTAATATATATTCGCTGATAAATGGCGATCAGCATAGGTCGGGCTTACAGGTGGCCGACAGGTGTGTGACTATGTAAATCATAACATACGCGAATGTTAAAGGGTTCTAGATTAAGCCTCTGTAGCAATCACACACACCTCAGCAAACGTAAATGGTCAGGAAATGTTGTAACTAGTGGAAACGTTCGACACAGTTGATTGACTACACAGCAACGTGAACATCAGTATTAGCACACTGTCACAGGTTACTACAGGTATAAAATACGTGGCAAATGAGCTGTAGCACATAACATCAAATAGTCATCAGTATAATCCACATGATCAAATATCCATCACAGGGAACAACATCATAATTCCTACAACATCAGCAACTCTCAGTACAATAATATCCATAGGAACAAATATCCATTAGAGGAAATAACATCATGATTCTTATAACATCAGCAACTCTCAGTGCAATAATATCCATAGGAACAAATATCCATTAGAGAATATGAATCATGATAATAATAATGGCCGGTACAATCCATGGCCTGAAACTATTCTTCAATATATTAGAATTCTCCCCTTTACAAAAGATATCCACTGGTACACACTAGCGGAATGGATCACAACCATTCCCCAGCTCTGCCAGAAAACGTACTGTCACGAAAAATCAGCTGCTCAAAACAGCTCAGTAAAAATTCAACCAAGCGCGAACTCGCAGCTTGAGATGTGAGCTGAATTCATCCGCCTTTCCCTCCAAACTATTTCATAGAACATTCGACCAGTTTCCTTATCCTATTTTTTAAAAACAAACTAACAGCTAGTCAGTAGAGCTGTGTTCAAAAATTACTGAGCATACAACCCCCGACTAAAAAAATTCTCTCATCACGCAGAGCGTGTTTACTAGCGTGTACAAAAATCCGACCCGTACATTCCAGTCTTTAACACTAAACTCCTCTTAATAAAACATGACTTAACAGACTACACTGACCCCCGGGAAAAAAAAATTACATGATCATTTTTTGTTGTTGAAAAAATTACACCGAATAAAAAATTTTGAGGTCGATGCAATCATAATATCTACACATAAAGATTACACTATATTAAGTCATGTTAACAAAAAAGAACAAAAGAGGGATAGAAGTAAGTGTAAAGAAAAAAAAAGAATGAAGTAGAGAAAGATAATGAGATAAGCATACGAAGATAAACAAATTCAAAGAAATATGAAGTATATCAGGTATAGACTAACTATGACATCAAAAGTGAAAAACGAAAAGACCAGATGAAGTACAAGAAGAATGAGCAGCAATGACAGAAAGCAATGCAATAAGAATAATAAAAAAAATAATGATATATCCTAGTAAACAATAAGTTACATAATGCATATCTATACCAAAAAGCAAATAACTAGTTACCATTTAAAAATAACCTAATGTGCATGATAACCAAGTTAATAAACTTAAAAAGTACCAATGATGAACTTATTATAGACATCAATTAATAATATAGCTATGCGTAGTTACCCCTAGAGCACAATCAAGCGCTGGGCAAAGAAAATAACGCATCAAAACCTCAGAAAAAACATTTTTTCAATGTAGTAATATCGCTATACATAGTTACCCCTAGCGCAAAATCAAGCGCTGGGCAAAGAAAAAACCATTACAATGTCAGAGAGAGAAAAAAATCACCTTTTCTCTTGTCTTCATTTTTTTTCTTAAAAAAAATGTACAATACCGAAATGTATCGTAATGATAAGTTAAGTTACAATAGTAGTATCATTACAATTGTCATACGTTCAACATTTATCAAATCACAGTAGTATAAGAACAATATGGTAATGAAATGGTGCATAAAGATGAACCAACATACTATCTTAAAGAAGTTATATCATATCCTAATACAATACTATCTAATATACTATACTATACTACAATACTATCTACTGTCCTAAAGAAGTTACATAGTAAGGACAAACTCCAGTGATCTTGGAGCATCCTATGAACACGAAGATACCAAAACATCTAGTGTGGCGTCAAACTGCCGACTGGTTTCACTGGAACAGGAAATCTAGCGATATATACCACAGGTTGTAGAGAAACAGCCTACTCAATCAATATAGCAGCTCTGGCTCTCATGGAAAAGCCGTTGCTGTGAAAAAACACATATGAAAATCTCTGTTTGGTAAAGGTAGGATTTTATAAAGGCAATAATTAATTTTAAATTTAACCTATGAAATGTGGCCGTGTAAACTTCCGACCCCTGTACGATGTTAATCAAACCTTTCTCCGTTACACAAAAAAAAGTAACAGAGAAAGTAGCCAAGACTAATCTGGAATCCTGAATTAAACAGGGTCATAAAAGTATCTGAAAAAATAGCAGCATGTAATTTATGTAAAGAAAAGTCGCGAATATACAAATGATACCAACGTCATGGTGAGTGTAATGATGAGTAAGAATGTAATTATGGCTGACAATCCGAGATTTTGCGCAAGACAAAGGGAATGCAGTTGACAAATGCGTACATCTCAAAGGCTGAACTGAAGTCATAGCCTGTGTACTGGGCAAGGAAAAAAGCAAGAAATATACCATACAAGTGTAAAACCAGACAGTAGTAAACTTGGACCTACGTCGAAGTTTAAAAGAAAAGCAGTAAGTACGACAAAAATTCGTAAAAGACGAAGATACTGAGCTAACCAGCGCAGTAAGAAAAGTAAAGAAACTCATAAGGAATAGATACGTACTAACAATTAAGTTCGTACACGTAGCAGAGAAAACATTAGTCATTGCGGTAAAGAAGTTGCAATCAACGTGACTGGATGCAGATTCAGTCCTAACGCTAAAGTTAGTGTGTGTGTCAGACAAAATCGAAGGATCTTCTATAAAAGTAGCTAAAGAAGAATCAAAGTTAGAGTTGCGACGTACTGAGGTATGTCGAACTGGGCTAAAAGAAGCACCAAAATTAGCATGATGAACAATAGTATCATCCATACTGCAAGATTGCACGAAATTAGCAGAATGTATCATGTTAGCAGAATGTACCTGGTGAAAAGATTTTGGCATAGTGGCGGCAGTAAGATTATGTTGCCCTTCCCAAGCAGCAATTTGTACCGGCGTACAAACCTTTATACCATGTATCTGTCCGACAGTAAGGTCGGCGATAGGCGCTCTGGGCATACATGCGTGTATATAACCAGTGAAAAACGGTGTGGAAATGTGGACTATGGCAGTCGGAAAAGTCTCAACTGTCCCACCGAATGTCACACATTTCACCATATCACCTGTTGCGCAAGATGGATGAACTAGAGACTGTCTAATCCCAACAGTAGTGCATCCAGAATCAAAGAGAACTGAGACTGGATTATTATTCACAAACCCCTTATGTAGAGTAAGAGACCCTCTTCCGTCATGCGCAGCTAAGGCAGGAAGAGTGGGTAGAGGATGACCGCAAGGTAGTTATAGCTGTAGGTTGGAACAAAGTTGTGCACTCCGGGCACTGAGATGCTCTCTCGAAATCGAAAGCAGAGCAAGCAGTAGCATTAGAGACACTATTATTATTGTTACCTTGATCATTAACAACCTGGGGCTCTTGTTGAGCAGAGTTAGCCTGGCGATACGATCTATTATTTGAAGATCTACCGTCATATCGCAATCTATCGCGACTATTGTCTCTATTGGGAGCATTGTTATTTGCTCTATTGAAGCTATTGTTCTGATTTGAATCCCAGTTAGCATTGTCGCGATTACTATTTCCCCTTTGATCAAAATATCTATTCGATGGATTTTGTCGTCTCTGAGAAAAATTATTGTAGGGTTGATAATCTCTATTGTAGTTACCCCTTCCAAAATTTCCATAATTGGTGGAACCAAAATGTTGAGGACCGTTAAATTGTCTCCAGTTCCTTGAAGAATGAGAATTACTACGTGATGGACCCCCTTGGTACTGTCCAAAATCACGATTATCTCTCCTACCATAATTGTGATCCGCACGTTGAGATCTACCCCGCAAATTAAGACCATATGGTATTGCTGAAGCCACGGGTAAACCTTCTCTGACCTCAGAGTGGCTAACAGTGACATTTGGGTGTGCAGTGACGTATTGGCGACAGTATTGTTCCATATCTTTCAAGTTTGTAGGTTTTCGCTCATATAAAAAAGAAAAAAAAGAAGCGTTTACAGACGACATGACTTTGTCACGAAGCAGTAAGTCCATGAGGGCTTCGTATGTATGTTCAGTTTTTGACAGTTCAACCCAACGGGAAAACGTAAGGCGAATATTTGCTATAAAGTCTGAAAAGTCTTTCCCTGATTTTGGCAATAGAGACTTAAAGCGTAGGCGATAACCGTCTTCATCCAGTTGGTATTTTTTTTTAACAAGACCGCTCTGACAACATCACAGTTATTCTTGTCATGGCCCTCTAACATACTTATAGTGTTCATAGCTTCACCCTTAAGTATTTCCATAAGTCGTGCACAATATTCCGACTTGTCTATCTTATGAGATTCGCATGAAAGTTCAAATCTATTCAGATAGAATGAAATATCGTCATAGGCAGAGTTGAAAGCAGGCAATCTGATTTTATAAGAATTAGTATTTGCCTTATTAGAAGTTGTTTGATTGTATGTCTCATTTTGTGTATTACCAATATTCACTACCTTTATTTTTTCCAGTTCCATAGATAAGATCCTTTACTCGTGTAGTCTTTGCTTTTCTTCAGCTTGCATCTGAAGCTTTCTTTCTTCCATTTGCATTTTTTTCTCTTCCATTTGCTGTTGAATTTTTCTATCTTCAGCCTCTATTTGCATTTGCATTTTTTTCTCTTCCATTTGCTGTTGAATTTTTCTATCTTCAGAGGCTGTTTTCCAGCCTCCATTTTCTGTTTTTCAGTCTCCATTTGAAATTTTCTCTCTTCTGTTTGCATCTGCAATCTTCTATCTTCAGCCTCCATTTCAAGTTTCTTTTCTTCTAACTTCTGCGCCTTGGCATATTCGACAAGTGCGAATTCTTTTACTTCCTCAGTAGTCATACCAAGGGATTTCCCTTGTGTAATGAAATAATCTAAACCAGACATTATGCTGTATTTTACAAGATATGTAAGTAATGTAAATGTCCAGGAGAAACTCACTCTATCCCAACTCAGTGGGTGACAAGTCCTTGCTTAAGAACTTGTACAATTACCTTTTCAACTATTAATAATGTTATTAATTACCTATATATTATTATGCCTTATAATATTGACAGTGCATGACAAAATAGACAATACAAACAAGAGTGACAAAGACAAGATATAAAGCACAAATGACCACGTTCGCAGAATCAACTAAACCTGCAAGCAAAACCAAAGAAAAAATATTGCAAAGAGTGCAATGACACTGCGAAAAGTAAGACAATACAAGCGACAATACAGTATATAAACGAAAAATTTGTATAGAAATAAAAGATACAAAAGAGAGAAAGACACTCACAAACAAATTAATCCAAAAAACTAAGGTACAGAGAAAAATATAATGACAACAACACTGAGACGTTTCGTCACACCTAAACAATGATATCACAGATTACCAAACACAGTGGACTGAAATACGTCAGCAAAAAGTTCGCCGGAAATTTCCACTGCGGGAAATCCGCAAGAATGTCCCTACAGAACGCTTTCATAGGCCCTATATGAACTTGGATATATCTTAACAAAAGTCACCTCCCAACCAAACCCGCATAAATATGGCACATATAACATAGAAAAAAGAATATAAATAGCCTAAGCTCCGAGGAAGGCTCAACTAAACATACAGTGGCACAGTTTACAATACAAACAACCACTTATCTTGCAAAAGGAAAAAATCCCGGCCTCCACAACAGTAACAATGATGTACATGAAGTATCACACAATATGAAGAGATACAACGGTGACAGGTACTGGAACTCTACCGCAGTAAGGTACAGGAACAGGTACTTTCCACATCTCAGATTCTTGAAAATACTGCATGACATCAACTTGCAAAACACTTGTATACATACAACTCGTACAGGGAACACTGTGAGACTTGACTTGACATCCTGAACTTGTAAGATAATATTCTTCAGTAGTTGGTAACACCCCAAAGTGCTGGCTCACCATTTTACGTTAGTGGAGGAAGCCAAATGTTAAAGTTTATAAGGGTGAAGGACTACAATGTAAATATATATCCGTTGTTAAACTTCTGTAATCACGCCCCCAAAATACTGTCAAAGTTTACTTGAAAATTTCAATACGAAAAGCAGAACTGGAAACGCTGCCCATCTTCCGGTGTAGTTCCAAAGGTAATGTTAATACACACACCATATAACTGGCGACCGACTTATGTTGGTGGTTGTTCTGGGGAATACAGTTCAACTTCTGTGGGTAACATAACGCCCCATATCACTGGCGACCACTTATGTTACAGTGTGGTATGACTGTAACACCTTCTGCAGGCGGGATGGCAGGACAAAGTTAATATATATTCGCTGATAAATGGCGATCAGCATAGGTCGGGCTTACAGGTGGCCGACAGGTGTGTGACTGTGTAAATCATAACATACGCGAATGTTAAAGGGTTCTAGATTAAGCCTCTGTAGCAATCACACACACCTCAGCAAACGTAAATGGTCAGGAAATGTTGTAACTAGTGGAAACGTTCGACACAGTTTATTGACTACACAGCAACGTGAACATCAGAAACAGCACACTGTCACAGGTTACTACAGGTATAAAATACGTGGCAAATGAGCTGTAGCACATAGCATCAAATAGTCATCAGTATAATCCACATGATCAAATATCCATCACAGAGAACAATATCATAATTCCTACAACATCAGCAACTCTCAGTACAATAATATCCATAGGAAAAAATATCCATTAGAGGAAATAACATCATGATTCTTATAACATCAGCAACTCTTAGTGAAATAATATCCATAGGAACAAATATCCATTAGAGAATATGAATCATGATAATAATAATGGCCGGTACAATCCATGGCCTGAAACTATTCTTCAATATATTAGAATTCTCCCCTTTACAAAAGATATCCACTGGTACACATTAGCGGAATGGATCACAACCATTCCCCAGCTCTGCCAGAAAACGTACTGTCACGAAAAATGAGCTGCTAAAAACAGCTCAGTAAAAATTCATCCAAGCGCGAACTCGCAGCTTGAGATGTGAGCTGAATTCATCCGCCTTTCCCTCCAAACTATTTCATAGAACATTCGACCAGTTTCCTTATCCTATTTTTTAAAAACAAACTAACAGCTAGTCAGTAGAGATGTATTCAAAAATTACTGAGCATACAACCCCCGACTAAAAAATTCTCTCATCACGCAGAGCGTGTTTACTAGCGTGTACAAAAATCCGACCCGTACATTCCAGTCTTTAACACTTAACTCCCCTTAATAAAACATGACTTAACAATCATCATTGCAGGATGTAAAGGTATATAGGGGAGCAGATGTGGCATCAGATCACCACCTTCTGATAGCCAAAGTAAAAATGAAACTCAAGAGATATGCAACAATGCAAAATTAAAGACAACAATTTAATGTAGGACATCTAAGAAATCAAGAAACAAGAGACATATTTGCGGTCACAATATCCAACAAATTCCAAGTGCTCCAACAGCTGGAAGATGTAGAGAATACAGAAGACTATTGGCAGCAAATCAAAACGGTATGGAATGAGACATGTGAAGAAATACTGGGGAAAAGGGAACGACAACAAAAAAGCATGGATAACAACAGAAACCATCAATAAGATAAAAGACAGAAAAAACAAGAAAGCAGATTTAAACACAAGCAAAACCAGAAGTTCCAAAGCCAATGCTCAAGAAGTGTACACAGAAGCAAACAAAGAAGTAAGAAGAAGTATCAAAAGAGACAAGAGGAAGTATATTGAGGAGTTGGCAAGAGACGCAGAAGATGCTGCAGCCAAAGGAAATATGAGAGAACTGTACAACAGCACAAAGAAGCTGACAGGGAAATACAAACAAACAAGATGCCTCATAAAAGACAAGAATGGGAAACTGCTCAGCAATATACAAGAGCAAATAAAGAGGTGGACATAATATTTTGAGGACCTTCTCAGTAGACCAGCTCCACAAAATCCCCCGGACATCCAGCCAGCAGAAGAAGAGCTACAAATTAACGGTGAAAGACCAACGAAGGAAGAAATAAAGAAAGCCATAAAGCTTCTAAGAGATGGAAAAGCGTCTGGACCTGATGGCATTCCAGCAGAGGCCATCAAAGCAGATATCGACACGGCTACAGAGATGCTATTTAAGTTACTTGGTAAAGTCTGGATAAAGGAAGAGATACCAGCAGAATGGAAGGAAGGATATCTGGTTAAGTTGCCTAAGAAGGAAAATTTACAAGAGTGCACAAATTATAGAGGAATAATGTTACTATCAATGCCAGGAAAAGTATTAAATAGGATTATCCTTGAGAGATTAAAAGAGTCCATAGACAAGAAACTGAGAGATGAACAAGCAGGTTTTCGACAAAACAGATCCTGTACAGACCAGATAGCCACTTTGAAAATAATAGTTGAACAAAGTCTGGAGAGGAATTCACCACTATACATCGGATTTGTGGACTAAGAAAAGGCATTTGACAGTGTAGATAGAGAATCACTTTGGAAATTGATGAGGCATTATGGAGTTCCCCTGAAGATCATTAATTTAATAAAGAAAACATATGAAGACATGACATGCAGAGTTCTTCATGAAGGACAGCTTACAGAACCATTTGGGATAAGAACAGGAGTGCGACATGGATGCCTCTTGTCTACATTTCTTTTCTTACTAGCAATAGACTGGGTTATGAGAACATCAACAACACACAACAGAAATGGAATCAAGTGGACTCGACAAAGCAGTTGGATGATCTGGATTTTGCAGATGACTTGGCTCTTCTGTCCCATAACCGTAATCAGATGCAGGACAAATTGAAAACACTCGATGAGAGGTCACAGCTATTGGGTCTGAAAATACACAGGGAAAAGACAAAGATAATGAGAATAAATGCAGGTAATGAAAACAGGGTTGAACTTGAAGAAGCACCAATACAAGATGTAGAATCGTACACATATCGTGGCAGCAATATAGACAAAGTTGGAGGGACAGATAGTGATTTCAAAATAAGAATGCAAAAAGCAAGAGGAGCTTTCATTGCATTGGGAAATATATGGAGATCAAGAGAAATCGGATCCAACACGAAAATAAGAATCTTCAACTCAAATGTGAAGTCAGTCCTATTGTATGGCTCTGAGACATGGAGAACAACAAAGACAACAACCAAAAAGCTACAGACTTTCATAAATGGGTGCTTGCGTAGAATAGAGGGATTAAAATGGTATGACAAGGTTACCAACGTGGAACTGATGACAAGAACTGGACAAGTGCCAGTGGAACAAGAGATGAGAAGAAGACGATGGCGATGGATAGGACACACACTGAGGAAGCCTGTTGATAGCATTACAAGGCAGTCCTTGTTCTGGAACCCACAGGGCAAGAGAGGCAGAGGTAGACCAAGAAGTACATGGAGAAGAGAGCTGGAAACAGAGATGAAAATGATAAGGAGAATGTGGAAAGAACTTGAGATGATGGCACGTGACAGGAGGACTTGTCATGTGTTTGTTGAAGGCCTATGCTCCGTTGAAAGTGGAGGGTTATAGATAGATGACACAATGATTACCATAAGGCCTATATGATTTTAAAGAAGCAAATCATGGACAGAACTGTAACAAGTGAGTTACTGAAATATTGTGTTGGAACTTGAATGAATTGTGTTATTCATGACTTACTATGTCTCTTGTGATTAACCACAGCTTGTCTGAACTATCTCATTATACCTCCTGACTGTGTAGTGAGACAATGAGCGATACTACGTAGGTTGTATATTATGTTTCAGGTTATATCCTGCCCTGAATGTCGTACTAAAATCTTTAGTGACCAAGTCAGCTAGTAGATATTCAAGTTGTTCAGGGCCTGTGCCAGATCAACTGTGTCATCTTTATTTGGAAGACCCGCAGTTATGGGGTTCTCTCCGATCATACTGTTCGAGGCCTAGAAGGATAAGTAGCTCTTTGTTGGGCTACTTCTATTTTCAATTACCACACACCTACGAACAAACTGTGATATTTGACAGTCATATCAGACTTTATGACTTTATCATAAATTAACATTGATATTCTATTCAAGAAAGCACTCTCTCTCTCTCTCTCTCTCTCTCTCTTTCTCTCTCTCTCGTTTCAAATACATAAATCACTTACCCTAAATTTTCTCCTTTGGCGTAACTTTCTCTTCACCAGAAAGTCAACAAAAGCTGTAAACATGGCGAGAATGAGACCACCAATCAGAATGTGGAATATGCCGGAAACATTGCTCAAGGTCAAGGAGCTGGTGCTGCTACTCTCCTGAAATCACGTGGACAGAGAACTATGAAGAAATGAGTTATTGTTACATTTATGTAAATTTTCTTCAACTGATAACTAATGAAGTGCGTTCAGACTTTTCAAGTCACGCCTCTTTTCGCTGGGTCATACTGGAATAATATAATATATGAATATAACGATTGGAAAGGGGGGGGAGTGTGTTGCAAAACTAATAATGGAAAAGAGATGAAACAATTTAAAAATACCATTAAATTTAGTATTGGAGTCTGTTGTAAATATGAATACCACACTAGAAATACGGGACGTTTTTGGAATTACTTGAGTCAGCTACAGTCAGAAACTGACAAAAAACACTCATCGTCACCATCATCAACGTTTCCATTTTTGCTCGTTATGAAGCATGGGTCACCACCATAGTTGGCTCTCTTGAGGAAGCCTACACCATAGCTTAAACTCTGGCAGTAGTGGTTAATGTAGCTATTTGCTTGGCATTATGAGGTTGCTAGCCTATGCCCAATTAGAAGGGAACAGGAAGTCGCGATATGAATTTTTTGACGACTTATGCTTCTAAGACAGCTGAAAGTTAATTTTGATTAAGTATTATAATAATGAAAGAGCGTCCGATTGTCCTCTATGGGTACCTGATTCTGGTCTTGAATTACAGAAGGCAAAGGCAGCGAGAAAAGGAAACTGGTCACCCCGCCTCATAAAAAAAACTGGACCTCGTGTGGTATAGTCTCTAACACTTCACTCTCCTAAAGCAGTATCTGGTATGGAAATTCCTAAAAGCATCCACAGTTCTATCAAAGGAAATGATGTACTTACCTTTCCAGCATCCGGGACACACTGACCCTTATCATACCACCATTTCTGGTACAGCTTCAGTAGTTCACCAACTTCGTTCAGTTCCAGAACTGCAATGTTGATGCTAGACCTAATGAAAGACACCCAGATATCATTTTCAGTGTCCACCACTAATGACCAAATGACAAATGTCATTCATTTCCCTTTTTTCTCGTCATGCAGCATGTAGCCACCACTGTCGCTGGTCTGCTTTCTGGAAGCCGACACCTAGGCATTTATGTGTTCTTACTGTGGTGGTACTGTAGCAATGTCTGTTACACAATGAGATTACTGATAAACCTTGTTTCTTGCACCAGATTGACATGGACTGTTTTTTTGTGGTATAGCTCGTCCAGTCACAATGTTCTGTAAATGGGTCAGGTTACCGACTGTTGGGGCCCTGACAAGGTGTACTGTTAAGTGCGTATATTCTGATGCAATGTGTGAGTGTAAACATCAATAATGATAACGCGAATGGATGACAGTTCGACAGGTTCACAGGACACTCACTCCAATCACAGGTGGAAGTCAAGGATGGCTGGACTACTGTGGTCGTTTCATACTGTTTAATAGGACGCACACACTTAGACAGTACGTGTATAGTTACAGGAACACAGGTCGACATAAATAGCATATTGTTGATCAATGGTCTACCATCTTAAGTTAGCATTCATGTTGAATAACATCACAATGGAACATCTGTAGATAAGCACTTAGATGTCCACTGTTTATCAATATAATCATCAGGTCTTACTGACCGAGCGTGTCAGTTAATAAATACTGTTCAAGCCTGACTCCTAGACAGAACCTCTTTTCTAGCGAAGATTCCTTTAGGTAAAGTTCAGCAAATCTATCTGAAGATAATGTTAACCCACCAGTATTGGGTTTTCTTTATAACTGTAATCTCTTAATCATCACCTGATAATAAGGGGCATCCCCGTTCTCTGATTGATGATCGACAAAAAGTTAGAATCCAAAATGGCTTCTGGTTCCCTTTTGAGCATCGCTCACTATACAGATGTATAGCAAATCTTCAATAGAAGCTTTGTTCATAAACACAAATGTTTCTACAAGAATCAGCATATTCTTTCATCTTAAATGCTGCATACAGTCATCTACAGTGCTGCTAGGTAACATATCATCCCGACATATGGATGTGGATAATCCTAATGTAGACATCTGCCCAGTTAAGCCTAGGACGACAAAAGTTCAGTAAAATGTTCTTTACCTGGGCATGGGAAAAACACTAGCAGAACACATACGCCCCTCTCCTGGCGTTATAGAATAAACACTGGGGACTAGTAGACTTAATAAACATATCAGAAATCATCTTCTTCCCCATAACAAATCATAGAGATCACAGACTGGGGAATCGTCTTCAACATGGCTTTCGCCCGGCATTCCATCATCCCGGAAGACACTCTTTTCTTCTCGGCATGCGCAGAAACTCCCTGACCTCAAAGTTCAGTACAAGGAAAAATAGTTCCACTTAGACATACCAAGATATCACGATATAAGACCGAATCGTCTGAAATAGACACAGAGTAAACATAGACTCAGACCATAAACATTCCTGCATAAACCTAAGTAAGAACAATCTGTTTTCTGGCCCAACAAGGCACAGACTAACGAAATCCAGATTCATACGCCAAATTCGATCTCCAGGGGAGATAACCCATATAACAAAAGTATCAATCAATCATGGGTGATATATCTTTGGCCAGGAAAGCATCCTGATTCTAAAAACAAATATCTTCCCTCCGACAGATAAATATTATAATAAATATATATACATTGTCACCAGTAATCTGTTGGTAACAATTACCAGTCTCAGATACAGCGTCATATTATAGTCGTCTCTTAAAGCAAGCCTGAGGAGATAGCGGTCCTATTCTTCCTTCAGACCCCCATCAGCTTCACGGGTAATGATCAGTTTGGAGTGTTTTCCGTAAAGCATCGCGGCTCCTGCGGTGTCCGGTGCGCTCCCGTCGGCCCTTGAAAACCCCCACGAATGGACATCAGGAAATCTGCTTGTAAAAACGCATTTTACTTCATGTATAATGAATTAATCGTCCGTCTGTCACCGGGGCTCGAAAGGGCAACAAAGCTAATTAAGTGCATGCATATTTGAAGGATGAAGATTGACCTTATGACAGACAGAGAGTACTGAGAAATGGAAGATATAGATGAAGAGTGGAACAGTGCCAGTTGTGATGGTGTGGTCATGTAAGCAGAATATTGGGAAGATCGGCTACCATGGCAAATACGGGAAACGAAGAGAAGGGATCCAGTCCTCTAAGAGGACCCAGTGTTCGCTGGGAGGACAACATCAGACACTCTGAAGGACCGAAGTGTGGACTGGAACCTGGTCAAAAGGAAGACAACTGATAGGATAGTATGACGTTCTTTCTTGTAAACCGTACACTGAATCTAGCACGATGGGACTAAGGAGGGTGAAGCATAAGGCCGGCTACGCCATCCAATAGCAACTTTAAGCTAGCAAACGTCAACAACAGCGTTTAGAGGTCAACCTGTTGAAAGTATTACAAGGCAGTCCTTGTCCTAGAATACCCAGAGCAACCGTGGTTGAGGGAGATTGAAAAAAAAAACGAACGGAGAAGGGAGCTGTAAACAGACATGGAAGGAATAAAGAAGGCATTACAAGACACTGAACGACGAACGGAAGACAGGAAGGCTTAGTGTGAGTTTGTTAAAGGCTCGTGCTCCTCAGAGAGGTGAGGAGTAATGAATGAATTGTGGATTAGCGTAACATTTAATGGAAATTTTATTTTCTGTTTTCTAGGTCATCTTTTGGAGCTTAAAGCACTGGTACAGTCTTCATATCTCAACTCTATCGTGAATGGAACCCTGCTGAAATAATTCTAAACTCGTTTCTGTTTCTTTATGTACTAAATTCACATTATGCTTTCCTACGTTTTCCGTTGCGTCTGTATCTGCCTTATTTTTACAGTACTGTTTTCTGCACTGATGCTTTATAAAAGTTCCATAACGTTTTTAGAATGAAAAGAAAATGTATAGGAAAGAGAAGTGCAGAATTTTCGATCAGCATAATGCGAATTTAGTTGAAGTTTTAGCACCAGTGGAACAAGATATAAGAAGAAGACCCTGGAGATGGATCGGATACACACTGAGGAAACCTGTTGATGCAATACCAGGCAGTCCTTGTGCTGGACTCCCCAGGGTAAGAGAAGCAGAGGAAGACAAAAGAACACACGGAGGAGGACTGGAGACAAGACATGAAGGGGATGAAAAAAGACACGAAAAGACCATGAGCTGATGGCACGAGACAGAAAGACTTGAGGTAAATTTGTTGATGGTCTATGCCCCTTGGGGAGCTGACAGGTGAGGAATATTGCAAAAATGTAACCCACAAAAACCTCAACAAAATATGGACGACGTCATTTAAGAAAACAATTCAATCCAATCAACCAAGACAGAAGAAGGTCCTCCGGTAAGGAAGTGTACGAAGTAACCCAGAGAAAGCCGACTGTGACAGACAACTCATCCGTCCCTGAATTTGTTAGAGGATGGTAAGAACCCTCTCATAACATTGGTACCCCTGAAGCTTTGGATGATATGGTACGACCCTTTGTATCGACCCCTTCGTATAGCATCAGTGCCCCGAAAATTGGGGTAACTTTTCGTCAAACGGGATTTTTTTCACCTGGACTCATTAGCTATGCAACCGTTCCACACAGATGGTCAACACGTTTGCTGATTAATATGTGGACAGTTTATCTACCGTTTATTCTGGTCATCGCATTGATTCAAGGAGAGATTAAATCACGCCCACGGACATCTCTTGAGCAATGCTATGCAGTATTTTCATTAACTTGGCCCAGTGGGGGCGGTGCCAGAATCAAACAGAAAGTAGCGGCACACGATCAAACAGATTGAGGGATCTCAGGACAGACTATCGTCGCTATCAAAGGCAGTAGTGGTCCCTGAAACGAGCGACGCAAGTTTCCTGCCGGTATTTCGCATCTCGGTGTTAAACACGAAACCGATCGCAGTGGGAGCGAACGGGAAAGCCGACGCGCAAGCAGCGAGCGGAGATACGTCAGACCAGGGGCGGCTTCTCTCTTTAGTCTGGCGGTCAGATCCCCAAAAGTCTCCTGAGATCTAAAAAGGTGTCAATTTTCTCATGTCCCATCAATCTTGCATTTCAGTTAGATATATACAGACCACGTAGAAAGCCATGCTATCATTCGGTCGGCAGAGATTTAAGATTCACTAGCTATAGTAGAAATTCTGCTAGATTTCCATCTGAATTGGTGGCTACATTGGAGTGATTTATGTTTCTGTGCACGGTATAATATATTGGTTAAAGTGATCAGTGGTCTAGTGCTTTCATTTTATTTCACTGGATTTTGTGTTTATTTAAATATATTAAATTAAACTCATCCCAAAAGTTCCAGTGGTAAAGTTAATGATATATCTATTATAATATTTCCAAAAATAATAGATGCTTTAATGTTAAAGTAACTTTTAAAGTCGCGAAGGAATTTATAATTAATAAATTTAGTTAAGTCCTATTTATATAGATGTGTATTTTAACCATTAGACTCGTGACGTATTTTCTTAAATACATAATTAAGTACGCGAGTGTATATAATAGCCTTAACGGTAAATTTATCGCGCGTTAGAATATTACATGATTTTTGAGGTATGATTATGTTGTCATGGGTTTTCTATCTTTTTCTATAGAATGATCACCTTTGCAATCCCAGCATAAAGAAATCATACAGAGAGTTTCAGATTCGGTTCTTAAACTTCCAGACATATTGATGAAACATTTTTTTAAATTTAATATTGTGGCGGTCCGATGCGACCTAGCTATCATAATTACATGAAAGAAAGCCTACCCAAGAACATTTAAATAAATCATCAAATTTAATTTCAATCTGTGAGATAAACTGGAAGATGAACAGTGCCTGTAGCGATATTTTATTTACTGCTCTACTGTGAGAGAGTACCGATTTACCTGACTGTGACTGAGCCTAGTTTTTCCTCACTGGATTAAAAACTTTACCGGTCAGTTGCTATCATCACGCATTGAAGGAATTTTACCACCACTTCATTTTCACCCCTGTGTCGAACTGTGTCAGTGCCATCCCATAGACTCCTTTTTATATAATAAAACACAAGAACTCTTAGGCTTCAAGTCCGGCGATAAGTGGGAATATTTGCTATCAGCAAACCTCGCAACATCTGGGGCGGAACATCGAAGTACTAGACATTTTCGTACGTCAAGAGTGTAATTGTTGTTTATATAATTCTATGGATTGTCTGATGCTGCAATCGGTAAGTGTGAGTGAATATATGAGTGTGGATCATCACGCGCGTGCATGAATGACAGGATATTTTGATTTGTTTGAAAAACCATTTGTTAATTTGCCTACCGGGTAATACATTTTCTGTATACCCTGCATTGTTCCTTTTTTTTTTTTTTCGTACGCCCGCTAATACTCGAGGCGAAATCTCAGGTTATTATTAATGTCTAACCTGACATTGATTTTACGTGAGTATCCCTTTTCTTGTACAGAGACAGGTGTCCCTCGCCATTCAGGCAGATACTCGCCGATTTCGGAGGTACCCATTAGAGCTGGGTCGGCTCAGGAGCCGCCAATTCCTTGTCGACGACACTCCTTCAAATGTTCTTGCCAGGTCTCGAGTTAATCCAGTCCAATTCCCGGTCGACGAAAAATCCTCAAATGCCGTCGCCCGGGTTTGAGCCTGAATCACCCGGTCGCCAGAGATTGTTCCTTTAAGTTGGATATTTTGTTAATGCTGTTTACCCCCCCCCCCCCTTTTTTTTTCCATTTGCTTAGTAAAGGGAAGAACAATTGAGAATAACAGGATTTTTTCTACCACCCATACCTAAGATTGTAACCCCTCTTTCAGAGTAATTAACTTCACTGTTAGGTTACCTTACCTATGTTCCTGATAACTATCTATCTATCTTTGGACTGGGTTTATCTTTGTCTAATACGAGCGGGAAGGGCTTAGTCGATACCAATCTTCTTATCCCCCCCCCCCCCCCCCCCCCCCCCCCACCTTGTTATTTGCATTTTCTGTACTTATGATAATTTTATGTAACACTTGATATTTGTTTGTGATCTGATTTTTAAGGTTAATAAACATCATAAACTTATTTAGTACTGTGTTGGAATACCCAAAGCCCAACATTTCCCCTATTTGTTTAATATAGATTGTATTCACGTGCGTCTGTGTGTTTAAAGCACCAAATCGGTGTGAGCGCAGATGTGTGTCTGGAAACTGGCAAATAATTGTTTGACCAGGAGAGTCTGAAGAGAAGATTGAGAGAAACGATTTGTCGTAAATAATTCTGTCTTTACTCTCCCCAGCACTCTGTGAAGCAACTATTTACTCTCTACATTTTCTATCACTGAGCTTTTCACCACCATTCTCCACTCTAAACCGGACCACTATTTCTAAGACTCTTTCTCTCAAAATAAATTTACGATACCGACAGTAGGTTGATTTGTTGACTGGCTTTTTAGCTTGTAGGGAAATCCCCAGATCTGGCCCCTGAAATGTTCGGACATGAAACGAACAAATGAGACTGGCACGGGTGGCTGCAGAAATGTCAACCTACGGAGCAGGGTTTCTTAACTTGGGTTCAATGAATGGATTCTAGGGAGTCCTTGTACATAACCTAAGCATTTTAATTTTATTTGTACCAAAATATTTACTCGAAAAATTATCATAGATTTTTGCATTTACAGAGAAATAGGCTTTTCATAGATTGTTTTTGTATTTCATTACGGCTGTATGTAAGATTAACGTAATAATAAAGTGTATTATTTGTATGCAAATATTTTAATTATGTGCCTATGTATATTTGTTCTAAAAAAGGGTCCGTAGCCTGCATTTGACAATCAAAGAGGTACATAGCCTTCACCTGACAATCAAAGAGGTACATAGCCTTCATCTGACAATCAAAGGGGTCCGTAGCCTTCACCTGGCAATCAAAGGGGTCAGAACTCTTAATCTGACAATCAAAGGTGTCAGTAGCCTTAATCTGAAAATCAACGGGGTACATAGCCTTCACCGTACAATGAAAGGTTGTTAAAGAAGATTATAATGTATTTTACATGTTGCCCACACTTAGTTTTATTAGCAGTTCAATATACGCGGTAATGATTCTAGCTGTGGACAACATGATGTATTTTTGCACCATTTTTAATTGTAAGTGAACGCGATATTAGGTTTACGTCACTAGGTGATGATGACGTAATAGGTTCTGCACTAATTTATGCAGACCGTTACTCAAGGCCTCCTGTTAGAATTATTCGTCCTACACGGCTGTTTGTGCCCTATACCAGAGCGCTCTTTTAGTTTCAGTGACCGGACTTCTGACACTGGGTAATAAATCTTCCTTGCACCGAAAAAGATTACTGAGGGTTTTGGCGGGGAAAATCAGCTGATGTGTGTGTAAAATCGTTAATATATAAATCATTACACACTCGTTCTGGATAAACATAGCGCTAAAATTCTTTTGTGTACTATAACTTTGTTCTGTGTTCTATTTTAGATTGCATTTTTATTTGTTTGAAATTATATTTGACGGAGTTACAGACTTTTGAAAACAGCGTCATCATTTGAGGAAATTCATAACAAAGGTAATCTATTTATTAATATAATATCTAAAAATCGGCCCATTCGAATGAGTTTATAATTATAAAGATTTCTCGAAGGGAAGCTAAAGATTATTTCCACATACTGTTTTTTTTTTTTTTTTGGTTTCATATCTTGAGAATGTGTGGTAGTCAGTTTTGTGAGTTTGGCATTACAAGAACAAGCATATTGTCACCAGATTTTATAACATTTAAATCACTGTAAACGCATTCCTGATACTCGCAAATCTTAAATAAGGTTGTAAAAAATAACTTTTTGTAAAGCGCCATCTGTTTTTGCATTTTCATTCATTTATAATGATATTTAGCTACGTATACAAGCGTCAGAAAACATGTAAAGCTATAGATAGATTCTTCCACATACTTTGATCTATCTTTCAAGTCTTGTTAATCTTGTATTTATAATATGAATGTCTTTTTTTATTGTGTGTGAGATAAGGACGGTTCCATTAGTGTTCTTTGGTAGACAATCCTGTGCACACGACGGATGCCAAAGAATTCTAAGTAACTGTTTGTATATCTTCTTTCATTCACAGTTCAAAGTTACAATGCAGGTAGTAAATTTAGAGAAACCAAATTCTAAATCTAATACCATCCTTTTATCAATGGCTAGAATCAGAGATACATATGATAATTTAGAAAATTTATGAATGGCATGGAAGCTCAGATAGAGTCACTAAAAGATTTAGAGTGGGATGGTAAAAATGTTGTTGTTTTCTTATTCGGGGATTATGACTTTTTGATGAAAATGTTTGGTTTGTCTGGAGCTCAAGGAACATACCCATTTCTGTGGTGTCTCCAGCAAAACAAGGAAATAAAGACATCCAGAGAGCATACAACTTGCAAACCAAGAAGTTTGGCCATGTTGATAAGAGATTACAATAGATATATGAAATATGGGAAAGGGAATAAAAGGCAAGTGGCACGTTACCATAATTGTTTACACAAACCAATGTTAGAGATTGAAATTGAAAATGTAGCTCCTCCTTACCTTCATATATTTAGGCATTGTTTTGAAACACCACAGACTTCTAGAACGGGTAGCCGATACAATAGACGCAAAGATATTTGAGAATCCGCAAGAGATACATACAAACGTTAGTACTATTAAGAACTTGAAGAGATTTGGTAGGATCTGGAAACAGGCAGAAGAATTAGAAGCTAGAATTGAATTTTGTCTGGCGGGTATTAAACTTTGTGAGGATAAGGAGGAGACAGATAGTTTTAAAGTTAAACCTGAAAATGCACAAGATGTGCTGGCCAAACTTCAGTTTCAAGATCTGCGTGCTAGGTCTGGTCCAGTTTGTTCACACTTGGACAAGGTACTAGCCAAACACAAAATCATACCACATGTTTATCATAGCAGAGCATTCTTAGGGAATCACTGCCACAGATATCTCACACAAAAAGTTTATAAAGATCTTACAAGAGCAATCATTACACAAACACTGAAAATTAAAGACAAACAAGATATAACTGACATAGCTTTTATTGCCCAAGAACAATTCAACTCGCGGAACGAAGCATTTGAGAAAGTACCGGTACACAACAAAATATCACACAGTAAACCAATTAGTAACGAACCAATAACAGCATCAATAGAGACATATATGTCTTTGTTCAGAAAGCTATTCCACAGTAAGACAATTCCTAAACAGCACATATTAGAAAAACATTGCGCAGACTGGATCAGAACTCATTGCTTTGGAATGGGCATGCATCGAGTGCAAGAAGAAGAATTTGTACATTCCACTATTTCCAAAATTGAAAGACGAGCCAGCGGGTATTAAAAATATAACTTCACAATTAAAATTTATAATCGAAACTCATTTGTTACAAATTTCTCCATCTGTGAATGTACAGATTCGTCCTATAAAACAAAGGAAGTGTGAATGATAATTGAGCGAAATTTTGGGGCTAGAGCAAATTATGGCAGTTGTTGCGTGAGAGTGACAGAATTAACAGAGTGTGGAAATCATTTAATAGGTGTATGTTTTATTTATTAAATTGAACATTTCGTTTTACTCATGACCATACTCATTTTTACATGACCACAGTGATGTATGATTGAGATAATTGTTAGCTCTCATGTTTTGGTGACAAATGGGTGTGTTATTTTAAGGTAATAAATGTGGACTTGCAATTTAATGTTTCAATAATTAATGTTTGACGCATGAAACCAAAACAAAAATTTGATATCCATTTTCTGCAGGTTTTCTACTTTTGATTTCTGTAATTTGTTATGCATGTTGATTGTGACCGTTGTAGTGTAAATTGCATTAGAAACAAACCATAACAAAATATTAAAAAAACGTAAATTGTACACTATTTCAGACTATTATATCTTCTGTTCTAATTGTGATAAAATGTTTGTTCTTGTTCTAAAATTTACTCTAACATTTCTAGTCTAGCTTTACGCAAAATTAAAGCCGGTATTTATAATATTAAAGTAGCCTAAAAACATTAATTAAGCCCTATCAAAAGTAACCACCGCCACATTTTTTTCCCGTTAGGAAATTGACCACGTGACCTCTATCACGACAGCTATAAATAGCGCGGTCAGGGAAAACTAAAAGATCGCTGGCAAACAGCCGTGCCTAGTCAGACGTGTTTTATGAGCTCCCGGTTTTCGGTTGAGGATTCAAGTATTTTGTCAAGTGGCATACATAATGTAGAGGCCGCCACTTTGTTTATTATGACTCTGGACTTGAGGAGAAGTTCCGTGATTTGTGGAAAGTAAGTCCACTATAATTTTATACATCGTCCCTTTCGGTCCACATTACTTGGATGATAACCTCTATGGCATCTCTAGTACAGCGGCCGGACTTGTGCAGATGAATTGAACTGACTGAGACATTCTTTGCCTCACCTATGTTTTGATGCATGTTTGCCTAATGAATGGATGTCGTATCGTCAAAATAAATATGTCATTTTATGTGGACCCATCCACAAACGTACTTATCAAGTTTATACTCGATTGAATGCACAGTCTTGACATCCATGTCATTCACCTACACGATTTACATCAGCACGATTTACATCAACCAAAATACCAACACATCTCTAACAACAAAACCAACTGTAACAAAGGTGTACATATCCTTCACCGGACAATCAAAGAGATCCTTGGCACAAGAATGGTAAAGAACCCCTGCTTTAGAGGGAGATACACAAAAAACAAGAAACGTATGAGGAAGGGAATGGGAGACAAATGTTAAAGGAATATAAAAAACAAAGAAATATCTTGAAGGCAAGGGAGAGAAGAGCTTGACTTTCACGTTGTAAACATGTGATCCATGGTCATGTGACAAGTTTTGATTATGACATTAAAAGCGCCCGAATAAAATTTACTCATTGACTCATCTTGCCCCATTGGTGATATTCTCAAAACAAATAAAAGGTATCATTTTATAAATACATAATACGTTTTACAATTGGCAAACAATGTCGAGCGTTTTTTACCCTAGTTGCATAAAAGGTTGAGCTAATATCCGCGCATTCAATATTTTCTGCAACAATCCTTTTTTGTTGGAATATCAAAGTTTTACTATATTCTAATGACATGAACTTATTTTTAAATCTTGGTTTCATAAAACAAAAAAAATGTTTGATACGTAAAATTTAAATTCTTACAATATGAAGAGATTAATTTTTCATTCTTGCGCGTTCTTAATGACAAACATTAATAAGAAAGCGAGATAATAGAATAAGATCCACAGGCACTTACTTACTTAGTCGTTCCCCTTCTACCGTGAGGTGTAGAGGTTTGGAAGAGAGAGCGCCAGACTATCCTATCGGCTGTCTTCCTCCTGGCCTGGTTCCATTCTAGTCCTCGGTCCTTCAAAGATTGTCTAATGTTGTCCTCCCAGCGGACTCTGGGTCGTCCTGGGGGTATGGATCCTTGGCTCTTTGTTTCCCATGCTTGTCGTGGTAGCCGGTCGTCTCCCATTCTGCAGACATGGCCAAACCATCTTAGTTGGGACTGTTCTACTTGGGTCTGCAGGGGGTGGGATTTAAGGCCTTGACGTATCGTCTGGTTGCGTACCATGTCTCTTCTTGTTACTTCAACCACCTTCCTCAGATACCTCATTTCTGAGGTTTGGATCTGGCTTTTGTGGGTTGTAGTCATTGCCCATGACTCGCATCCATATGTCAAGACTGGGACATAGGTGGAGCGGTATACAGCCATCTTCGTTTTCTTACCAACCTCTCTCTTGCTGAGGAATCCTCGATTTATGGCCTGAAAAAGTCTCCCAGCCGCTGCTTTTCGAGTGGCCAACTCTTCTTTGATGCCTCCCTTTCGGTCAATAATAGCTCCGAGGTATTTAAAGTGGTCTACCTGCTCCAGGACCTATTCTCCCAGCTTAATCTGATGTCTTCTTTCTTCTCGTGATATCACCATGGATTTTGTTTTAGAGCTGCTTATGACCATCCCTCTCTTCTCCAGCTCTTCCTTCCAGACTTGCAGGTTGAATTGGAGATGTGCCTCTGATTTAGCAATCAGGGCAACATCATCAGCAAATGCCAGCTCCGAAATACAGACCTGTCTCATCTTCCAGTACCCCACTGAATACTTTCTTGTTCTCTCCTTACATGCCTTAATGACATCGTCCATGAGGAGTATGAAAAGGTAAGGTGACAGGATATCACATTGTCTTACACCAGTGGTGGTCCTGAACTCTTCTGACTTATGGTTTGCTGCCCTCACATAATTTCTGCAAGACTTGTAGAAGCTCTGTATAGCATGAATCAGAGGTGCTGGAATGTTCTTCCTTGCCAAACAATCCCAAAGTTTGCTCCAGGGGACCCTGTCAAACGCCTTTTCCAGATCTATGAAACAAAGATGGATCTCACTCTTATACTCAAGGGCCTTTTCACACAGGCACACCGGAAAAAAATTTATTAAAGAGCATGAACAAGAAAACTGAAGGTATGTTTTCGTGCGTTGACATACGATCATTCTATCACATATTTTTATCTCATTGTTAGTTTTACAGCATCACATATTAATTTTGCTACAGGTTTCGAAGCTCTTATGAACAGGGAAGTACTTGACCAAACCTTTCGCCATACAACACTTTGAGATACATTATTGACACTAAACTGCTTAATAGTCGTGATAAAAAATATTCCCATTACCGTGACATACCTCATGGTCCCTCACCGTGTGAGAAACTCTGACCTTATCAAACAAATTGTATACATAATAACTAAACATCTTGGCAGAACATTACCTTAAGTCTGACAACCTCGGCGTCGCTACACCATATCCTTTCATATCCAGGTCTCTGCCAACTTTCATCGTGGTGCACGGTTTTCTTTGGTTGTGGTAATCGTTGAAGGAGGAGTCAAGTAGGAATGCGTACTTTCATTCATGGATTGAGTACATGAAGGAGGAGTAAAGTAGGAATGCTTACTTTGCCCTTCGTGTGTGGAGTGAGTACATTTTTTTTAATTATTAAAGTGTTTACTACTTTTCTTTGTAGCACGCATCTTTCAACCATCTACCTTATACATAGAGCTGTTGGTTATATCAGGACACGTTTCATTTATTGTAATATTTTCTTGTTTGTATTTATTTTATGTTCTATGCTGTATTATTTCTCTCGTAGGTATTTTTATATTTTAGTTATAGTTCATATTGTTTTATTGGTCAGAACAATGGTAGTGTCTATACTGGTATGCATTTAATATAATTATAGTCAGTACAACAGGGAGAAGTCAAACAGGAATGTATACTTGCCCTGCATGGATTGAGTACAAAAAGGGGAAGTCAAGTAGGAATGCGTACTTGCCCTATATGGATTCAGAACATGAGTGTTAATGTTAATGTTGATCAGAATCAACGTCATAGCACTCCGGGCAAAACCATAGGTGCTCAGTTTTCCTCAGCATATGTCGAAGAGCGTGATTGCTAACTGTTCCTGTAGCTCGCTCGTTATATACACAACGGGTGCATCCTCTCATACGTCCATATCTGCTAACCTTATTTTTGATGCCAAATTCCAACAGTCTTAACCTTGATGATTCATCGACTGCAGTGTCATTCTCTAATATGTGATCATTAGTTGCTCTTAGTATCTCTCCTTTAGCATATCTAGTGCACCTTCCATGGCGCTCTTGACGCTAGTGTGTCAGCTCTTTCATTGCCGCGTACCCTTACACGACCAGAACAGTAGACCCAGACCAGGTCCTGAAGATTTCATGCTTCTATAGAGGTTTCCCACTAATGGCAGAGCCATCCACTTTAGACTTTCCGAAGCATGGATAGTGAATCTGATACAATATATGCCCTTGTTAATGAAGTTTCAGACAGCCACCTTAAGGCTGCAGTATCTGCTTCTACTTCCATTCTCATGCGGCAGGTTGTTATCATGTTAGCCCGGTTATGTTCGGCGACGAGTCTGCCATTTACTCTAGCAGAGAGTCCCCATCCAGATTCCTTACAAAGGATTACAGACCCATCCGTCTAAACAATGACATTATGATCTCCAGCATGATCATTTATCAGGTGAATCATTTCCAGCTATGCCATCTCATTGCCCCAAGTTCTGCACTCTCAAACAAGGCTGATGCTGGTAGTTCATCCCCTTCTCACCTGACTTCCTCCACTCTTCTCCCTTGAATATATTTTTAACTGTGGTCACCTGTCTAATAGTTGTCTCTGCCTGCGCCATCCATGACATCCCTCTCATTATTCTTGCTCCTTTGATGTCAGCTACGGTCCCATGCAGGGGATGCCTTTTGTCTGTGGTTACTCGCATATAAGTTTTTGCCTGGGCCATCGCATGTCTGGATGTAATTGACAGCAATCCAAGCATGTGCCGCATCGTCACAATGGGGGGTATCTCGAGTACAGCCAAAGACTATACGCATCCCTTCATTGGGAATACGTTCCAGTCGTTCACATTATGTTTCTGACAGTGTGAGTATTCACAACCCGTATTTGATTACCGATATGACTTGCTGCTGATAAAGGAGAAAAAGTAATCTCTGCTCCAGGTGCTCTGCGTCTATTATTTTTAGGGCTGCAAGACCTCTCCTACATTTCTGTAGTGATCTTATTGGTATTTTTACGACAGCCCGCGATCAAATGTTACTCCAAAGTACTTCAGCTAATCTTGCAAGTAGGAATGCATACTTACCTTACATGGATTGAGTCCTTGAATGAGGAGTCAAGTAGGAATGCATAATAGCCCTACGTGAATTTATTAAATGAAGGAGGGGTAAAAGTAGTAATGGATACTCGCCCTACATGGACCATGGGACACAATAAAAAATATTCTGAACACAGACTTTTAATGGGGGTGGGGGGAAGGGGGGGGGGGGGGGGGTTGGAAAGAAGTTTCAATATTTCTCTCAAGAGCGACAACCGTTGTTGGAAAGAATACACTAAGATTATCTGCAATTATCGCCCATTTCAGTGATGATACAATACCAAAATACCCCCCAAAAATTAAGTTAATTTTAATTATTTTATTCATTTTATTATTTTTACGACTGATTATTGTATTGTCATAGGAAATTATTGCTCATCTGGAAGGGATTGAAAAATCGATTGCAAGATTTGAAGGTGACAAGAGAGGGACAAGAGAGTGACATACGTTGCAAGCTAAAGAAAAGCCTATAAAGAAGGAGTCAAGTAGGAAAACGTACTTGCCATACATGGGTTGAGTGCATGAAGAGGAGTCAAGTAAGAATTCGTATTTGGTCTGCATGGATTTAAAAAAAAATAATGAATATACAAATACTATATAAAGTACCTTGTACTCTGGGTTTTAATATTAAAACGTAAAGGAGAAGTCAAGATGATACAGTTTTCCTAAAGAATATTTGTAACCGATAAAACAATCACACTACCAAGCTAAAGTTTCATCTTCTTCTCTTCTCTTCTTCTTTGATCCATAACCGCCAACCGTCAAAGCAGTCAGCGGCCATCACGCCTGGTGGCGTCTTGTAGGGCAGCAACAAATTGATTCCACTTTGCTCGGTCGGCGGCCATCCTTCGTACAGTGCCCCAACTGTGGTTCATTCTTTGCATCTCAGCTTTCACAGTTCTCCGCCAAGTTGTTTTTGGTCGGCCTCTCTTTCGCTTTCCCTCAGGGGTCCATAGCATAGCTGTTCTTGCGATGGTATCAGGGTCCCTTCTGAGGACATGGCCAACCCAACTCCAGCGTCTGCCAGCTATGATGGTGTGCATGTCCTCCTGGTTACTCCGAATAAGTAGTTCTTGGTTGCTGATGGTGTTTGGCCAAAAGATTCGGAGAATTTTCCTTAGGCAGATTGTGTGGAAGGAGGACAGTTTCGACATTTCCTTCTCTGTTACTCTCCAACATTCCGCACCATAGAGAAGCACAGAAAGTACGCAGCTCTCATACAGTCTTAATTTGGTGTTTGTGCTGTACTGGGAAGACTTCCAAATGTTGTTGAGAATAGCAAAGGCTGTTCTCGCTTTATTCATTCTGTTGTTAATGTCCTTGCTTGTTCCGCCGTCAGGTGTTACTATGCTTCCTAGGTAAGTAAATGTGTCTGTCTGTTCTAACTTCTGGTTCCTTACTGTTATTGGCTCAGGATTGCCCACATTTAGTGTCATGACCTCCGTCTTCTTCAGATTGATGTTCAGGCCAACCTGCTGGCCATACTTATTCAGTCTATCAGTTTTGTCTTGAATGTGTTGGTGTGAATGCGCGAGCAGTGCAATGTCATCTGCATATTCCAAATCTTCCAGTGTAGAAAACATTGTCCATCTAATTCCTCTTGGACTGCCCTCTGTTGTCTGGCGCATCACCCAATCTATGACTGTCAAAAATAATGTTGTTGATAAGGGGCATCCCTGTCGTACTCCTGTTTTCACTTCGAAAGTTACATTACTCGATCCAACACTGCACGTAAAGTTAGAATAGAGGCTTTTTATAATGGAAACAATGCGGCTGGGAATTCCATAAGCCCTCAGAATTTTCCATAGGCTGTCCCTGTGTATGCTGTCGAAAGCCTTTTCAAAATCAACAAAGTTAATGTACAGCTGTCTCTGCCATTCTGAGCACTGCTCTATAATGTTCCTGAGGGCAAATATATGATCTGCACATCTTCTGTTCTTTCTGAAGCCCGCTTGTTCTTTCCTCAGTTTATGGTCAACTGCTTTTGAAATTCTCTGGATGATTATCCTGCCTAGTATTTTGCTGGGAACTGAGAGGAGGGTAATTCCTCTCCAGTTGTTGCAGTCTGCAAGGTCGCCCTTCTTGGGCAATTTGACAATTGTTCCTTTACTCCACTCTATTGGTGTTGTCTCAGTTTCCCAGACTTGTGCAAATAGTGGTTCTAATAGTTCTGCTGCTAGTTCAGGGTCTGTCTTGAATAGCTCAGCATTCAGATTGTCGTGACCAGGCGCTTTTCCATTTTTTAGCCCTTTGATAGCTGTGATAATTTCTTCTTTTCGTGGAATGTCTGTATTTACGTCTAAGTCACTTTCAGCCTCAGGAACATTCAGCTGAGTCTCTGGTGGTTCCTTATTCAGTGTTTCTCTGAAATGCTCTGCCCACCTTGTTTCCTGCCCCTGTGCTGTGGTGATGAGATTTCCTTGCTTGTCTCTTACTAACGTTATGTTGTTTGCACCTCGTTTTCCACTGATAGCTTTAGTTATTTTATAAACTGTGCTTTGTTCATTTCTCAGTGCTGCCTCTTCTGCCTGTCTTACAAGGTCATCCAGAAATGTCCTTTTGTTAGCACGGGTTTGACGTTTTACTTCCTTGTCCAGCTGACTGTACTGTTCACTATATATTGCCTTTAACCTGGGAGACTTAGCTTCTGTTTTCTTCCTTTTCATTTCCTTTCTCTTCGCTATGGTGTTTAGCGTTTCTGGTGTTATCCAGTCTTGGCTCTTTCTTTCCTGGAATCCCAAGCATGACTTGCTGCTTTCTTTATATATTGTTGAGATGGTGTTGAATTTCTGGTCCACATCGTCGGTCTCTGTTCTTTCCTGGCTTTTGGTAATCAGATATCGTCTCTTTACGTCGACCACAAACGCTTTTCTGGTGAGGGGGTCCTTAAGTTTCGTGATGTTGTATCTTTTCTGTTTGACTGCAAATGCTGGTCATCACGCTGTGAGTTTCACAAGCACTAACTTTTTTTCAGACGGACAGTGATGATCACTTCCCACATCTGCGCCTTGTCATGAAATATTCTAATCCACATATATAAATTATGGATTTATAAATATGAAAAACCTAACAAATAAACGTTTTAACACATAACAACAGATCTTCGAAGAGCAGGAGGTAGAAGAAATTGTCACAAGGAATTTGAACGCAATCCCCGTTGTTTTCTGCTTCGTCTGCAAATTGTAACGCTGGGTTCCTTAGGGCTTGCTGATAAAAGCTTATGTAAAATTACGCAAATAGTCAGGAAACGTTAATAAATTATACCCAAAAAAAACATTGGGGGTGCCTGACTGCGTAATGACCTAAATTAATCCTAAGATTTTTTTATTACGTTTTGAAAAAAATTTACGTTACAAAATAGCGAGAGGGGAGGGCTGAAAATCAGGAACGCATGCAACACGCGACGCGCGATATACAAATGCTGGCATCACGCGTGTAAGTCTACAAGCACTAACTTTTTCAGACGGACAGTGATAAAATACACTACCCTTTCCCAGAGTTAGGTTTATAAATCATAACAGACTCTTATTAGAAAAGATAACAATAGATGGGTTTACGTTTGAACACATAACAGTACCCAGACAGCACATCTTCCAAACAGGAGGTAGAAGAAATTGCATATTTTGAACGCAGCCACGTAGCTCCTTTAAATTAGTATTATTGGGTTCCTTAGGGCTTGCTGACAAATAATATGTAAAACGTTACGCCAATAGTCCAGGAATTAATAAATTATACCCAAAATAAAATATTGGGGGTGCCTGACAGCATAAAATCATTTCTGCTCATAAGATTTTTTTTTAACGTGTTTGAAAAAAAATTTACGTTACAGAAATAGCCTACCATGTAAACTCCAAATTGATTGGAGCGCAACAAATGAAAGCCTAACCACGATTGGTCGGGCTATAAATACTATCTTGGTTGTTAGGGGAGACGGGAAAAGATAACATTTTTTCAAACACTTGTCGAAACGTGGCTCATTGGCCAGTCTCGCTGATATACACACTTGGGAGCGTTAGTTCGAAACCACTTGTTTAAATACACTTGATAAAGCATCAGTGCGTTGAAGCCAGCTTATATTTGGCTCATAAAAGCCTGGAAGATAAGCAGAAGGAAATTTGTGCCAGTTTGTGCCAGAATTCATTGCTAATCAACGTATCTGTGTTATTCGTATGAATTGTGGGACAGTGGTCTTGATGGTACTGAGCAGCATCTGGTCAGAGATTTGCTGAATCCAGTGTCGGACAGCATACTCCTTGGTCCTTTTAGCTATCAGTGAGGTGTCTCCTGAGCCCAGAGGAGAATTCGAGCAGAGGAGTCCTCTCCTGCCGCCATCACTCAAGATAAGCAGAGTTGGCCAGCTGAGCTCAACATTATGTCCCCTCATCTTGAAATAACTTTATAAAAATACTATTCAGAGGGGAATTTACTTGTCTTAAAATCAGGAACTGTGAACATCTCCAATACTGGTCCCTAAAGACAAACTATTGAAGTCATGATGACAAATACCAACAGAGCTTGAACAAAACAAAACCAGTATTACCTCATTTTACTACTACACAACTGACACACATAGAACATTTGTAATAATATATGTCACTACAATATTCATATTAAATACATTCTGTACATAACTTGTAATTTAAATTGATTGTGATTCCTGGTTCCCTTGTAGTTGAATCAGGACACATATTCATTCATGCCAGTAATGAATACATATTGTTATTTGAAAGTTTATCAGTGACTCTTTTAAGATATCTTTGTAGAGTGTTATATGTATGTGAGTGTCACAGTGTTGTCAAGAGTAGTGGATTAAATTAAATTGTTTATCTGTCTGTTGTTGTGACTTACACTTCACCATACTCATACCCTAGACACATAACGTAGCATCACACTATTCCAGAATAATTCTGACTGAGATATAGAGATATGTGGTAGCAAGTAAGGTTATCTATAATACACTACTCTTAATAGATATAGATACCTTCACAGCTGATCTCAGTCAGTACACTAAGTTCCCTATAAATATTTATAACATCCCACTTCACCACATATATTGGGGTCTCGCTCTTGGGATTTTGAATCTTTAACTATTAAAAATATTGGGGGTAATTCACTTCAGGGAATATAAGAATTAAAAGGTATCCTTGGGTGGAATTAAATAAGGTTGAGCTCACGGTGCCTGTGTTGTCCATTAGAGATTGAATTGTTGGTTAGACATTGTATAAATTTACATAATAGACAATGGCGGACCTGGCCAAATTTCGATCTGCTGCGGTTCAGACTGCAAAAGAGTTAGGATTAGATGGGCAAGTTATGGTTGCCTATGTCACGACGGAATGTGACAAATTTATTGAACGCGAAGAAAGAAGGTTTGAAGCCGAAAGAAAGTTAGAGGCTGACAGGGAAATTAAGAGGTTGCAGAAAGAGAAGACAAAAGATTAGCTGCAGAAAGAGAAGCCGAGGAAAGAAGACAGGCTGCAGAAAGGGAAGACAAGAAATTAGCTGCAGAAAGGGAAGCAGAAGATAAAAGATTACAAAGGGAACATGAGTTACGACTAAGGGAGTTTGAGTTTCAAGGCCATGCTCCTGAAAATGGTGCCAGTCCCTTTGCCTCTGATGCTACGGTTACTCAAGGAGCCTCAATCTCAGCTATGAATTTTCATTTAGATCATTTTGTTGAGAAAGACGATGATATTGAGAGCTATATAAATAGGTACGAACTATTAGCTACCACGTATGGGTTAGAGAGAGAAAGGTGGAGCTTAAAGTTATCTCAGGGACTTCGTGGGGCAGCTTATGAAGTTTTTGCAAAAATGAGCAGAGGTGATCAGGAAAATTATGACATGCTAAAGCAGGCTCTTTTGTTAAGGTATGAAAAGAATGCAGAGTTTTACAGGAAAAAATTTAGGAATGCTAAACTACTGTCAGGTGAAACCTATCACCAGTTCTCTGCACGCATAGAGACATACTTGGAGAAATGGACTTCTCTGGGGAAAACCCAAGATCTTAAGGAAATGGTCCTTATAGAGCAACTAAGAGAGTCCATGGCTCCAGACCTGAGAAAGTTTCTCATGGAACAAGGTGCAGAGAGGCTGGGTGAGTTGCTAAATGTTGCTGAAAGGTATCAAGCAGCTCAAGCAGAGGTAACAGGTAATAAAAAGAAACAGGTGGATAACTTTAGGGCACCACAGAACTTTAATAAATTTGATCCTAGGGATCAAAATAAAGGTAAGCACCAATTTGATAGGCCACGGTATGACAATAAAAATAAATTCCCACAATTCGATGAAAGGAAATATGATGAAAGAAAATCTTTCAACCAAGGAAAAAGGTGGTGTAAAAATTGTCAGATGGACAATCATGACACTGACCGTTGCAGAAGGAAACCTGTGTATATGGCAACCCTTCAGGTCAGGTCGACCTCAAGACAGGAGGAGGATATTATGTTAGATACCACTCCAGAAGAGATGAGGAAGGCACAGGCTGGGGATAAAACACTCAAGCCTTGTTTCAGAAAATTGTCAACTTGTCATACAACTCCAGGCAAGGGAGATTTTTACATGAAAAACAAGTTGATGTATAGGAAGACTGGAGCTAGATCCAATGGTCACGGACAGCTGGTTCTTCCAAAAAGATATAGGACAGAATTAATAAGGAGCCTACATGTGAAACCAGATGGGGACCATGAGAGATAGGTACCATCATTCAAAAGGTGGCTCACAATTATTATTGGCCCAAAGCAAGATGGGACATTGAAAATTTTGTAGAAAGGTGTAGCATAGCACATGAGGGAACACCCACAAGTGGGAACATGGATCAGGACCTGGACACGCCATGGGGCAAAATTAGGCCTGATAATAAAAAGAAAAATAGATTTGATAAAGTGGACCAAATGGAATGGGAAGCCCCTTTTCACGGACAAGCTTCACTTAACTGTTTTACAATGGCCACTATGCGGAGAGTGCAAAAGATGTCTTACCCCAGGATAAGCCGAAAATCCCTCAATCGGACTTAAACAAACTGGAGGAAGAGGATGTAGGGAGGAAATCTCTCATCAAGAATTTTAAGAGGGGAGACAGCCCCAAGAAAAAAATTGGTAGCGGTCGTTTTGTGAATGATAATTCTGGGAGGAAAAATCATCACTATAAAGCTTCAAGTGGAAGAGACCATACCGGTGCATGGACAAATAGGTCCACACAATTAAAGGTCCATATGTAGCTTTGTTAAGAACGTGGACTGATGAAAAGGCAGAGGAAAACATTACATCTTCATACCAATATGTGAATGAGCTGACCACTCGGTTGAAAACTGGCTGGAAACTTGCCAATGAAAATTTGAAACAAGCCAGGAAGAAACATGCTGCCTATTATAACAGGAAGGCGAAAGACAGAAATTTGGCTGTGGGAGAGAAGGTACTGCTTCTTTTGCCCGGGAGTCAGAATAAGTTACAAATTGGATGGCAGGGTCCATATACAGTTCTAGAGAAGGTGTCTAGAACAAATTATAAGATAGATAAGAAGGGGAAAGAAAATCTATCATGTGAATCTCCTGAAGAAATATTTGGAAAGAGAACATCAGGAAGAGACACACTTGTTGACCTTGTCCATCGCCATGGAGATGAAAAAGGAACCACTTTCATCATTTGAATATCCATTACACCCTGTGAGACAGCAGCACAGGTGAAAATCAGTACACATTTAACGAAAACTCAGAAAGAGAGAGTGCAACAGGTTCTAAATAATCATGCAGAGGTGTTAACAGACCGACCAGGGCATACAAACCTATTGGAATATGATATGAAACTCATAGACTCCACACCTGTCTGTATGAAACCATATTCGATTCCGTTTGCTAAGGAAAAAGCTTTGAAGGAAGAGATAGACTATCTATTGAAGGAAGGAATTATTTCGCACAGTGAGTCTTCGTATAGTTCCGGTGGGTACTTTAAGGAAGCCCTCTGGAGAACATAGACTCTGTATAGATTACAGGAGACTGAATGCTATTACAGAAGGACAGGTGGATCCATTGCCGGATACAAATCAGCTGTTTGCCAGACTAAATAAAGCTAAATATTTCTCAAAAGTGGATCTGAGTAAAAGGATACTATCAGATTCCAGTAAAGCCTGAGGTTAGACCATACCTAGCTTTTAGTACCTCAGAAGGACACTATGAGTTTAATAGATTGCCATTTGGATTGAAGAATGCGCCTAGTGTCTTCTCTAGAATGATGAGAAAATTATTGGATCCTCTGAATAATCCCTGTATAACAAATTTTATGGATGATATCCTTATAGCAACAGAAACATTTGAGGAACACATTGACTCTCTGAACATGCTGTTTGATCGACTTAGGGAGGCAAATTTAACAGCCCGACCAACCAAATGTTGCGTTGGATGTAAAGAATTGGAATTTTTGGGACACACAGTTTATCAGGGAAACATGACCCCTGACCCAAAGAATTTAGAGAAACTACAGAAAGCCCCGAGACCACAAACCAAGAAGGACGTGAGATCCTTTGTCTCATTATGTGGTTTCTACCAGAAGTATATCAAAAACTTTAATTCCATATGTGCACCGTTAACTGAATTGACACGTAAAGGACTTCCAGATCGCATTACATGGACACCACAATGTGAAATGACTTACCAAGAATTGAAGGAAAAGCTCACAAGTAAACCCATTTTGAAATTACCTGACTTAAGTCAAGAATTCATAGTAAGGACGGATGCAAGTAATATTGGGCTAGGTGCAACTTTACTACAGAAATCAGATGCATTGGATGGGGAATTAAGCCCAGTGGCATATGCTAGCAGAAAGTTGAATAAAGCTGAAATCAACTACTCAACTAGCGAAAAAGAATGTCTTGCAGTAATATGGGCAATAAAGAAATTCAATATTTATCTATATGGGAAGGCATTTAAGTTGCAAACTGACCACAAACCTTTATCGTTTTTAGCACAGGCTAAGCATGAGAACTCTAGGTTACTCCGATGGTCTTTGCTTCTGGCTCCATATAATTTTAGCATTGAATATATATCTGGAAAAACCAATCTGGGAGCGGATTTTTTAAGCCGCCATCCGTGTGATGAGAATCACCGTAAACCCCAGAAATAATAATAAATTTCTCTATGTGTATATAGAATAAAGGACTGACATATAATGTCTGTTTTAAGAGGGGAGGTGTCATGAAATATTCTAATCCACATATATAAATTATTGGGTAAATATGAAGCCTAACAAATAAAATTAATAAAGAGAAGAGCAATGGTAAAATGACAGTGCTGTCACAAGGAATGTACTCGAAATCCCCCTTGTTTTCTGCTTCGTCTGCAAATTGTAACGCTTTCACGTTGATATAAAAGCTTACTGTATTATTACCCGCCTTCTTCAATGAAACGTGTGCTGTATTTCTAAGAAAAACATTGAGACGTACTGCGTAATGACCTAAATTAATCCTAACATTAATTATATTACGTTACCAAAACGAACGAACAGATGGACAAAAGGATAGCGAGAGGGGAGGGCTGAAAATCAGGAACGCATGCAACACGCGACGCGCGATATACAAATGCTGGCATCACGCGTGTAAGTCTACAAGCACTAACTTTTTCAGACGGACAGTGATAAAATACACTACCCTTTCCCAGAGTTAGGTTTATAAATCATAACAGACTCTTATTAGAAAAGATAACAATAGATGGGTTTACGTTTGAACACATAACAGTACCCAGACAGCACATCTTCCAAACAGGAGGTAGAAGAAATTGCATATTTTGAACGCAGCCACGTAGCTCCTTTAAATTAGTATTTTTGGGTTCCTTAGGGCTTGCTGACAAATAATATGTAAAACGTTACGCCAATAGTCCAGGAATTAATAAATTATACCCAAAATAAAATAGTGAGGCTGCCTGACAGCATAAAATCATTTCTGCTCATAAGATTTTTTTTTTAACGTGTTTGAAAAAAATTTACGTTACAGAAATAGCCTACCATGTAAACTCCAAATTGATTGGAGCGCAACAAATGAAAGCCTAACCACGATTGGTCGGGCTATAAATACTATCTTGGTTGTTAGGGGAGACGGGAAAAGATAACATTTTTTCAAACACTTGTCGAAACGTGGCTCATTGGCCAGTCTCGCTGATATACACACTTGGGAGCGTTAGTTCGAAACCACTTGTTTAAATACACTTGATAAAGCATCAGTGCGTTGAAGCCAGCTTATATTTGGCTCATTAAAAGCCTGGAAGATAAGCAGAAGGAAATTTGTGCCAGTTTGTGCCAGAATTCATTGCTAATCAACGTATCTGTGTTATTCGTATGAATTGTGGGACAGTGGTCTTGATGGTACTGAGCAGCATCTGGTCAGAGATTTGCTGAATCCAGTGTCGGACAGCATACTCCTTGGTCCTTTTAGCTATCAGTGAGGTGTCTCCAGAGCCCAGAAGAGAATTCGAGCAGAGGAGTCCTCTCCTGCCGCCATCACTCAAGATAAGCAGAGTTGGCCAGCTGAGCTCAACATTATGCCCCCTCATCTTGAAATAACTTTATAAAAATACTATTCAGAGGGGAATTTACTTGTCTTAAAATCAGGAACTGTGAACATCTCCAATAATAGTCCCTAAAGACAAACTATTGAAGTCATGATGACCAATACCAACAGAGCTTGAACAAAACAAAACCAGTATTACCTCATTTTACTACTACACCACTGACACACATAGAACATTTGTACTAATATATGTCACTACAATATTCATATTAAATACATTCTGTACATAACTTGTAATTTAAATTGATTGTGATTCCTGGTTCCCTTGTAGTTGAATCAGGACACATATTCATTCATGCCAGTAATGAATACATATTGTTATTTGAAAGTTCATCAGTGACTCTTTTAAGATATCTTTGTAGAGTGTTATATGTATGTGAGTGTCACAGTGTTGTCAAGAGTAGTGGATTAAATTAAATTGTTTATCTGTCTGTTGTTGTGACTTACACTTCACCATACTCATACCCTAGACACATAACGTAGCATCACACTATTCCAGAATAATTCTGACTGAGATAAGAGATATGTGGTAGCAAGTAAGGTTATCTATAATACACTACTTTTAATAGATATAGATACCTTCACAGCTGATCTCAGTCAGTACACTAAGTCCCCTATAAATATTTATAACATCCCACTTCACCACACGCCTCTTCTTACTTTCACGTCTTGTAGTGCATGTCTCCATCTGCCATTGATCATTATGTGATCTATCTGGTTTTTGTCTCGTCCGTTTGGTGATTCCCATGTTAACTTGTGCACTTCTTTGTGTTGAAAAAGTGTTCCTCCGATGACCAGGTTGTTAATACTGCAGAAGCTTATTAATTTGTCCCCATTCTCATTTACTGTTCCACTGCCGCATTTCCCCATTACTCTTTCGTTATAATTATTGTGTGTTCCAACTTTCGCATTTAGGTCTCCCATTACTATAATAAGATCGTACCTGGGTACAGTTTCCATTTCCTTTTGTACCTGTTGATAGAACTCGTCCTTGATCTCTTCGTCGCTGTCATTTGTTGGTGCATAACATTGTATAATTGTGGTGTTGGTGAATCTCCCTCTCAGTCTTGCTCTTATTAGTCTGTTGTTAATGGGTTTCCATTCCAGTAGAGACCTTTCCATTCCTTTCTTAAGGATAATGGCTACACCTTCGTTGTGCTGACCGTCCTCTCTACCAGAATAAAGTACTGTTTCCCCTGTAGCTGTTTTTATTCTCCCCATCCCTGTCCATCTGCTCTCGCTTATTCCCAGGATATGTAGTTTGTAATTCCTCATCTCTGCTGTAATCTGTCTCAGCTTTCCTGCCTCGTTCATAGTTCTGACATTCCAAAAAAACCAATTCTGGTTTCGTGTTTTGCGGTCTGGGCATCCGTTTTCATGCCAGTGGCTTCCTTTCGGCTTTCACCACTGTCAGTCATACGAGCCTGAGACTCCGGATGTCCGTCCCGCATCAAAGTATTTCCATTTATTGCTGTTTCCGTAACGTGTGTGATTTTTTACACAGACAGGGGTGTCGGCCCTGTGCTAAAACCCCCAACCTGGAGGACCAGGGTACCAGCTTTTGTCTGACCCCTACCCACGCAGACCAGTCCAGCATGGTTGAACCTACCTTTCGGCTTTATGTTTGTCTAGGTTTATTTACCACAGTGCATATATAAGGTGCATATACTCTGGGGACTCCGGGTGTCCGTCCCGCATCTCTAGTACCATTTTGTGGAAAAAAAACTACTTTTTGCTTTTTCAGTTTTCACTGCTAATGTTCCGTACTTAGCCGTATCAACGGTGCATATTCAGCACGACAACGAACAGGCTACACAAGGAATAGCCAGGGCAGAAGGGTGTTTCATACTAGAGAGAAAAATCTTGAACCGGGAGGACTTTATTTGTAGGTTTACCAGCTTCAGTCTACCCCTTTTTAGTTTATACTGAATAATAAGCATGTTGGTTGAACCTACCAGGATCAGATAAATTTACAGAAGCATTACAGTTTATCTTTTTTTACGTTGCAAGCACTGGATATATTGATCATTGTTGCCTCTTCTCTTACACCTAAGCCCATTAGTTGGTTATTTGGGGCTATTTTAGCTAGTCTAAATTGATGCAGTAAATTTTTATAACAGATATTGTCAGTGTAAATCTGTCCTATGTCTTTTTGTATATTTGTAGGCTTTAGTTTAGCACTGCATGAGTTGACTTGATAGGATGCAGTATATTCTTGCGTTTTGGAGATACAGAAAAAATATTTTTTAAATATAAACTCAATTTGAATTGGGATCTCATTCCTTAAGTTACATTTTTAAGCAAAAATTATATTTTTTTGTTCATACTTTTTTCTCGCAGCTTACAGTCTATGCATTTTGTTTCACACATATACACCCGCAGTGTAATCTATTACTACTCTTCAAGGGAAGCAATTTGTTTGCTAGGGGAACAACGTTATTATAGTAAGTTACATCCTTTTAAAGTGATCTATTAATTTTTAGAATCAATTCCCTAAGTAGAGCTTTTCCCTTTTAATTTTAAGTTACATTTTTTCGTCCATGCATAAACAATTTCTTATTATACAAAAGAAAGCCGCAGCCACGCAAAAAAGTGATTACATGTAACAATTTATAGTAGTTTTACTTTTTTAATGCATCTAGCAATTACTTAATAACATAAATTGCTTCGTAGATTTCAAGCAAGGTAGTAGGAAATATTTATAATGAGCAGTCTTAATGGATCTCACTAGTTTTAGACCTACATGTTTGTACTCTGTCACCCTAGGATCCATCGGTGTAGACTATGAACTTTCTACTTATCATTTTGGCTTCCTTATCTTCTATGTTTTGTTTGATCTTTTCAGTAAGTGAGTAGTCTATGATTGGTGTTTATCGTTCACAGGGTGGTATTTTGCTTCTATATTTATTACTATTTTTAATTGTGTTTGACAGTTCTTTGAACTGCGTTAGATCTTCTATAGTTCTCCACCCTGTTGGATATCTTTCTTTATTTAAGGGGACGTCCCATACACTTGGTTGGTTTTTGACAAATGCTTTTTGTGCTGGGTGGGTCACTTTTGAGCTACTTTACTCCAATAATTTAATCTTAGTTCTTTCCGTCTTAGACCAAGGGGCGGTATGCCAAGAGCTACTTCTAGTGCTTCTACTTCTTCTTTGATCCTTAGCCGCCGACCGTCAAAGCAGTCAGTGGCCATCACGCCTAGTGGCGTCTTGTAGGGCAACAACAAACTGATTCCACTTTGCGCGGTCGGCGGCTATCCTTCGTACAGTGCCCCAACTCTGGTTCATTCTTTGCATCTCAGCCTCCACAGTCCTCCGCCAGGTTGTTTTTGGTCGGCCTCTCTTTCGTTTTCCTTCAGGGGTCCAAAGCATAGCTGTTCTTGTGATGGCATCGGGGTCTCTTCTGAGGACATGGCCAACCCAGCTCCAGCGTCTGCCAGCTATGATGGTGTGCATGTCCTCTTGCTTGCTCCGAGTAAGCAGATCTTGGTTGGTGAGGGAATTCAAACCTGCAATGGTTCTCCTTGCTGCATTTTGAACTCTGTTTAGTTTTGCTTTGTTAGAATCTGCAGCGGAGTCATAGACTATGCTGGCATAATCCAGTTTCCCCCTGATGAAAGACTTGTAGAACATAAGCATTATTTTATTGCTGGCCCCCCATCCATTACCTTTTACTATCCTTAGTATATTTAGGAGTCACCTACAACTTTCTACTAAATTGTCTATATGTTTATTCCATTTAGTTGTTTATCTAAAGTTATGCCCAGAAATCTTGTTGTTGAGGAGGTACATATTTTTTGTCCTTTAATGGTTATGTTGATTTTTTTATTTTTTTTTAAGTTCACTCTCTTGTCTGTAGTAATACCACAGTGGGGAATTAAAAAGAGATACAGTGTAACTGAAGGTGCTTCGATTTTTACGGCAGATATGGTAGCAATTCTAAAAAATGTAGAAATAATCGAAGATAACCCACAAGAAGCTGTTACGATATTTGCAGACTCACTATCATCACTACAAGCACTAGAACACCCAGGTAAATGTAGCCGGCCAGATAAAAAGGAAGAAATTCTAGCAATTAATACATCACTAGGGAACAGAGGATGTAGTTTGAGGCTAGTGTGGGTTCCAGCACACAAAGGTATAGCTAGTAACGAGTTGGCAGACCAGAACGCCAAGAATGGAAGAATAAGTAAAAACAATATAAGAGCAGGACTGGGAAGGTCGGAGATCAAGAGCCAAGTGAAGCTAACTATAAACGAGGAATGGAAGACAACATGGAAGAACAGTAGAAAAGGCAGACACGCATTTAAACTGCTGAAAGAACCAACAAGGACGTGCCAGGTCAGAGAAGAGTTAAAAATGCCATCGAACAAAAAAACTGTGGCGTCTCCGTCTCGGTGCAGCATACTTTATGATAGATGAACCACACTGCCAAGAATGTCAGGAAGATAATGGCATAGACCCCTACCTGATCCACTGTAAAAAGTACGAACAACAAAGGCTTGAATTAAAAACTTATATAGAAATCACAATATAGACATGACAAGGGATAATGTTTTAAGTATAGATGCCCCAGGAGAAGCCCAATCAATACTTAAAAGATATATACGTACATAAAACAAAGGAAAAATTTAAGGTTAGTACTTCAGAAAAGACACCCAACCAAATAGATATTAAGCAATAAGAACTAACAAATCATAAAAAAAACAACAGGAAAAAACAAAAAACTTACTAACTACTCATAGGACAAGGAACGACAACGAGGTTTAAAAATAAAAAAACAACAACTCCAAAAGAAAAAATACTATTACAAATTAAAACCAAACATAAAGGACAATAGTTATCTATAAACAATACAAATGAGAAAATAAAATGGACAAATACTAATATAAATTAAAATCAGCAACTGCAAAAGAAAATAGTTATTTAAATTTATTACAAAATTAGTAAATAAACTGACACTAAATACCCCAATTATAACCAATTTTCAGGTTGAACGGGGTAGACCAAGATGGAGCGAGAAGAGGCAATAACGGTCAGCTGTTAAGTGTCCGTTCTCCACCCATCACTTCTTCAAAACAACAACAACTCACTCTTTTAACAAGTAAGCCTATCCGTATAAGGTCTTTTATAATTAGATTTGCGCTGTAATATAGACAACGTACCTTGTGTCTAGGTTGAACGCAGTGCGCCTCGCCGTAATAAGGCAAAACTTAAAAAAGAGCTCTTTTGGGTGCTATGCAAGTTTTTAATATGTTTTCAAATTTAAACAGCTATTATTACTGCTACATTTGTTTTATAATGGTTTTTCGAGTTTACAAAGCAGCGATTGATGTTTCATCTATCATTATATATATGAAATCGAGGAAGTTGAGGGGAACTGCGGTAAGACGTGGAGTGCAATGGATGGGTTTGAAAAAAAATCGAAAAAAGGTGATTCGTCTTACGAGGACAAAAGACAAAGAAAATAGTCTACGTTACGGCCACAAGGCTTTCGTCAGGAAAGGAAAGAAAGTGAAGGCTAGATAGGACACATAAGAACTAAAATAAATATAAAAATAAAACCAAGGTACTTCCCTGAAGGCAAGGCATAAATCCTATCACTATCGCTGTCCGCTGATGAACAGCGTGGCTGACACTTCCTTTCCAGCCACGCTGTCCATCAGCGGACAGCGATAGTGATAGGATTTATGCCTTGCCTTCAGGGAAGTACCTAGGTTTTATTTTTATATTTATTTTAGTTCTTATGTGTCCTATCTAGCCTTCACTTTCTTTCCTTTCCTGACGAAGGCCTTGTGGCCGTAACGTAGACTATTTTCTTTGTCTTATGTCCTCGTAAGACGAATCACCTTTTTTCGATTTTTTTTTTTTCAAACCCATCCATTATATATAAAATGCCAGCTTTTTCTGTCAGAAGCCTTCGTAACGCTCCCTAGCATAGTAACACTCGACAAAGAAAAGTGCGCAAAGCACGGTATGCAACGTGAAAGGCGTGGGTGTTCAGACATTTAACATCGGATGCAAAACAAATACTTTGGATTAAAATTCTCCCGAAAATAGTAGCGCTCGACAAAGAAAAGTGCGCAAAGGTTGGTGTGCATGAGCCAACAAACATACCGAAGTGAATTGTATCTGACAAAGAGACAATTGCAGCAAAACTGTTTAAATGTGTGTTACGCACAAATAATTACTTTTTCCAGAGTCTTTGTATGATCATTTTTCGTATGTATGATCATTTTTTGACTGAAAGGTGTATTATGTTTTTTACAGTCAAAGGGACATAACCCGAGATATCGAGACTACAATTTTTTATGAGTTTGCCTTCTCTTGTATAGAGACACGTTCGGTCTATAATTTCTTGAACGAAGCGTGACCATATCTCCTTATTTGGTAGTATCAGTCAACTGTTGTAGATGTCTGAAACCTGTCTTAACGCTTCTGTTCATGACCATAAAAGGCGCGACTGTGTAAGACTTTTATCTCGAATGTTCTTAGAATCGTCTTATGTGAGCGGCGACTCAGATATTGGAGTTCTGCGCATGTCAAAACTGGTAGTTCGTTTGGTGTGTTCCGCCCAGCTCGGGAGTTTAGAAATGGTCTGAGCAGCGAGCGGACGCAATGTGCGTCTTGTGATTTTCTGAGGGAAATACATTGTCTTTGTGAGTTAGTTAGCTAACTAGACTATTTCCCAGTATTATTCAAGCCTGCCTGGAGGCATATGTTCGTGGTTGATTTCCGAAGAAAGGTAATTCCTCTTGTATTGAACTTTATGCTATCATCTAGAAGTTCGTCATTTTGTGGCTCCTTGCTCGCCTGTGTGATTCAAAATGGAGAGGTACTTTGACTAGGATTTTCGCCACCGGTATCTTTATACCTGAACTAGTTATATATATATGGGTCGCTCTAGACCAACAAGACTATTGTCTGTGTTCCAGGATTCGTTATATCAGAGATCACGTCCAAGTCAGATGGTTAGACTTAGGAAGGTTATAAGGGTCGGTTTGACCTGTATTCCATGTATGCTATTCACGTGCAGACAGTAAACGGACTTATTGTACACATCTGATCTGCTAGCATCAGGAAGGGAGCATTTATTATAGTCTATGAACATTGATGATCTGCAGCTGACACTGTTGCAGAAGTTATATGTATGAACCTTAGGCACCCAGATCTGTGATATATATATATATATATATATATATATATATATATATATATATATATATATATATATATATATATATATATATATATATATATATATATATATATATATTATATATATATATATTATACAGCTTCATGAACCAGAACTTTATGATATCGAATATACAGAAGCTATCTGTTTACAATAGAACTATTGAGTATTGAATCCTACATGACTATCAGCTAATAATATTGTTGAATGCAGACATTCCTTGAACTGTAGTATGTTATAACGGAGCTAACGTACCTGGGATTTTGGCGCACCATTATCATTTTTGGTGGCCAATTGTTGGTTTACTCTGGTACCAGCTATCAAGGGGGTCAACAAACCCAGACATCATCATCAAGCTTTCAACATTACAGTTTCAACTCATCACCTCAATGTTTGATGAAAGATTTTGAAAGTACCCGGCGTTGCTGAAAGTTGGAAATTGTTTCAAAATACCCGGCGTTGCTCGTCAAGTTGGCAGTTTTCCTACGATAGAAGGACAAGTGCCGAGCAAATCGATTTCCTGATCTGTTAGGAAGAAGGACAAGTGCCGTAACAACTGTTCCGGATTGAGAAGGTCAAGTGCTCAAGTCAATTCAGAAGGTCAAGTTCAGAAGCTGTTTTCTGTCAGAAGCTCATTTCCGTCGTCGTGGCAGTTTATGAGAGCAGATATGGATCAACGTTGGATCATTGTCCTAAGAATGCTGATCACATCCTGTTCTGAACTGTGCTGACGTTGTGGATTCATAGAAGTTAAGTGGCCTGTTTTGTTTGTGAACTGTGCCCTTATGTTCTAACTGAGCCTTCTGTCTCTCACATTTTTCACACTGTTTACATGTTACATGTTAAATGTTATTTGTATTTGAATATTTATATGTTTATATTTCAGCGGGTTTTTCGGTTGGGCGGTGTCTTTCAGTAGAAGATACCACGTCACAGAGGTTCTACTGTTAGCGTTTTCGTTAGGGACTGTGCGAATTTCCTACTGTGAAATTTGCTAGCGACAATCGTTGCTATATCTGTTTAGTTGTGACGAGTTGTGCTTTATTTTCGTTTTTTGTATATTTTTTTTTTCTCTCTCTTTCTGTTTTTTAGTTTCGATTTCATTTGTTTGTATTTGTAGGTCTCCTCTTTTCTATTATTCAATTCTTTACAAAATTGCTGTCTATACACTGTAGCGTCATTTGTTTGTCATATCTTCGCATATTTCTTTTTAGTTTTCGCTGTTTATTTATTTGACTTATGCGAATGTTTTCGTATTGCTTTGATCTTTGTTATTGTTTACATTGACTTTGATCTTTGTTGTTGTTTACATTGACTCTGATCTTTGTTATTGTTTACATTGACTTTGATCTTTGTTGTTGTTTACATTGACTTTGATCTTTGTTATTGTTTACATTGTTGGTGACCTTTGTTATTGTTTACATTGTCTTGTTATTGTTTACATAGTTCTTGCATAGTTAGCTTTCACTATTGTTACATATATGCTCATGCACTATTGGTCTATAGTGCACATATCATAACTAACTGGTGGTTTTTTGCTTATGCACTATTGTAGTGCAGTTATGATAAATAACTGATGGTTATGCACTGATTTGTGTAGTGCACTGATGATAAAGAGGTGACTTGTGATATTATTATACATTTGATAATACAAGTTGGTGTCAAATCTTGTTTCCCACAGAGATTGGAGTAAACATAGTGATTATACAAGCACTTTATTAAGTCTTGTTGCTATTAAGATTGAAATAAGATAATTAATTATTTCAGGTTCTGTACTCACATTTTAGACATCATGTCTACATTTGAGTACTTTATTGAGCAGGGTAAAACCCTTGGGAAGACTGGTGATAAATTAGAAGAATTTGCGACTGTTCAATATGCCAAGGCATTGAAGTCGGAGGAAAAGAAAATGAAAGAACAAACTGAACAAAAGAGAATAGATGCTGAAAATTTAAAACTGCAGATGCAGGTAGATGAAAAAAGATTACAAATGGAAATGGAAAAACAAAAAAGAGAAGCAGAATCTCAGGAGAAGAGGCTTGAAAAAGAAGCTGAAAATAAGAGACTTGAAATAGAGGTTGAAGAAAAAAAGTTACAGGCTCAGGCTGAAGAAAAAAAGTTACAGGCTCAGGCTGAAGAAAGAAAGTTACAGGCTGAGGCTGAAGAAAGAAGGTTACAAAGAGAAGCTGATGAGAGAAAAGCAAAAATGGAGCATGAAGAAAAACTCTTAGCTTTAGAGTTAGAGAAGTTAAAGTTATTGAACACTGGTAATGCTAATGATGCAAATAAGGTGTCAGATAAGACTAATGCTAAGGATTTCAAGCTTAATCTACCAGCATTTAATCCCTCAATTGATGATATAACATTTTATCTAGATAGATTTGAAAGTGCATGTAAGGTGCATAATATAGATAAAACATTATATGTTTATCATCTGTCCAAGATACTTAGAGGTGATGCTTTGACTTTGTTGAGTATGGTAGATGTGCCGGACAAAAACAACTATGAGGTTGTCAGGGCGGCATTGTTAAAGAAGTACCAACTTAACGAGGACGGATATCGTCTTAAATTTAAAAACATGTTACCAGAAACTGGAGTTGAATTCTCTGAATTCATCTCAAGCATACGTCTTACTTTTTTACGATGGGTTGAGTTGTCTAAGACAGAAAGTACATTTGAAGCCCTTATGGATTTACTACTTAGAGACAAGGTCATGTCTTCTGTTAATGAAGCTTTTCTTTCTTTTTCTTCATGAGCGTAAGCCTAAAAACATAAAAGAAATGGAAGAATACTGTAGCCAGTATGTTACTGCGCATCCTCACATAACCATTAGCAACTCTAAAGTAAAAGAAGGTCTGCCAGTTGCTTCGGCAGCACCTTATGGCCCAAATTTTATGCGTAAATTTCAGGGTAGCCAGCAAAATTTCAATAAAAAGAGTAACCGTAATTATGCCCAGAACCATAGTAATCAATTCCAGGGTGATTCTTCTTCCCAGAACTGGAGACAACCTAATACTACACGGTATTCTACTCCGGTTAACTTTAGAAATTTTCACAAAGGTAATCGGCATAGAGGGAAATATTTTTTTGCAGAGACCTCAATACCAAGATAATAGAGGTTCTCAACAGCATAGAGATGGTAATGACAGTTATGGAAACTGGAACTCAAACCAGGATAAAAATTACAGTAGGGACTTTAATGATAATTGCAGAGGCAATAATGGTCGCGGTAGATCGCAACATAAGAGAAAAAGATATCAACAGACGAATTCTGTTCAACAAGAATCTCAGGGAGCAGATAAACAGATTAATAGAGATAAAGACCATAATGCTATCGGATGCTCATCTTTTGATTTTGGTAGAGCAAATAAATGTATCCAATGCAGTACTTTATTTGATCCGAAGACCGTTAGTACTCTAAGCTGTGGTCATCCTTTGCCCGCTCTTCCTGCTAATGTTGCTCATGATGGGAGAGGTTCTCTTATATTACATAAGGGGCTTGTAAATAGTAATCCAGTCTCAGTGTTGTTTGATTCTGGATGTACTACTGTTGGTGTTAGGCAATCTCTTGTAGATCCATCCTGTGCTACAGGAAAGGTCATCAAATGTGTCACATTTGGTGGCACGTTGGAAAAGTATCCTACTGCCATAATACATATTGCTACTCCTTTCTTCACGGGAGAGGTCCACGCGTGTCTACTTCCAAATCCTATTGCGGACCTTATTATTGGTCGTATTCACGGAGTTAGGGAATGTACCCCACAGCAGATTGCTGTTTGGGAAGAGCAAAACATTGAAGCTACCAATGCGGTGGTCACAAGAGCACATGCTCTGGATCCACCTCAAACTTCATTAACTAATAATGATGAAGTAAATGACCAAGATAGTCACTTGACTATTACACGTGACTCATTTATCAAATTGCAAGAAGAAGATCCGTCTTTACAAAAATTCTTCATTCTAGCAAAAAAAGGTGATCCTAATCAGAATACTAATAGAAAATCTTGGATTTCTATGAAGAACGGCGTACTTGTACGTATGGTACAAGACTCGACTACGTCCACTCATTCACAAATTCTTGTGCCCAAGAGCATGAGATTGCAAATATTGCAACATGCTCATGACTCGCAATGTGCTGGACATATGGGTTTTTCCCGTACAAAGTCGAGGGTTCTTGCGGCTTTCTTTTGGCCATTTGTGAGCAAGGACATACGAATTTACTGTCGCTCTTGCAAAGTATGTCAGGAGGTCAAATCTAAAGGACCACGACATGCTGCGCCTATCCAGGCTGCTGACATTCCTATTCGCCTTTTTCAAAAAATGGCAATAGATATTATCGGTCCTTTTAGAATTAAGTCAGCTAGAGGACATCAATTTATTCTTACATGTGTCGATATGTGCACACATTGGCCAGAGGCAATACCTCTCAAGAGCATCTCAACTGCTGATATCGCAGACGCTCTTTGGCTGATATTTTCTCGCTTGGGTTTTCCCAGAGAAATATTGTCAGACCATGGCACTCAACTTATATCAGACACTATGTCACAGGTAATGTCTATGCTACATATTAAAAGGTCTCTCAGCAGTATCTATCACCCAATGTCTAATGGGTTAGTCGAACGTTTAAATGGGACTCTGAAAACTTTACTTGGTAAGATAACTGAGGATCATCCTCAGGATTGGGACAGGGTCTTACCCGCGGCTCTCTTTGCGTATAGAGAGGTCCCCAATGAACATACAGGGTTTTCCCCTTTTGAACTTGTCTTTGGCGCGCAACCGCGCGGCCCTATGTCTTTACTTCACGATCTAATCACTGCCGATAATATTAGCGATGAAACTCAATCTTCTTATGAGTACGTCATTGCTCTTAGGCAAAAGATCATCGAGGCATGCAAACTAGCAACTTCTTCATCCGAATTTGCTAAAGAAAAGGCAAGGCAGTTTGCAAATAAAAATAGATGTCTACGACAACTTTGTCCAGGTGACAAAGCTCTCGTTCTACTTCCTTCAAGGGAGAACAGACTTCTAATTGCATGGAAAGGTCCATATGCAATAGTCTCCAAAATTTCTGATGTCGACTATGTTGTCGATATTGATGGAAAGCATAAAACTTTCCACATAAATATGCTCACGGAATTTTATGAAAGACCTGACTATTTGCAGCCTATTTTCCAGGCAACGGACAATTCTCAAGCACCTCATGGTCAGTACTCATCTCTGTCAGTTATACAGGATGAGGAAACTACTTTTTCTGATGATGTCAATCTTCCTCTTCCTATGGTCCCACTTTATTCTACGGAATCTTGGAAAAACGTGACCGTTTCTCCAAATCTTTCCGCTGAGGAACATCGACAAGTTTCTTCGATGTTGCAAACATTTCAGGATGTTCTTACAGACATCCCGGGACACACACATGTCATTGAACATGACATTGTGCTAACTGATCATAATCCTATCAGAGTCAGACCTTATCCAATACCTATCCATTTCCAGTCTCAAGTCGAAAAAGAATTGGATGAAATGATACGTTTGGAAATCATTGAACCATCCACTTCAGCATACTCTTCGTCTATGGTTATTGTTCGAAAGAAGGATAATAACATTCGCATTTGCGTAGATTATCGCAAATTGAACCAAGTTACGAAGTTCGACGCTGAACCTATGCCTTCATTAGAAGAGCTACTCAATAAACTTGCTAATTCTAGATTCTTTACCAAACTAGATTTGTCTAAAGGTTATTGGCAAGTTCCGCTAACTGAACGTGCCAAACCTTTTACAGCTTTTTCTACACCTAGGGGTTTATTCCAATGGAATTTCATGCCTTTCGGTCTTATGAACGCCCCTGCTACATTCGTACGCATGCTGCGGCGAATTCTCGCATATCGTACAGATGTCATAGCATACTTAGATGATATCTGTCTATTCAGTGATTCCTGAGAAGATCACTATTTGGGTTTATACGAATTACTGTCTACTCTTCGCGAGTATAACTTGACTGCAAAACCCTCTAAAGCCTTTATAGGATTTAGCGAGATTTCTTTCCTAGGTCATCGTGTTGGTCATGGTCTTTTAAAGACAGAGGACCACAATGTTTCAAAAATACTTAACATTTCGGTCCCTAAGACGAAGAAACAAGTACGGAGTCTATTAGGTTTGATCCAATTCTACGGACGATTCATTCCGAATCTGTCCTCCATTATGGCACCGCTTTCTACTTTATTGAAGAAAGGGTCGCCTAATCTGATCCGCTGGTCTAAAGAATGTCAATCCTCATTGGACCAGGTTAAAGCCCTATTTTCATCTCCACCTATTCTTAGGTTACCTACTATTGAGAAGACTTTTGTTCTTCGAAGTGACGCCTCGTCAACTGGGATTGGGGCAGCACTAATGCAGGAGTATTCTGATACTCTGCATCCGGTGATGTATATCTCTAGGAAATTAAATGCTGCAGAAAAGAATTACTCGGTTTTAGACCGTGAGTTATTGGCTATGGTATGGTCTATTCTGAAGTTACAAAGATTTCTTCTAGGCGCACACTTCATTGTGGAAACCGACCAGAAAGCGCTTACTGCTATTCAGAGCAAAAACTTGAAGAGCTCGAGGTCCACTCGTTATGCCATAGCTCTTCAACCATTTCATTTCTCGGTTCGAGCTATCCGTGGTTCGGATAATGTGATGGCAGACATTCTGTCCAGATGCCCACACGATTCCACATGATTCTTCTGTCATATATATATTCCTGATATACAGTCCAATATTATAATGACATGTTAGTAGATTTTTTCTCACTTTTTTGGGGGGGAATTTATAACATTGTACCATGTAATTATCTAAGAAGGCTTAGTTAGTGATATACGGGCCAAAAGATCACTCGGCCACATTTAGATAATATATTTGCATAATTGTATTAAGAGATTTACCAGTTGTCTTTAAGATTTGTGTTATTGATATTTTCGCAGCACATCAGTGAAGTCTGCGAGATTATGTCCATTGTGGAACATTGAGGATATCAAGTCCTGTCCTAGATTGGGAGCGGATGATGTCCACATCTTCTTCTATTGATTGTTTTATGTCAACGAAGAATAACATTGTATTAGTTATTAATTACTGATGCATTATATAATGTAATAATATAGTGCGGTATATTAGTATATTACACCGCTATTTGCACAACACATTGTATGATATCATAATGATATATTTAATTTCATATATTGGTATGAGAGTAATTTGACTTTTATTATGATGTTGCCATCATTGTGGCGTGTGTTGGTGGCACCTTCCTGGAATATATACGCGAATACTTAGATAAATTTTTTCTCTAAGGACCTGAGATATGATCTCAGTTTCGCTCCATGCGTTGAGCTAGTTTGTTAGGTATATATCCGCGCATCATACGTGCGTTAGGAGCCTAGATTTTTCCGGCTCCAGGATTTAAAAAAAAAATGTTTCATTTTTTTTCCCGGGAGGGTGCGGTAATGTTACGCACAAATAATTACTTTTTCCAAAGTCTTTGTATGATCATTTTTCGTATGTATGATCATTTTTTGACTGAAAGGTGTATTATGTTTTTTACAGTCAAAGGGACATAACCCGAGATATCGAGACTACAATTTTTTTATGAGTTTGCCTTCTCTTGTATAGAGACACGTTCGGTCTATAATTTCTTGAACGAAGCGTGACCATATCTCCTTATTTGGTAGTATCAGTCAACTGTTGTAGATGTCTGAAACCTGTCTTAACGCTTCTGTTCATGACCATAAAAGGCGCGACTGTGTAAGACTTTTATCTCGAATGTTCTTAGAATCGTCTTATGTGAGCGGCGACTCAGATATTGGAGTTCTGCGCATGTCAAAACTGGTAGTTCGTTTGGTGTGTTCCGCCCAGCTCGGGAGTTTAGAAATGGTCTGAGCAGCGAGCGGACGCAATGTGCGTCTTGTGATTTTCTGAGGGAAATACATTGTCTTTGTGAGTTAGTTAGCTAACTAGACTATTTCCCAGTATTATTCAAGCCTGCCTGGAGGCATATGTTCGTGGTTGATTTCCGAAGAAAGGTAATTCCTCTTGTATTGAACTTTATGCTATCATCTAGAAGTTCGTCATTTTGTCGCTCCTTGCTCGCCTGTGTGATTCAAAATGGAGAGGTACTTTGACTAGGATTTTCGCCACCGGTATCTTTATACCTGAACTAGTTATATATATATGGGTCGCTCTAGACCAACAAGACTATTGTCTGTGTTCCAGGATTCGTTATATCAGAGATCACGTCCAAGTCAGATGGTTAGACTTAGGAAGGTTATAAGGGTCGGTTTGACCTGTATTCCATGTATGCTATTCACGTGCAGACAGTAAACGGACTTATTGTACACATCTGATCTGCTAGCATCAGGAAGGGAGCATTTATTATTGTCTATGAACATTGATGATCTGCAGCTGACACTGTTGCAGAAGTTATATGTATGAACCTTAGGCACCCAGATCTGTGTTATATATATATATATATATATATATATATATATATATATATATATATATATATATATATATATATATATATTATTTATACAGCTTCATGAACCAGAACTTTATGATATCGAATATACAGAAGCTATCTGTTTACAATATAACTATTGAGTATTGAATCCTACATGACTATCAGCTAATATGATTTTGAATGCTGCATTCGTTAAACTATGTTGGTGATGACAAAATATCATGACTGTTTTGTGGCGTGCAATAAATGGTATAAAACATAAAGCGAAGTTACCATTTTCATGACTCTACACATCATGTTGCCTGTGTTGTACCCTGTGAACTATTCTACTGCAACATACACAGCAACACTATAAACCAGAGAAGACACCTACATCTTGCACTTTTATACCAGGTGTCGATAGGGGTGGTGATTTGTCGTCAGCCTAAATCCACTTTTGGTGGTCAGACCCTTTGGCTTATCATTCCAGTTAAATCCACCCTTATCAATGTGTATCTTCGTATACAAGTGTTTAGAGATGTATAAATACCCACACTTGATGTCAAGCTGCATCGGCTACTGCAAGAGCAACAGCTTGATCTCCATATAACTGTGCCCAAGCTCGCACCCTGGAGAGGACACTTCAGCTTCACCCTATAAGTGTCGGCACAACAGGGGAAGTAGCTTTTACCGGTTATAAGCATTTTGTCCAACTGGCGTAGGGTATGGCGCAAGGGGCTATTTCCGTCAGTGGGAGAGGTTGTAGGATCTCACTGGACAGCTTACCACCTGCTTCAAGCTGGGGAGCCCCCAGATTTACGGCGCCACCTCAGATTGGGCGAAAAGAAGCTCAACAGCAAGCAGAAGAGAGGAGAAAACGTCGAAAGGAACACCAGGAAAATAAACAACTGAAGGCTGTCACCTCATGGTCGCATTCCCATAGTCAGTTATGACTGAAGGGGCTTTTATTATTATGATGTCTGCTGACTTTTATTTCCTCCGAGTCATTTTCTGCACCAAGAATAAGGAAGCTTTAGATCTGAATGGTTGCAATTAAGTATTGGTGCTTTGAATTTAATTTCCGTCATATGACGCCGACCGAGTAAAGTGGAAGCAGTTTGTTGCTGCCCTGCAAGACGTCATACGGCGTGATGGCCACTGATTGCTGTGACAGTCGGCGGTCAAGGATAACAGAAGAAGCAAAAGAAGCAGTTATGATGGACTTTTACTCTAGATCTAAAGATCTATTAGAGTTCCGATCACATGATATCTGAAGGTCCCAGTTACAGTATATTATGAACTATCCGGCCGATTAAAACAACAGAAACATAAGGTGCTCTTCTGATAGACAATAAGATGTGCACACCTAACATTATTTTCTCCCAAGTATTTGAATAAATACAATTTACGTTAAGTATTAGTGCTTTTGAATTAAATTCTCGTCATATGACGGGCTTTTACACTAGTCTTATAATAATATTTCGAGTTTTTAACAGCAGCGATAACTGCTTCACCTGTCTTATAAAATGTTTTCCAGTTTCAACAGCCGTAATTACTGCCTTGTTTATTTTGTAATGGGTTTTCCAGCACAAACAGTAGAAACCACTCTGTCAAATATCTTGTAATGGGTTTCCTAGTTTAAATAGCTCCAAGGGAGCCGCGCTGGTGTAATGGTTACAGCGTTGCGCTGGCGATCAGGTGTTCGCGGTTCAAGCCTGGGCGTGTGCATTTGAAGAAGTATCAACGACCGGGATTTTAACTGAATAATGTGAACGGCTCCTGAGATAAACCCTCTGTGGATGGGAAGGAGCGAAGCACCTGACTGGGTTGGAAGGAAAGTCCACAGGCTCCCCAGCCTCGCAATGACATGTCATTGGGCCGAAGGGCAGAAAGCCCAAGTGCCGCTGGTTAAGAAAAAAAAAAAAAGCTCCATGTACTGTTACATGTTGTCGTGAGAAATTCTAATCCACATATATATAAATTATCAGGTAAATATAAAGCCTAACAAATAAATTTAATAAAGGAAAGAAGAATGGTAAAGAAGAGTGCTGTCACAAGGACTGTACGCGAAATCCCCCTTGTTTTCTCCTGCGTCTGCAAATTGTAACGTTTCACGTTGTTAGTAAAGCCTTCTGCAGTATACACGCGTTTCCCAAACACACTAAAAAGTGTACTCCATTTCTAAGAAAAACCTTGAAATACGCAAGTTGACCTAGATTTAAAATTCCATTCATGTCTTTTTCTACACTATGTTACCAAAAACAAAAGACAGATGGACTAAAGGATAGAGACAAGGGAGAGGCAGAAAGCAAGGACACATGCAACACTAAACACGCGTCGCGCGATACACAATTACTACCATCACGCGTGTAAGGCCACAAGCACTAGCTTTTTTTTCAAATCGACAGTGATAAAAACACTACCCATACCAGAGTTAGGTTTTAAAATCCTGAAAAACGCTTATTAGAATATATGACATTATACTGGTTTACGTTTGAAAACATTACAGTACCCAGACAGCACATCTTCGAAGTAAACAGGAGGTAGAAGAAATTGCATATTTTGAACGCAGCCACTTAGCTCTTTTAAATTTGTATATTTGGGTTCCTTAGGACTTGCTGACAAAGTATATGTAAAACGTTACGCAAATAGTCTAGGAATTACCAAATTATAGCCAAAATAAAATCGTGAGGGTGTCAGAAAACACTAGAATCAGAATCGCTCAGTGGCAGAATTTCACCCCACCATTGTACGGGAAATGAGTCTCCATGTTAACTCCTATTTGATTGGAGCGCAACAAATGTAAGGCTAAACACGATTAGTCGGACTATAAATACTATCTTTCGTTGTCAGGGGAAACGGGAGTTGGAGTACTTTTTTTCAAACGATTGGGTAAACATGGCATGATTGGTTAGAGCTGCGAATATACTCAATTCAGAGCGTCTGTTCCATGCCACATCTTGTAATAAACTTACTACAGAATCAGTGCGTTGAGCACCAGTGCATATTTTTCTAAATAAAAGCCTGGGACATCGGCAGATCGAAGTTGTGCTATATTCATTGCCATTCAACGTCACTGTGTATTATTTCCATGAATTGTGGTAGGTTTGAACTATTTGATATCTTTTTAAATGAAAATTGAATATACATTGATAATTATGTCTGTATATATGTGTGGTTCAGTAGCGAACATGAAGTAAAGCCTATAGTGCTCCAGCCTGAACAGAAGGTGTCGGAGGAAAGTGAAACTACATGGAATTGCCAAACAGTACACTGACACCTAGATTATTGACTAGAAAGAAATAATGCTGGAATTGCAGAGGCGTAGTGACAATTAAGGAGGAATATACTGGTGTAAAGTATTTCAGATGAAGCTGACAGTTGGCCTAACGCTCTGAACTCAGTGTTTGTTTTGTATTGGGCTCAGTGTAGAAATAGAGTAAAAATTAGTTCTGAAGTAGGAGGTATAACCTTCTTGTTTCAGGGACCGTGGTCTTAAAGTTATTGAGCAGCACCTGGTCAGAGCTTTGCTGAATCCAGAGTCGGACAGCATACTCCTTGGTCCATATAGCTAACAGTGAGGTGTCTCCAGAGCACAGGGGAGCTATCGAGCAGAGGAGTATTTTCCTGCCGCCATCACGAAAGATAAGCTGATGTGGCCAGCTGAGCTCAACATTATGTATCCCCATCTTAAACTGACATTGTAAAATAAAATTAAGAGGGGAAATTAATTGTTTTAATGCCAGGAACTGAGAACATCTCCAATACTAGTTCCAACAGAAACAAACTATTGAAGTCATGATGACAAATACCAACAGAGCTTGAAAAAACAAAACAAAACCAGTATTCCTCATATTACTACTACACAACTGACACACATAGGATACTATTAATAAAATATGTCACTACAAGATTCATATTGATAAATTCTGTACATATAACTTGTAATTAAAATTGATTGTGATTCCTGGTTCACTTTGTATTTGAATCAGGACACATATACATTAATGACAGCACTGAATACATATTGATATTTGAAAAGTTATCAGTGACTCATTTAAGATATTCTCATAGAGTGTTATATGTATGTGAGTGTCACAGTGTTGTCAAGTGTGGTGGAATAAATTAAATTGTTTATCTGTCTGTTGTTGTTGTGACTTACACTTCATCATATACATACCCTAGACATTTAACGTAGTCATCACAATATTCCAGAATAATTCTGACTGAGGCATAATGTGGTAGCAAGTAAGGTCATCTATAATACACTACACTTATTAGATATAGATACCTTCACAGCTGACCTCAGTCAGTACACTAAGTCCCCTATAAATATTTATAACATCCCACTTTACCACATATATTGGGGTCTCGCTCTCGGGATTTTGAATCGTTCCCTATTTAAAATATTGGGGGTAGTTCACCTCAGGGAATAATAAGAATTAAAAGGTATCCTTGGGTGAAAATAAATAAGGTTGAGCTCACAGTGCCTGTGTTGTCCTGAGTTAATTAGTCATAGATAAAATTGTTTAGTTAAATATTTTAGACATTTATCTGTTAGACAATGGCCGACGTGGCAAAATTTCGATCTGCTGCTGTACAGACTGCGAAAGAGTTAGGAATGGACGGGCAAATTATGATTTCTTATGTCACTGCTGAATGTGACAAATATATTGAACGGGAAGAAAGAAGATTAGAAAAAGAGGCCGAAAGAAAATTAGAGGCTGAGACTAAGAGGTTGCAGATTGAGGCTGAGGCTAAGAGGTTGCAGATTGAGGCTGAGGCTAAGAGGTTGCAGATTGAGGCTGAGGCTAAGAGGTTGCAGATTGAGGCTGACAAAGAGGCTAAAGCATTGGAAGCCGAGGAAAGAAAACAAGCTGCAGAAAGGGAAGAGAAGCGATTAGCTGCAGAAAGGGAAGCAGAAGATAAAAGATTACAAAGGGAGCACGAGTTACGACTAAGGGAGTTTGAGTTTCAAGGCCATGCTCCTGAAAATGGTGCCAGTCCCTTTGCCTCTGATGCCACTGCTAGCCAAGGAGCCTCAACCTCAGCTATGAATTTTCATTTAGATCATTTTGTTGAGAAAGACGATGATATTGAGAGCTATCTAAATAGGTATGAACTATTAGCTACCACATATGGGTTAGAAAGAGAAAGGTGGAGCTTAAAGTTATCTCAGGGACTTCGTGGGGCAGCTTATGAAGTTTTTGCTAAAATGAGCAGAGGTGATCAGGAAAATTATGACATGCTAAAGCAGGCTCTTTTGTTAAGATATGAAAAGAACGCAGAATTTTATAGGAAAAAATTTAGGAATGCTAAACTACTGTCAGGTGAAACCTACCACCAGTTCTCTGCACGAATAGAGACATACTTGGAGAAATGGACTTCTCTGGGGAAACCCAAGATCTTAAGGAAATGGTCCTTATAGAACAACTAAGAGAGTCCATGGCTCCAGACCTGAGAAAGTTTCTCATGGAACAAGGTGCAGAGAGGCTGGGTGAGTTGCTAAATGTTGCTGAAAGGTATCAAGCAGCTCAGGCAGAGGTATCAGGTAATAAAAAGAAACAGGTGGATAATTTTAAGGCACCACAGAACTTTAATAAATTTGATCCTAGAGATCAAAACAAACGTAAGCACCAATTTGATAGGCCACGGTATGAAAATAAAAGTAAAATCCCACAATTCGATGAAAGGAAATATGATGAAAGAAAATCTTTCAACCAAGGAAAAAGGTGGTGTAAAAATTGTAAGATGAACAATCATGACACTGACCATTGTAGAAGGAAACCTCCTCATTGTGCTGCTATGACATCGGGGAAAAAGGGAAAAAAGGTCAAACCTGCAGAACTACAGGAACCATACCACCCCCCAGTGTGTGAAGATGTCATCTGTAATGGTGTCACTATAAGGTGTTTATATGATACCGGTTTAGATTACGATTCCGTTGTGAGTTCTCACCTGGTGCAGGCCGATCAATACACCACAGAAACAGTGGAGATTCAAACTGCAACCAAGGATGTAGCTACCATGACACTTCCCGTCGCCCGGATAAAGGTGAAAACGCGATATGTGGAAGGAATCATAAAAGCAGCAGTGATAAATGAGCCAATCTACCCTCTGATATTGGGGTGTAGATATGTCTTCTTGGGGAATCCCAAGAGACCTGTGATGCTGGCAACAGTGCAGACCAGATCACAGTCTAAAAAGGAGGAGGATAATCCAATAAATACTCATCCAGATGAGATGAGGAAGGCACAGGCTGAGGACAAAACACTCAAGCCGTGTTTCAAGAAGTTGCCCAAATCTCATACACCTCCAGGCAAGGGAGAATTTTATATGAAGAACAAGCCGATATATAGGAAGGCTGGATCTGAATCAAATGGTCACGGACAGCTGGTCCTTCCCACTTCATATAGGGCTAAAGTGTTGAAACTAGGGCATGCGATTCCCTTCAGTGGTCATATGGGGATCAGCGCAACAGGACAGCGTATAGCTTGTCACTATTTCTGGCCAGGAATAACTGAAGATATCAAACGATATGTAAAATCCTGTCCAGAGTGCCAACGAGTAGCACCTAAACATTGGACTGCACCAGCAACTCTGGGGGAAATGCCCATAGTGGGAACACCCTTTGAGAGAGTTGCCGTGGATCTTGTGGGACCTCTCACCCGAACCAAGAGAAGGAACAGCTACATTCTGACTCTGGTGGACACTTGTTCTATGTGGGGAGAGGCAGTAGCCCTGTCATCGATTGATTCTAAACATGTGGCAGAGGCATTGCTCACAATTTTCACAAGGTTAGGCTTTCCCAATCAAATCTTGACTGATAATGGCTCTCAGTTCAAGGGGAAACTAACTGAAGAAGTTTTCAGGATCTTCCAGGCCAAACACTTCCATTGTAGTGTGTACCACCCCCAAGGGAACGGCCAAGTGGAAAGATTTAACGGCACGTTGATGTCGATCCTGAGAAAGTTGGCACACGAAAAACCAGATACATGGGACCAGTACCTGCACGCCGCCCTCTTTGCTTATCGGGAGGTACCACATAGTTCAACCGGTATGGCCCCGGCAACATTATTGTTTGGAAGGCCAATAAAAGGTCCGCTCGAAGCTCTGTTAAGAACGTGGACTGATGAAAAAGCAGAGGAAAATATTACATCCTCATACCAATATGTGAATGAGCTGACCACTCGTTTAAAAACTGGCTGGAAACTTGCCAATGAAAATTTGAAACAAGCCAGGAAGAAACATGCTGCCTATTATAACAGGAAGGCGAAAGACAGAAATTTGGCTGTGGGAGAGAAGGTACTGCTTCTTCTGCCCGGTAGTCAGAATAAGTTACAGATTGGATCGCAAGGTCCATATACAGTTCTAGAGAAGGTGTCTAGAACAAATTATAAGATAGATAAGAAGGGGAAAGAAAAAATCTATCATGTGAATCTCCTGAAGAAATATTTGGAAAGAGAACATCAGGAAGAGACACACTTGCTGACCTTGTCCATTGCCATGGAGATGAAAAAGGAACCACTTTCATCATTTGAATATCCATTACATCCTTGTGAGACAGCGGCACAGGTGAAAATCAGTACACATTTAACGAAAACTCAGAAAGAGAGAGTGCAACAGGTTCTAAATAATCATGCAGAGGTGTTAACAGACCGACCAGGGCATACAAACCTATTGGAATATGATATGAAACTGATAGACCCCACACCTGTATGTATGAAACCATATTCGATTCCTTTTGCTAAGGAGAAAGCTTTGAAGGAAGAGATAGACTATTTGTTGAAGGAAGGAATTATTTCACACAGTGAATCTTCGTATAGTTCCGGTGTTGTACTCTTAAGGAAGCCCTCTGGAGAACATAGACTCTGTATAGATTACAGGAGACTGAATGCTATTACAGAAGGACAGGTGGATCCATTGCCGGATACAAATCAGTTGTTTGCCAGGCTAAATAAAGCTAAATATTTCTCAAAAGTGGATTTGAGTAAAGGATACTATCAGATTCCAGTAAAGCCTGAGGTTAGACCATACCTAGCTTTTAGTACCTCAGAAGGACACTATGAGTTTAACAGATTGCCATTTGGATTGAAGAATGCGCCTAGTGTCTTCTCTAGAATGATGAGAAAATTATTGGACCCTCTGAATAATCCATGTATCACAAATTTCATGGATGATATCCTTATAGCAACCGAAACATTTGAGGAACACATTGACTCTCTGAACATGCTGTTTAATCGACTTAGGGAAGCGAATTTAACAGCCCGACCAACTAAATGTTGCGTTGGATGTAAAGAATTGGAATTCTTGGGACACACAGTTTATCAGGGAAACATGACCCCTGACCCAAAGAATCTAGAGAAACTAAAGAAAGCCCCGAGACCACAAACCAAGAAGGACGTGAGATCCTTTGTCTCATTATGTGGTTTCTACCAGAAGTATATCAAAAATTTTAATTCCATATGTGCACCGTTAACTGATTTGACACGTAAAGGAAACCCAGATCGAATTACATGGACACCACAATGTGAAATGGCTTACCAAGAATTGAAGGAAAAGCTCACAAGTAAACCTATTTTGAAATTACCTGACTTAAGTCAAGAATTCATTGTAAGAACGGATGCCAGTAATATTGGGTTAGGTGCCACTCTGCTACAGAGATCAGATGCATTGTATGGGGAATTAAGCCCAGTGGCATATGCTAGCAGAAAGCTGAATAAAGCTGAAACCAAGTACTCAACTAGCGAAAAAGAATGTCTTGCAGTAATATGGGCGATAAAGAAATTCAATATTTATCTGTATGGGAAGGCATTTAAGTTGCAAACGGATCATAAACCTTTGTCGTTTCTAGCACAGGCTAGGCATGAGAACTCGAGATTACTCCGTTGGTCTTTATTGATGCAGCCATTTGAGTTCAGCATAGAGTATATAAGTGGAAAAACAAATTTGGGAGCGGATTTTTTAAGCCGCCATCCGTGTGATGAGAATCACCCAAAACCCCAGGAATAATAAGAAATTTCTCTATGTGTATATAGAATTATAGACTGACATATAACGTCTGTTTTAAGTGGGGAGGATTTGTCGTGAGAAATTCTAATCCACATATATATAAATTATCAGGTAAATATAAAGCCTAACAAATAAATTTAATAAAGGAAAGAAGAATGGTAAAGAAGAGTGCTGTCACAAGGACTGTACGCGAAATCCCCCTTGTTTTCTCCTGCGTCTGCAAATTGTAACGTTTCACGTTGTTAGTAAAGCCTTCTGCAGTATACACGCGTTTCCCAAACACACTAAAAAGTGTACTCCATTTCTAAGAAAAACCTTGAAATACGCAAGTTGACCTAGATTTAAAATTCCATTCATGTCTTTTTCTACACTATGTTACCAAAAACAAAAGACAGATGGACTAAAGGATAGAGACAAGGGAGAGGCAGAAAGCAAGGACACATGCAACACTAAACACGCGTCGCGCGATACCACAATTACTACCATCACGCGTGTAAGGCCACAAGCACTAGCTTTTTTTTCAAATCGACAGTGATAAAAACACTACCCATACCAGAGTTAGGTTTTAAAATCCTGAAAAACGCTTATTAGAATATATGACATTATACTGGTTTACGTTTGAAAACATTACAGTACCCAGACAGCACATCTTCGAAGTAAACAGGAGGTAGAAGAAATTGCATATTTTGAACGCAGCCACTTAGCTCTTTTAAATTTGTATATTTGGGTTCCTTAGGACTTGCTGACAAAGTATATGTAAAACGTTACGCAAATAGTCTAGGAATTACCAAATTATAGCCAAAATAAAATCGTGAGGGTGTCAGACAACACTAGAATCAGAATCGCTCAGTGGCAGAATTTCACCCCACCATTGTACGGGAAATGAGTCTCCATGTTAACTCCTATTTGATTGGAGCGCAACAAATGTAAGGCTAAACACGATTAGTCGGACTATAAATACTATCTTTCGTTGTCAGGGGAAACGGGAGTTGGAGTACTTTTTTTCAAACGATTGGGTAAACATGGCATGATTGGTTAGAGCTGCGAATATACTCAATTCAGAGCGTCTGTTCCATGCCACATCTTGTAATAAACTTACTACAGAATCAGTGCGTTGAGCACCAGTGCATATTTTTCTAAATAAAAGCCTGGGACATCGGCAGATCGAAGTTGTGCTATATTCATTGCCATTCAACGTCACTGTGTATTATTTCCATGAATTGTGGTAGGTTTGAACTATTTGATATCTTTTTAAATGAAAATTGAATGTAAATTGATAATTATGTCTGTATATATGTGTGGTTCAGTAGCGAACATGAAGTAAAGCCTATAGTGCTCCAGCCTGAACAGAAGGTGTCGGAGGAAAGTGAAACTACATGGAATTGCCAAACAGTACACTGACACCTAGATTATTGACTAGAAAGAAATAATGCTGGAATTGCAGAGGCGTAGTGACAATTAAGGAGGAATATACTGGTGTAAAGTATTTCAGATGAAGCTGACAGTTGGCCTAACGCTCTGAACTCAGTGTTTGTTTTGTATTGGGCTCAGTGTAGAAATAGAGTAAAAATTAGTTCTGAAGTAGGAGGTATAACCTTCTTGTTTCAGGGACCGTGGTCTTAAAGTTATTGAGCAGCACCTGGTCAGAGCTTTGCTGAATCCAGAGTCGGACAGCATACTCCTTGGTCCATATAGCTAACAGTGAGGTGTCTCCAGAGCACAGGGGAGCTATCGAGCAGAGGAGTCTTTTCCTGCCGCCATCACGAAAGATAAGCTGATGTGGCCAGCTGAGCTCAACATTATGTATCCCCATCTTAAACTGACATTGTAAAATAAAAATTAAGAGGGGAAATTAATTGTTTTAATGCCAGGAACTGAGAACATCTCCAATACTAGTTCCAACAGAAACAAACTATTGAAGTCATGATGACAAATACCAACAGAGCTTGAAAAAACAAAACAAAACCAGTATTCCTCATATTACTACTACACAACTGACACACATAGGATACTATTAATAAAATATGTCACTACAAGATTCATATTGATAAATTCTGTACATATAACTTGTAATTAAAATTGATTGTGATTCCTGGTTCACTTTGTATTTGAATCAGGACACATATACATTAATGACAGCACTGAATACATATTGATATTTGAAAAGTTATCAGTGACTCATTTAAGATATTCTCATAGAGTGTTATATGTATGTGAGTGTCACAGTGTTGTCAAGTGTGGTGGAATAAATTAAATTGTTTATCTGTCTGTTGTTGTTGTGACTTACACTTCATCATATACATACCCTAGACATTTAACGTAGTCATCACAATATTCCAGAATAATTCTGACTGAGGCATAATGTGGTAGCAAGTAAGGTCATCTATAATACACTACACTTATTAGATATAGATACCTTCACAGCTGACCTCAGTCAGTACACTAAGTCCCCTATAAATATTTATAACATCCCACTTTACCACACATGTGTCTCGCAATAAGGTTTCGAGTTTACAAAAGCAAAAATTACTGTCTCATCTGTCTTGTAAAATGTTTTCCAATTAAAACAGTTGAAATCACTGCTTAATCTGTCTCGTAATATGGGTTTCTGTATGGTGTAGAAACATGGACGATGAATAAGCATTTGGAAGAAAGAATTGAGGCTCTTGAAATGTGGATATATAGAAGAATGGGGCGTATCTCTTGGAAAGAGAAGAAAACAAATAAGGAGGTCCTAGAAAATCTAGGTATGAAAAGAGAACTAATGAGGGAGATCAAAGTTCGGCAGCTAAAATACTTTGGCCATATAAAAAGGCATAACACCTTGCAGAAGACCATAATAGAAGGGAAAGTTGAAGGCAAACGTGCAAGGGTCAGACAGCGCTATAAGTGGCAAGGTAACATCAAGAGATGGGCAGGAAAGAGTCAATCAGAGTGCACCTCCAAGACAAGAAACAGAAGACGTTGGAGATCCATTACAGCCAACCATCGTTGTGGAGATGGCAGCTGATGATGAATATGGGTTTCAACAGCCGTAATTACCACCGCGTCTGTCTTGTAATGGGGGTTCGAGCAAAACAGCAGAAATTACTGCTTTATCTGTCTTGTAGTGCGTTTTTTAGTTGAAATAGCAGCCTCTGACGGACAAAGAAAGACAAGCACTACGGCTCCCTTAGACATATAAGTAATAGATCACTAATGAAAGTTAGTAAATGGGGCGGGTAACCTCATCTTATGAAACAAATAGCTACATAAACCACGTCTGCGAGGCTTCCACCAAACGGACCAACTGCAAAGGTGGCTCGATGCTCCATAACGACGGAGAAGGGAAATGAATGAATGAATGAATGAATAAATGAATATATAGTGACGACTATAATGTAGTAGAGACAATGAAGATTGTAGGACTAAGCAGCACAAATTATATACGCATGCATGCCATCAAGATTGTAAGATTGTTGGTGCAGTATTTTGGATATATCACCATGAATACAGTTAATATTGTTCGCATGTAAATGAAGTGGAAATAATATTACTGTATACAATTGTGATGGGGCCATAAAAACACCCCAGAGGCTCCCTCAAGTTCATGTCATATTTATGTATTTAACGCCCATATATTTTCGATGTGCGCACTCCAACGAGTACGCCAGCCCACGTGACTACGCAAGGGCCACAATAAAGCTCCAGCGCACGTGACTGCGCGAGCCCTCATCGCTAGCGTGTGAAAAGTCTAACGCAGGAGAAGCGGTCAGTTTGGTGAGATTCGCAGTAGAGGCAAGATGTGAGACACCCAGAGTAAGAAACCAGAGTCGATCTGTAGATGCCTTGAACACGTGAGTTAATTTAGGTAGACGGTGATTCCTCAACATTTCGGTCTATAGTGTTAGAAAGAATTTAGGGCTGTAGGTCTGCCACCTATTTGGTATCGTGTCTAATGAAGTAGGTAAATAAATGTGTTTCCTAAGGAGATTTCTTTTAGGACATTATATTAAGTTTTGAAATGATAGATTAGTGAAAATATGTGTGGATAGATTTTACTAGTGTTAAGTCCAGATTGCGGCTGTAAGGATATAGTAGTGGGATAGGGTGGGCGAGATGATGATGATGCTATTGTGATATGTTATCACTCTCTTGCACACTCGCAACCAACCCGATCAACAATAAAACTCTTGATTCTATGGCAGGGACTGTATTTATTTATACAACCCATTCAGTGACAAAGAGCACACTGAAGCAAACATTAAACAAATAAACCAACAAACAAAACACCCAGCCAGTGCTCAGTTGCTAATCCTGAAACGCAAACAAAGCACGGGCTAGTTAAAATCATAATAGTTAAATAATCAGAAACACCATGCTCTCACCTGTCAAACTGTCCTTCTTCCACACTGCGTGAAACATTCAACTATTATGCACACACACATGCATGTCGTCTAGCGAGACTAGTATGGTGTTGTGCATGAGGCTGGCAATCTCACCGTGTAACATCGGTTGCTTCCAAAACCACTACTGCAAGAGCATCTGAATGCTTTATGCGGAGGCAAACCACACTGGTGGCCCCATGCTTTCTCAGGAGCGGAGAAGAGAAATATATATCTCCAAGTGAGCCTACGTGCTGTCACAAACCATTCTACGCATAGCCATAATTAAATAATAATAAAATGGACATAAAATAATATTCAACTATATGTACAACGAATATTCTCCTTAATGGGCATAAACCACCACCTCGCAACTGATCCATCTCAATATTCATCCCTGCACTCTGAAGCATGTCGTATATGCCGACTGATGAGATTGGGAACTCCTCATATAAAACACATTGTTACAGAAACAACCACTGCAATAGCATAAAAATGCTTCTTGTGGGCTTGTGATGGAAACCAGTTGCATTGGTTTTTCCATGCTCCGGAAGGAGCAAACAGAGAAACACCTCTGTCTCCAAGTGCCTTACGCACAAAGGAGTGATATAGCGCTCACCAGAAATCTAAATACCTAAAGCTAGATTCATCTTCTCAAAGGGAACTTTAGCACTACAAAACTGTGTACACAACAGATGTAATTAAACTAATCTCAAAGTTACCCATTAAATATATACAGTAGTATTATGATCAATTATCATGAAATACACTAAATTATCCTTACATCAAAGAATCAAAATATCAAAGAGTAAAATGTTAAACTCTGTTTAGTTGTTAACTCATACTGGCTACTAGTTGTTGAATCACGCTTTATTTGTTAAATGACGTGAATGTCCACCAGTTGATAAATGTAGATGTTGGGACTGGTGTAGTAAAGTGTAACGATTGTCAACTCATTAAACCCAGCACAGTTTTGGTCATACAGGTCATCTTGTCCTGGAACGTGATGAGGCTCCGACAAGAATGTGAGTGTAAACAATGAGTGTGTATGTGAATGTCAGAACGCGAATGGTAGAATGATTCGATAGAGTTGACAGGTTGGTAGTACATCACTCATACTCACACTGTTCGAATTCAAGAAGTACTGGAACTACGGTGGTCTTTTTATAACATTTAATGGGACGCACACTTGGACAGTACGTGTATGGTTACAGGAACAAATGTCGACATAGACAGCATAATGTTGATCACAGGAATATCATCTTAAGTTAGCATTCATGCTTGGCAAATATCATAATGGAGCATTCGTAAATAAGCATTCAGAGTTCCATCATGTAAATCATCTGGCTTTACTGACTGGGCACGTCAGACCATAACCAATATATAGGAAGGCTCCTAGACCTAACCTCGTCTAGTGAATATCCCTTCACGTAAAGTTCAATATATATATTTTCCATAAAGATATAGGAATCCCAGACATGGGTTCTCACATGTAGCAGTGATCTCTTGGTTCATCGAGCGATAGTACAGGCATCCCTTTTTCTCACTCGATAAATACAAAGTATATGAATTTCAACATGGCTGTTCTTCTCTCGTGAGTTTCACTCACTATAGGACCCAGACCCAAAATTGGTCATTCGTTAAATGTCCTCATTTCTTCATAGCTTCTCTCATAGAGGTGATTGAATAATATCATACAATCTAGTGTTGATATATAGGAAGTCGTCTTCCTTTGAATAAATATTCTTTTCAAAAGTACCACTGTGCATCTGTTTATCGACAACGATGGCGAAGCCCAAGTTCATAATAAATTGTGGTTTTACCTTTCTATGCGAAATATAACTTTGCCATTCCTTGGCAAAAGAGAATAAACACTGACTCCTTGGCGCCTTCTTTATTCACAGTCATGATGACGCGCCACCTTTATTCACATTGCATGATGCTTTTTATGAACACGTGGCTGCCATCTTGATAACAGTTAATATTATCTAAATTCCAGTCCCTGATAACATCTCTGTCCAGTTCCATGTATCTAATAGTTTTCTACTATATTTGCCTTTCTTGCCCGGTCTGATGAATGAAATAATTGCTACTAAACTCTTACAGCTGTGATTTGGACTTAACACTATTAAAATCTATCCACACATATTTTCACTCATCTATCATTTCAGAACTAAATCTAATGTCCTGGAAGAAATCTCCTTTGGAAACCTCTATTTATCTATTTCATTAAACATTAGAACAGATTCACGATGAATATAATTTCAGAATTATAGAACACTAATGCTAATTTGCTTTGAAATCAAACTCACGTGTTCAAGGCATCTATACTGTAGATCGACCCTTGTTTTCTTTTTTCTTTGGAGCGACTGGCGAAGAGAGAGATCTCTGCTGGCCTGGCACTTCTGTATATAAGCCGCTAGGGCAAATTGCTCAACTTAATCCGCGGCGCGTATTAATTGGGTCACTCAAATAATACGCGATGGAATGCTCTTAAAGGAGCGAAAACACAAATATAACCCACAACTATTTCTAGAGCGAAAACACAAATATACACCACAACTAATTTTTAGGCTTTATTGTGGCCTAGTAATATATCTTCTTCTTGAAGATGTTGTGATAAAAAGGCAGTGAACCACGGAGACAATGGGGATGACAAGATGGCGCGGTTACAGTAGGAACCTATTTCATACATGGAACTGGGCAGAGATGATATCAGGGACTGAAATTTAGATAATATGGCAGCCAGGGCCACGTGTTAAATGTGCATAAAGGTGGCGCCTGTGAGTCGACAATAACACGCTTAGTTACCACGTGTTATAGGCCTAGTATGTTATGTTATTTTATATTGGGTGAATTGACACGTGGGTGAAGGCAGGTTAATGTAATATTCTTCAGTAATGGAAGAGATAGTTTAGGTTAAAGTCTATTTCCCGATAATTGTTTTATTGTGTCAGTCGACGTTAGTTACACCTGGTTGTGTTAAATTTCCTTTAGGTGAAGTATTTAGTTCTAGTTATTAATATGCCTTGTAAATATGATACCTCTACTTTTGGTACGTGGTGCACGTTTGAGACATAAACGTTCCTGTTTGCTCCTTGCGGAGCATGGCGACACCACTGCGGCTGAATCCGACAGAAGCATGCACGAAGCATTTATATGCTATGGCAGTGGTTTGTTTCTGTAACAATGTGTTTTATATAATGAGTTCCCAATCTCATCAGTTGGCATATACGACATGCTTCAGAGTGCAGGGACGAATATTGATATGGATTAGTTGCGAGGTGGTGGTGTATGCTCATTAATGAGAGTATTCGTTGTACATATCGTTGAATATTATTCTATGTCAATTTTGTTATTATTTAATTATTGTTATGTGTAGAATGGTTTGTGATAGCACGTGGGCTCACTTGGAGATATATATACAGGGTGTCCATAAAAGATTGTACCCTTTTCAAAAAAATTTATTCTCGACCCCATGACGTGGTACGAGGATGCTTTCTATCACAAAAGTAAGATAATCTCTGCAAGTTTTTAAGCATACCTTACAAAGACTCAAAAATGTGCGCATGCGCGCAGCGGGTATTTCAAGTGAAACTTTCGCAGTTGAGTTGCAACCGGTAATTGTTACATGTCTCTCAACACACTGGTCAAGTAGGTGGAAAAAAAAGAAATAGGTGCATTCTGTTTTGAATATTTGTAAGGTATGCTTAAAAACTTGCAGAGATTATCTTACTTTTGTGATAGAAAGCATCCTCGTACCACATCATGGGGCCGAGAATAATTTTTTTTGAAAAGGGTACAATCTTTTATGGACACCCTGTATATATATATTTCTCTTCTCACTCCTTATGGAGCATGGGGCCACCAATGTGGCCCTCACAAAGTATTCATATGCTCGTGCAGTAGTGGTTTCGGTAGCAATCTGTGTGACATGGTGAGATGGCCAGCCTCATGAATAACACCATACTAGTCTCATTGGACGACATGCATGAGTGTGTGTGTGTGTGTGTGTGAGAGTTGAGTGTGTCAGATGGCGTGGAAGGACTGTTTAGCAGGTGAGAGTTTCGTTTCTCATTAATTATTTATTATGATTTTAACTAGTCAGTGCTTTGTTTGCGTTTCAGATTAGCAATAGTGCACTAGCTGGGTGTTTGTTTGGTGTTTTGTTTAGCATTCGTTTATTTGATTGTGGTCGCTGATAGGGTTGTGTGAATAAATACAGCCCCTGCCTTAGAATCAAGAGTTTTATTGTTGTTCGGGTCGGTGCGAGTGTGCAAGAAAGTGATCACATATCACAACATAATCATCATCTCTCGCCCACCCTATCACACAATGATATTTATATAATTTGGCATGGAACTGTAGTAGTATAACTGCATATAATAGTAGCCCTCTTCAGTCAAAACTGACTATGGGAATGCACCCCTGAGGTGATAGCTCTCAGCTGCTTATTTTGTAGTTGTTGTTGCTCTGGTGTTTATTTTGGCGTGTTTTTTTCTGCTTGCTGTGAGAGCTTCTTTTGACCCATTCTGCGGTGGCGCCTTAGTGAGCATCGCCACTTGGTGTGATCGACAGCTTCATCATCCCAGGCTGTTAAATTTATGTTAAAATTAAAATACAAGGCAGTTTTTATTCTAGAATAACCCGGTAAAGAGAAAATGATGGACTGAAAAACATTTAGAGAAGGAAATTAGAGACAGACATGTAAAAGGAACGGAATACTTGGAAAGATCTTTTAAGGGATAACACAAGACAAGACGACTTGGTGAGAATGTGTTGAAGGCCTATGGTCGCAATGGAACTAAACGGCAATGAATTAATTAATGTGTGGTCGTGCATTGAGTATAACATACACATATCATCAATGACTTATTGAAATTAATCATTGTCAGACATACCTTCGATGATCTGACTCTCTCTACCCCCTCCTCTGTAGTTTTCACAAAGACAGATGGCCGGGCGTGTTTCATGAAGTTCCACATCTTACTATAAACAGTTACATTGGACATCTGGTTTAAGATTTATAAACAACAATATTAGTTGTTAAACACAGACAAAAGACACATGGATAAAGAAGGAAAATAATCCTAAATAGAGTGCAATTTACTAAAATCAATTTATGTGAAATCAATTTATGTGCTATTCTCTAAATTCAGTGTAGCTATAATTAATTTGTATATAATTAGAAGCAAATCTTCTAACTCATGATAGTGTTCCTTATATTCGATTTACAAATAATTGGATCAGATAAGAGATCATAATTAAATATTTAAGTGAATAGTTGAGGACTGCAGCAATTTAGACAGAATTAAAAACACCATACCGCACAAGGAGGGAATAGCTACATGGACCCCATAAAATAACGGTAGAGGAAATTGAGGCTCTTGGGGAATAAAGAAATATATGTGATAACAAAACTGTCGAATGACATCTGAGATAGCCTCCCCCAGACATAACTGACCATGCGGTTGATGTGCCCTAGGGGTGATAACCCTGAGCTGCTTTTTTTTCTTCTGGTGTTCCTTTCGGCGACAACTACAACAGTGGATGCATATTTCATATTTACTAAAATACATATGCATAGCAGTGCCACACAGACCAAAAGCCATTGTCGAATACGACAACCACCAAATATTTAGTCTTGTCAGCCACGAGACCAAAAGAATGCAAAACAACAGAATACCACTACAGGCGCTCACTTGGGTTCCTGAGGGTAAGCGGAAAAAAGGAAGACCAAAAGAAACACTCAGAAGAACAATAATAAGAGAAGGAAGAACGTTGGGGCTAAATAATGTGCAAGAGCTAAGAGGAGTGGCGTCACAACGAACAACCTGGAGAGCACTGGTTTCTGCCTTATGCGCCGTGTTTGGCGCTTAAAGAATTTATTATTATTATTATTCCAAAAACTGTAGACAAGAAAGCTCAAGAGCAGTGTTTCTCAAGATGTGCCGCGGCACACTAGTGTGCCGCCACGACTATCAAAGAGTGCCGCAAACATTTGGTAAATTTACTACATGAAGTATTTTTAGTGATCATGCAATAAAAACTAATCTTACAGCTTGAATTCATTCAATAATTATTGGATCTATTAACCGCTTTGAAAAAAAATATATAACTGTACTTCAAAATTTCATGATATTACTAAAACGCAAAAGGCGCATAAACAACGTTCAAAATCCATGGACGAAACATAGCGCTTCCACTTGGATCTAATTAAATTTCGAATTTATTTATTTGTTTGTTTGTCAAATATATGTTGTAATTATTTTAAACAATTGAAAGAGAATCGAACTGAGAGTTTTCTTTATTCTAAAGTACCCACAAATTAGTGTATTTAATTTAGTATATATCACGGTAATTTTTTATTCAGGCGCGGGGTCAGGTGTGCAGCAAATTTTTAGAAAATTGAAAAGTGTGCTGTGAACACAAAAAGGTTGAGAAACACTGCTCTAGAGGTAGCAACAGATCTACATAATGTAGGAAACCGAATCCTTGTGAACAGTAAATAAATAAGTGAATTAATAAAGGTAATAACCAGGTACTCGTTGGACATCAAGAGGACACCAGACAACAGAAAAGAAAATATAAGTGATAGGCTTACCGGGAATCGAACCTAGGACCAACCAAACGGCGCCATCGCCTTGCTGTGAGAGTACATCGTTAAAGAACACTCAACCAATTTTGCACCCCAAAAAAGTGCATCATTGGCTTAGGCCATTCTCATGACACTTACAAAACTACAGTTTATAGGACCCGTGGACGACCCAAACAACTTAAAACGCAATCACTAATATATACTGAAGCACATTAAAAACGCACCACCTGTATAATCCAAGAACAGAGTGTGAAATGTAAATATAAGTGTGTACAAGTTTACATATTTGGAATCTTTATTCATTTTCCTATGAATCCATGCTGGTCATTAATTTGTACATTTGATTGTTATGAAATTCATTGCATTCTGTGCAGGCAAGGGAGAAAACCAAAAATACAAAAAAATGCACGTGCGTTATCCTGCTGGAGAAGCTGCAAGTCTGGATAAATTGTGAACGCAGGAGCAACCAGTGCATCCAGAACCTCATCTCGATATGTCACAGCATTAACATTTCCACGGAAGACGTGAAGAGGCAAGCGATCGTGAAAACTGAATCCTCCCCAAATGTGAATACTGCCACCTCGAAATCGGTTGACACAGCAATCTGCAAAGCGCTCTTCACACCGTCGCTAAATCCGCATACGTCCATCTGCAAAGGATATGTTGAATCTGCTCTCTTCTGTGAATAGGACAGCATTCCACTGCAGTCTAGTCCATCTGATATGTTGCTCTGCCCATTGCAGGCGCTGCTAACGATGTCTGTGAGTCAAGTTTGGCCCAACATAAGGTCGTCTTGCAGTAAGGCCTGTATCTCTGAGTCGTCGTATGACTGTCATTCGAGAGACTTGCCCATGTCTACCCACTATTGCTCTTGCTGTTTGACTTGCCGGGAGAGTCAATTCCTTAGGTAACTCAGCACAATATGACGATCTTGCGCAGGGGTAGTAACTCGTGGTTGGCCACTCCAAAGTCTATACCGGGCACTGCCAGTGGTTCCGTAACGTTCATTGAGACGTACAATAGTGCTGTGGTGGCAATTCATCCTTCTGGCAATGGCCCGCGAGCTCATTCCGGTCTCCAACATACCAATGGCTCGTTGGCGGTCGTTTTCAGATAGTCGTGGCCTTTCAAGCACATGTACTGGGTGTTTTGTCTCAACGGCCTTTTTATACCGAGTATACTGCCACAACGCGTACACATTTTCAGGGTCATAGCTGTTGAGAATCGTGTTGCACGTGTAACTTTCATCGTTTTCATGTAGTCTGTACACACACCCATGGGTTGAATCTTGCACTTTCCATTCCAGCAGCCATTCGCTCTCTACCTCATGGCAAACACGGGGAAAATCCATTCCCACACTTTTTTTTGCCAGCTTCTCGGCATCAGTATATATAATAGTGGTGCGTTTTTAATGTGCTTCAGTATAACTTTCCTATCAGCAAGTATAGACCAAATAAAGGCCGATATACTTGTGTCCAGTAATGTGTAGTGGAAGACGGATAACATAGAATAGACGGGTAGGTTAAAGTCACAGATGGGTGAACTCTTAAACAAATAATGGAGGAAACCTTGAGTCCTGTGACCAGTAAATAAATTAGTAAAGGTAATAAACAGGTACTCGTTGAACATAAAGGTTACAACAGATCTAAACGTGTTACTTAAAAGACTACATTACGACTTTCAACAGGTAGATAATTCAGGAAATTATCCGCGTGCTAGACAGAATATACATCTAGGCTTACTGAGAGTTTGTATTTTCAACAAACAACAGTTATAAGAATTAAAATGCAAATAGTAATGTTTCTGTGGAATAATCAAGTTTTATGGACGGATGTGTATTGTCAACTGATCTGTTATCTCTCTACAGTAAAATTATAATGAGACCCATTAAGGATACGTTAGAAATTTTTGAAGGTGGGCATAATATAAACAAATTGTTGCAATAAAAGTGATGCTCTGTCTTAATAGGGAAAAGTAAAAAAGAGTCACATGAATTGATTACACTTGTGACAAAACATGACAATAAAGGCCTTTAGCTAAATAGCAAAAATTCAGAAATAATGGCGATCTCGGGAGGAAAAAAACCTAGAATTCACCAAAATAAGCAATCAAGGAAAGTGGGGCAGTTTTTACAACGTCTACATGAGGTAGACGTAGTGGTAAACTGCCGTAGTGGAGTGAAATGTTAGAGACTACCATAATACGTAAAGCTTTTTTGAGGTGGGGCAACCAGTTCATTTCCTCGTTGCCGTTGCTTTCCCCAACTAAAGAGGACAGTCAGGTACCCATTTACAACTTGGTAGACTGGAACGAGTATTCCAGTACTTCATATGGTCAGTATTTTTTCCGTCATTTTTGTCACACCATTTTATTTTACCCCTCTCTGTCAGCATCGCCTTCTTTCCGCTTCGATATTTCCTGTTTGTTAATACTTATTTCACAGCATCATTTCTAAAAGCATGAAAAGTGTGAAAAAATATAGAAGAATGCTATATCCTAACGACCTAGCACTATAAGTAGCAGACGAAAGTACTCAAACAGCAAACAGATGGACGGAGAAAGCCGCGCACAAGCTATTTACATAGACAATGAAGCAGCACATTTTTACCTTAAAAAACTCTTCTGTAGAACCATTGGCTATGATGCCGTATTGTATTTCTGTCTGTCTGACCAGGTCATCTGCGGAGTTGATTGGCACCTCCATGCGCTCAATCGTGAGAAAAGCTGCCAAGTTGGCAGTGTAGGTAGAGATGATGATGAGCGTGAAGAACCACCAAGCTGTTCCAACTATCCGGCCCGAGATGGATCTGCAAGTTTGAGTATCAAGTATTTAATGACAAGTATCACATACATGGCAATTGGAAGAAAGAACTGAGGCCCTCGAGATGTGGATATCTAGAAGAATGTGGCACGTCTCAAGGAAAGAGAAGAAAACAAAAGAGGTCCTAGAAAACCTAGGAATGAAAACATAATTAATGAAGAAGATCAAAATTAGCTAAAATATGTTGGCCATGATAAAAGACATAACACTTTATTGAAGAGTATAATAGAAGAGAAGGTTGCAGGCAAACGTTCACGAGGAATATAGTGCGGGAAGCTAACATTAAGAAATGGATAGGAAAATAGCTATCAAAGTGCACCATCAAGACAAGAGACAGAAGACGTTGGAGAACCGTCGCAGCCGACCTTCGTTGTGGAGATGGCAGCAGATGATGATGACGATCATATACATGCCCTCGTGTAGTCCTTGGTGTTCTCTTAGTAGACAAAGAAAGAAAAAAGAACTACTGCTTCCTGTGGCATGTCGTAAGAGGCGAGTTAAGTGAGGTTGTGCATGAGGCTCATGAAAGTACCACAGAAACCATTGATACAAGCACGCGTGAAAGATTGGGTACAGGATTGCGGCACGGAGACAGCTGCAGTGGGGGATACAATGCTACTTAATGAGCCTATATGTAGATATTATGTTTACAGAGTATAGAAATGACCAAATAAGCAATATGATATATTATTGCTATATCAAAATAAGATTTTTCGATTATGAATATAGTATTATGTTAAGAGCCTAAAACAACAAAAGTAATTACAGAAGGCAGAAGCAGTGTGGAAGGAAACTGATCCCCCCCCCCCCCCCCCCCCCCCCCAAATAAAGATGAGACCACGTGTAAGTTAACTCTCGATCACTTAACTTCCCTACGGCAGTACCTGATATGGAACAAACTTTAACCTTTGACTACTAGCATCACAGGCTTGCTTCGTGTAGATCCCAGAGGTCTCTGGAAAGATAAAGAAAGAATAAAATCCACTGCACCCTCAGGCGTGTCGTAGAATGCGACTAATATGAGGTTGTAGGTGAGGCTGGCAACCTCATCATGTAACACAAATTGGTACAGAAACTACTGCTGCAGAAGCATGTCAATGTTTGAGCAGGTTTCCTGAAAGGGGAAACAGCTGCACTGATGGTTTCAAGATCCATAAAGAGAGAAAAGGAACATGATGATGATGTTGATGATGAATAATGACCAACGGCTTGACAGCCTTAATGAAGAACAACTAAGTACCTGGGGTATATATCCGATCCCTGCTGCATGAGTGCTCCTAAGCTGAACCAGAAAGTATTGGCAAGACTAAAGGCCGGTTTCGATTTGTCCGTCGATCCCGGGGCAACCTCCCACGCGCTGAAGCGACCCACGAAATACAAGACTAAACTCACACCGAGAAACCCACCAATGATGGCCAGCCATACACCGTCTGACAGAGGATTCTGAACGATAGATAAGTACAGACGATCAGAATAACATGGCTGTATACAATCACTAATCTGGTATTATAAAGGTATTGTTAACATTGGTAACGATTTAGTGGGGATTCCAAATATAAATACAAAGCGGTGTAATTGAGAAAGTAAGTGTATATACATATGTATATGCATGCATAAATTACATATGTACATATCCTTCTTTGTTGTCTCTCGAGTATGATGAGCTACTGCCAAAATATCACTTGATACCAACTTCTGATTCGACTATTTCGAATTTCTCATTATTATCAATACCTGGAACACTAACTAGCACTGCTCCGAAGGAGCTTCAGCCATTGGCTGATTGATTAAATGATTGACGCATACCTTAAACGAGAAGACTCCTCCCTTCTCTTTATCAGGTATCTTGATCATAATAGAAGTACCAAGCTGCATGAATGGCTTGGAAAAATCCACATCCCGTTCACGAATCTCCGTGATTGTCAAGGCAGCAATGGCTAAATCAGCTTTCTGTTTGAACATAGAACATATCAGTTTTTTGTAGGTTAAATCATGGCTTTTATTTCGTGCAACACGAAGCTAGAATTTAGAATGCGCAACATGAAGCTAGAATTTAGAACGTGCAAAATGAAGATACAACTCAGATCGCGCAACACGAAGCTAGAATTTACAATGCGCAACACGAAGGTAGAATTTAGATCGCGCAACCCGAAGATATAATTTAGGATCGCGAACAATAAGATAGGATTTAGATCGCGTAACACGAAGTGTAGTTTACAGAGGTCTTTGATGAGATAAATAAAAAACATGACTTTTTCCCCCTCGGTCATTTGTAGGACGAAATGTCTAATGTTAGGTTGTGCACAGGGCTGACAAAGCACAACAAATTGATACAGCATCCATCGCAGCAAGAGCTGATGAATGCTAAGACGAAGGCTTCCTTCAGTGACAACTCTGTGCACCCTAAGGAGCCAAGATAGAAATGGTGATGAATTATGATCAATCTAGAATACTAATTATGCAATGCAGAACTTGGGCCAATGAGAGAGCAGAGCTGGAAATTGATCAGTTTATTAATGATAATGCTGGAGATGATGATGCCATTGTGTACACTGATGGATCTGTAATCTGTGATAATAAATCAGGGTGGGAGTTCTCTGCTAGAGTAAAGGGCAGAACCTAATAGTTTACGTGGAAAAAAATTCTCCATTGAAAAACAATCTTTTCTAATTTCAAAATAAAAACGAATAAAGCTGTATAACAACGTTGGCTTGTTTTGTGATCGTGTCTGGGAAAGAATTTGCTTGTTTATATTTAATAATGTTCTTAACCAATACTGGGGAAATACATGATGTAATATGGCGCTGACCTCTTGGATGAGGTCAGTTATAGTAGCGGAACATGCTGGTCAGTATTCGCTCACTCTCGTCAACACATCTAAGAAAACAAAAAAACACAGACACACTGAATAAACACAGCCATCTGGTGAGAATAAACATTAATCTCAAAAATAAAAATCCCGGCATCTGGATCTCCCCAACACCATTACATTCGAAATGCCTGAAAATGTTCTATCCAGGTAGTACCCGCGTGCCCATGTAAACTGGCTGATGATACCCAAGTCCCTATCCTGGAACGCGTAATAAAGGTGACAATATCAATAATAATTATTATTATTATTATTTGGAAAATCAGGTCAAAGAAATTGGTTAGAATGTTATAATACTTAGTGAACAAAATAAAATAAAATAAAACAAACAAACAAACCAAAAACAGACACACTATGAAATAAAAGAAACAAGACATTAACAAACAAACAAAAAACCTCATAATGCAAAGAAAAACAAAGATATATTACACAAAACGCATCACATAAAAACTACCGATATAAAAAAGTTATATACAGTACTTTAATTATCAAGATGTAAGAAAATAAATTCTAACGTAAATCGTCACTACCAACAGTAAACAATAGGTATTTGAATATAGCACACAATCGAAGATAGAATTACACATAAATACCCTAATTATAACTGCAAATTAGGTTGACAGAGTGGACCAAAATGGTGCATGCGAGTAGGCAAATGAAGATATTCTGATACTGGTCCGCTTTCCTCTCATTTCTTTAAACAGTATACTAATATGAAGAATACAGAAGTCACGACACTTAGTGTCAGAAATCCTGCGCCCATAAAAATAAGCGACCAAGAGCTAGATAATACAAATACATTTACATACTTAGCAAGCACAGTAACATCAAATTGTGGAACAAGCAAAGAAATCAGTAACCGAAAGAATAAAGCCATAATAGTCTTTGCTAATCTAAACAATATCTGGAAATCTTCCCTGTACAGCACAAACACTAAATTAAAAATATAAGACAGCTGCGTAATATCTGTACTTCTGTAAGGCGCAGAATATTGGAAAGTGGTAGAAAATGAAATGTCCAAATAGTTCTCTTTCGACACAACTTGACTGAACAGGCCGAACACCATCAACAACCAAGAACTGCTGATTCAGAGCCACCAAGAAGATATGCGCACTATCACAGTGGGTAATCGCTGGAATGGACCAGAAGAGACCCTGATGCTATAGCCAAAACTGCCATGCTATGGACCCAAAAAGGAAAGCAAAAGAGAGACCGGCCAAAAGCAACCTGGCGGATAACAATGGAAACAGATATACAAAGTATGCAACAGAGCTGGGCCACCATACGCAGGGTGACTACCGACCAAGCGAAGTGGAGGCAGTTTGTTGATGCCTCACAAGACGCCACCAGGCGAGATGGTCACTAGTTGCTTCATCAGTCAGCGAGCAAGGACCGAATAAGAAGATATGCTCGTCAAGCAGTAATTAAGGAACAAATGAGACCAAATTTCGGCTACAAAATGGATATATAAATACGCTAAGCTATCAAGCATCTCGTAACAAAGCACGTAAGGAGGGTTGGGCAAAGTGCTGGCTAACTTATACTATAGAAACGTTAAGCTCACAAAAAGTTATTAAGCATGGCGAGGGGGTGGTCCGCTCAGGGTGACAGCAAGGTAGGATGCCATCAGATATTAATTTGATAGTACTTACTGTTAAATGTGTATTTGCACGACTATTTTTATAGGAAAGGGATGCCTAAGGTAGGACCCGCCCCGAGTGCCAAATACTCGTACTTTAAGTACGCCCCTGATGTATGGACCAATGAATGAAAGCAAGTAATTTAATCACCATTTAGATTTATCTCGAAAATTTTTCATTGTCAGGATCGAATGTTGACGCAACAAGTGCTCGTGGTGAGTTGATTATAATGTTAATAAAGCCAGGCACTACCAGAAACATCACAGACGGTATAATAAAAATGACTAAAGAACCACTACAGCAGGTGCATGAGCATTGATGCAGGGCTTCTTCAAAAGAGGTCAGCTGTAAGGCTGGTTGCATGTCCTCTAGTGCGTGAAAAAAAATAAAAAAAAATAAGAAAACTCAGATGAATGAATCAGTGGTATATGCACAGTGAAGAGAATTTGCAAACAGCATGAAACAGATAAGCTTGTGTGGTTCCCGGGAGTCTCTGAAGAGACAAATGAAAAATATGACTACTACTCTAGCATTTAATGTTGTATAAAAATAATAAAAGCCAGAGGCAGACTGTACAGCGATTCTCCCAAAGACCTGTCATAGATTTCTAGCTATTTAAACATGTAACTTGTCATCATATTTATTTATATGCTTCGTGTATTTTCATAGTTTCTGAAGAGGCTAATAAAGAACAGGGCTATTGTAACGTCAGGTACGTAGAACAAGGTGACTAATATGAAGTTGTCAATGAGGCTGGCAACCACCTTATATAAAACAAATTCTTACAGACACCATCACTGCAAGAGCATGTAAATGCTTGCTGCAGACTTCCTGGAAGGAGATCGTCTGCATATTTCATGATCCTTTAGGATCATGATGACAGTGATAAATGCGACATCGAAGAACCAGACCAGATGGAGGCACGACAGGACGGCTTGGCGGGAATTTTTGAAGGCTAATGCTGATAGGTCATTCATGAATGAATATATACATTTCCCACCCACCAACAAACAAGACTAAAAGACACCGCCCCTGTTTATATCATTGTCTGAAGTCATATAGAGACACCTACATGCGTCGTCAACTCTCCGATCAATCCATTCCAGGTGTTATCAGGCAGTTTAGTTCCGTAGGAGTTGTCGTCAACGAGTTTGATTCTGTAGTCAAAATGCACCTTCTGTGCCAGCAGCTATAATGATAATAATAATAAATATAACACAAATAATAACAATATTATAAAAGTAACGGTTTTCCTGACAGTTATGGTATAGTAGTAAGAACAACAAAAATAACTACAAGAAGTTAGACTTCCATGAATGGGTGTTTACGTAGAATAGGACTGAAGTAGTGTGACAAGATCACCAATGTCAAACTGATGACAAGAACCAGAGAATTACCAGTGGAACAAGAGATGTGAAGAAGACGCTGGTGATGGATAGGACACACACTGAGGGGACCTGTTGATAACATTACAAGACAGTGTTTGTTCTGGAATCTCCAGGGTAAAAGAGAGAGATAGAAATACACATGGAGATGAGAATTGGAGACATACATGAAAGGGTTGATAGTTTTATATATATATATCATCATAACCCTCCACTCCCAAAGGAACATAGGCCTTCAACAAACACATGCCAAGTCCTCCTGTCACGTGCCATCATCTCAAGTTCTTTCTTTATATATATATATAATTTCTTTATATTCTTATCGTCCCTAACTTGTTTATTTCATCCGTTTTTTTTTTTAAACGTTATGATCTTCATTTCTATCTTACTTACTTGCTTAGTCGCTCATCTTCTACCATGGGTTGCAAAAGGTTTGCAAAAGAGAGCGCCATGCTATCCTAACCACTGTCTTCCGTTTTGCCTGGTTCCAATCCAGTCCTCGGTGCTTCAAAGATTGTCTGATGTTGTCCTCCTAGCGAACTTTATGTTGTCCTCCTAGCGAACTTTATGTTGTCCTCCTAGCGAACTTTATGTTGTCCTCCTAGCGAACTTTATGTTGTCCTCCTAGCGAACTTTATGTTGTCCTCCTAGCGAACTTTATGTTGTCCTCCTAGCGAACTTTATGTTGTCCTCCTAGCGAACTTTATGTTGTCCTCCTAGCGAACTTTATGTTGTCCTGGAGGTCTGGATCCCTGGATTTTAGTTTCCTATTTTTACCGTTGTAGCCGATTTTCTCCCATTTGCAGACATGACCAAACCATCGTTACTTGGACTGTTCCACTCCTCATTTCTATCATATTACTTTTATTTTGTCGTAAGGTCAATTCTCATCCTTCAGATATGCTTACGTTTTCTTAGCCTAAACAACCACTACATCTTTCTAGGCGCTAGCTCTGACTAAGCACAACATAATCATTACTGACATCATCATGATAAAGAAATCAGCAGTGCTTCTGTATAAAAATAGATTACACCTTTGTTTGACATTCTCCACAGTTTTATTCTTGCAATTTGTGTCTTACCTTCAACAAGTCTATACAGTATCCCTCATACTGAACGTTACCATGACACGGTGTACCATCTGTTGGGCACTTCTTCATAACGAAGGGATTTTCCTAAAAGATGCAACAATCTTTTATGTTTTTAATATTAACAAGTACAGGACAAAAAAATAAGCATTAACAATCAATTTTCATTGTTGTTACCAAATGCCAAACGAACAAATTAAAAAATGGAACAACAACCACAACAAATAGAAAACAAATTTTCCATAATTTCTATTACACAGAACAGCCTTTCTCAATCTTTGTATCCTGGAGGAATCCTTGAAATAATGTTCAGGTTTCAGGGAACCCCATGCTTACCAAATTATTGTATTTATAGCTCGTGGTACGTTAGCGGGATCAGTAAGTTGTAAGTATAATAATCCAATAAAAATTGTCAATGATTTTGTGAGTAGAGATTGATTGTTTTTCTGCGGATCTGTTTATTTTGGCCAACTTGTTAGTCTACTCATGTTGTGTGGTTCCCTCCCCCCACAAAGGTAATCAAATGTAACGCAAGTCAGTAGTGAAGATAGAAGAAACTCCACTTATTTTTTCCTTTTTAAAAACATTTCCTACTTGATTGTTTTTAACCTGATCCAGGTAGGCCTAAACGTCTTATCACAAATTTCTACTTTACAAGGTGCTAATGAAATATGGTATGTGCAAGAGTAAACACGGTCCTATTGCGTACTCTCATACGGATCTACTCGGTCACAGCCAACCACTGCGAACGCTAACATGCCCGGCACAAAAAGTTAAAAAACGACGGTAAGTTTTGATCCAGTCGCGATCTCTCGCGGAACCCCTAATGACCTGTCGCGGAACCTTAGGGTTCCGTGGAACCCCGGTTGAGAAACCTTGACATAGAATAAAAGATGTCCAGCTATCTTTACTTATTAATTTTCTGTTAAATTAATTATTTTCTTAAGATTTTATGATAAAATAATGTGTATACATTGTGTGAATGTATATGTGTGTAACATTATGTGTTTTCCTATGGATGTTACTGATGATGACAAGGTCAGCAGCTGATGGATCGTTCACACAAAAATATGAATTTATGAACTACATGACGAATTACAGATTAACTGGCCATCCTATTTTATATAAAATCGACTGTGTCAAAGTGGGTCAAAACGTGAACAACTAAAATGTAATGCAACAGAGAGCTGCTTGCAAAAGTTTCAGCTCTCTACGCTGACCGGAACATAGAGATTTTGTTCTTCAGAGATTGGAAACGCAATAAAATATAAATATAAACCGTATGTGAACTTAATTAAAAGTGGTTAAAAAAGTAGAATGCATAGATACCAATATGAAATACTTTGCATCAAACATAAGTCCATAGACAAGCAGCTGAGAGATGAACAAGCAGGTTTTCGACAAAATATACTGTTCAAAAAAAGAAACGCATAGCTATCCGAGGGCGCGTTTTTATGAGTTTGTAAGTAAAATTTGGTTCTATGGTATATAAAAACCAGCCTCAAATGTTCTTTACAGTGTCAAATGCACGTGTTGACCTGAATTACGTTCGTTTTTGTTATCGTTACAACGCAGTAATCAATAGTGTTTATAACGCAATTTTTGACCACAGCTCATGTTGCGCGCATGTGAAAGCAACAAAATTTGGCGTGAACACTATTCACTGACTACGCAACTGAAATCCTATAAAAGGATAACGCTACACACAAAAAATTCAGTTCATTTTCAAGCAGACATTTATGGCGTCTCTATCGATAAATTTAAGGAACATTGCTATTGGCTGACTGCATGCAGGCGAAAGTCAAAGTCAGGTTGCCAGGCATCTAAACGTGCATTAGAGTACCATCAGTCGACTTTGGCACCGGTTCCAAGCCACTGGCTCAGTTGAAGACCGGCATCGCAGTGGACGACCCAGAGTGACAACAGCAGCGGAGGATCGCTTTATTCGGCTTCGTCACCTCAGAGACAGGTTTACAACAGCTTCCTCAACTGCCCAGTCATTGCCTGCAGGACGTCATGTGTCTGACAAACTGTCCGGAATAGACTGCATGAGGCTGGACTTTGGGCACAACTACCTCACCGAGGACCTGTCCTTACGCGCCGCCATCGCCAAAATCGACTTCTTTGGGCCAACCAGCATCGTCCCTGGGCAGCTGACAATCAATGGAGACGTGTCTGGTTTAGTGACGAATCTTTCTTTTTTGTTGCAGCGTCATGATAGACGGCGTAGGGCCTACCGTAGACGAAATGAACGTTTTGCCCAAAATTGCGTTGATGAAGCTCCGCCGCACGGTGGTGGACGTGCAATGGTGTGGGGAATGATCAATTACAACGGAAGAAGTCAATTGGTGCACATTGAAGGAGGATTGAATGCGCAGCGATACGTCAATGAAATTCTTCGACCCCATGTCCTTCCACTTTTGGCTGCCCAAAGGTCTGTGTTTCAACAGGACAACGCCAGACAACATTGTGCACGGTTGACCACGCAGTTCCTGACTGCCAACAACATTCTCACCCTTCCCTGGCCATCCCTGTCTCCAGACATGAGTCCGATTGAGCACCTGTGGGATGAGCTGCATAGATGTGTTTGTCGCCGAGACGTTGCTCCAGCCAATCGTTGTGATCTGTTCCAGACACTCCAGGAAGAGTGGGCAGCCATCCCACAGGCCCACATCAGACGACTGATCGCATCCATGCCCAGGAGATGCCAGTCGCTGATCGATGCAAGAGGAGGCCACACACCATACTAACGGGAAAGCCCGTACGCCAAAAAACTCTCGTGACCCAGATGCAAAACAACTGTCAATTGATTGGTTGAACCCTAAGGTATTCTTGTGTGCAATTTGAACAATTAACTCTTTAAATTAAAAAAGTTATTGAATGTCAAAATTATGGCTATGTGTGTGCCTTCAGTAGCTATGCGTTTCTTTTTTTGAACAGTATAGATCCTGTACAGACCAGATAGCCACATTGAGAATAATAGTTGAACAAAGTCTGGAATGGAATTCACCGCTATACATCGGATTCGTGGACTATGACAAGGCATTTGACAGTGTAGACAGAGAATCGCTTTGCAACTTACAGAACCATTTAAGATTAGAACGGGAGTGAGACAGGGATGCCTCTTGTCTCCATTTCTTTTCTTACTAGCAATAGATTGGGTTATGAAAACATCGACATCACACAACAGAAATGGAATCCAGTGGAATCTGACTAAACAGCTTGATGATCTGGATTTTGCAGATAACTTGGCTCTTCTGTCCCAAAACCATAACCAGATGCAAGAGAAAATGAAAAATCTCGATGAGAGGTCACAACAAGTGGGCCTGAAAATACACAGGGAAAAAACAAAGATTATGAGAATAAATGCAAGAAATGATAACAAGGTTGAACTTGAAGAAACACCACTAAAAGATGAAGAATCATAAACATATCTTGGAAGTAATATAGACAAAGTTGGAGGGACAGACAGTGATATCAAAATAAGAATAAAAAAAGCAAGAGGAGCTTTCATTGCATAGGGAAACATATGGAAAGCAAGAGAAATCAAGTCGAACACGAAAATAAGAATCTTCAACTCAAATGTGGTCAGTCCTATTGTATGGTTCTGAGACATGGAGAACAACAAAAACAAGAACCAAAAACTACAGACTTTTATAAACGGATGCTTGCGTAGAATAAAAGGACTGAAATGGTATGACAAAGTCACAAATGTGGAATTGATGACAAGAACCAGACAAGTGCCAGTGGAATAAGAGTTGAGAAGCAGACGCTGGCGATGGATAGGACACACATTGAGGAAATCAGTTGATAGCATTACAAGGCAGTCCTTGTTCTGGAATCCACAGGGAAAGAGAGGCAGAGGTAGACCAAAAAACACATGGAGAAGAGAACTGGAAACAGAGGTGAAAACGATGAGGAAAACATGGAAAGAACTTGAGCGGATGGCACAGGACAGGAAGACTTGGCATGTGTTTGTTGAAGGCCTATGCTCCTTGGGGAGCTAAAGTGTATTGATTGATTGATTGAAACATAAGAAAACAGCGAGAAAATTCCAAGGTGCCAATCACTTCCATTACTTTTCTGTTATCTAGTCCTCTTTCTTTCTTTCTTTCTGTCTTTCTTTCTAATATCAACCATTTAACTATTTTTACGGTTACTCAAATCTAACCACAAAAATGACCGCACTCACCAAAATTGTTGTGACGATTCTAGTTCTGTTCGCGTCTGGTCTAACATTGCTGACCGTGGGTCTGGGTAAAGTTGTGACTACTCTATCCTTGAGGGTCCACGTCCCAACGTTTCGCAAAGGAGTGCGGTACTCTAGGTGCATCAGATCCAACTTGTAACCGGTCCTCACTCCGTGCTCATCAAAGATCACAGGTCCTGTCATCCCAGAAATCATGGTCTGTAACAAATGGTGAGTAAGCTGCAATCACTTTGTGTATTTTTTAAAATGTGAGTAAAGCTAAAAAGTACACTACTAATGATATGCTGGTGAAATATGTACACTAATCCACCGGTCTTATGTTGTTCGATTAGCGTTGTTTCGTTATAACGATGTTTCTATTTTATGCCATATGGCAGCTTTAAAAAATTCGATCTTACGCTGTGCGCAAAATTCAATAGGAGGCAGGAATATAACTTTCAAGTTTATTCAGTGTGGTGAGATGGCCAAGAAGCATTGTTATTGCTATCATAATGAAGCATAGCCAAAAAATGGAAGGCAGTTATGTGGGCATCCGTAACATAAAACAAGATCTTAATTGAAGAGAAAAAGGTGAGAAAACAAAGTAAACTGGATTCTTTTATTTATTTTTGTTTATTCTCCTCCAATATCTTCTGCCCCCCTTGACCAAGTAGCCGTGCCTTCTACACACACCTGGAGTCAGAAAAACGTTTTCATCCCCTACAAAAGCTTCTGCTAATAAGTGGTCTGAAGATGAAGACAGCGGCGTTGTGACAACTGTATCCACAAGCGACCGAAGTAGGAACGATTACAGTCTTGTAATATTTTTAAAATATACTTTGTTAGTACAGGGATAGAATACTGTGTTTGTGTTCAACATGTTAGATAATTATATGTAGTTAATAAATGTTGTTAATTATTTAGTTTTTGTTTTGTATCACTTTTACTTTATTTGTATAGTCTTCTGGACCTTGGGAACGAATTAATTTGTTTTTTTTTATTAAGTCTTTTGGGAAACAGATTTTCGTTTAACGATATCTCGGTTAGCGATCGATATTTCAGGAACGAATATCAGCTCTAAAAGGGGGATTGCTGTATTTGAATTTAGAGGACTTGCTGTCGATTTTGGCAGAAAGTAAATGAAATTCTTCTAGAGTATTACAGAATGTCATAGCTTAAAACATTCTATCCACCAGTGGTGAGTTTGGAGTAAATTGTTTTTTTTTTAATAGGAAGGTTAAAATAAAAGTACACGGTAAGGTAGCCCAACGATAGATATTGTCTTTGGTGTGGCGAGATGGAAGTTGGATAGAAATAATAGATATAGTTCCCAGAACTGGAGAAGAGAAATGGTGAACAAGATGTAGGACAAGTTAGGTAGTTAACTACAGTATACACGGAAGCTGTAGAAGAGAGCTGTGAAGTAAGTCATCTTCTCGCTGGACCAATCTTTTGCTCCAAGAGTGTCTATTATTAGTTGATGTAAAATGTAGCTTGTTATTTATCCTTATCAATTAAATTATTACAAATTCTGTAAGTTCCAAACACATACACATTTTTTTAACAGAACTGGATTTTAAAATAAACCAATCTACTGCGATTTCATCTGTACACTTTAATAATTAAAAAAATAGAAAGTTCGTAAATATTTCAGATATACGAGTACATTACAAAATCACTACTGCAAATTTATAGTCTTTATTCATCACTTTTGGCCATTGGTGACTTCTGGATCTTGTTACTTTATAATAAAAGTCTCTTATCTTGCTTTCACTGCAGACACTACGTTAATAAATAGATGTTGAGTCCCAAGATACGTATTTCCCTGGAGAGGTAGCCCATTGCTATCTTCCTGCGAATTACAGAGTTGGTCCCTTAAGCACACACACACTGCACTCTGCTATTCATCAACTCATCCTCATTTAGACAATATAGTCCATGAGGTCGTGGTCATGTCAAGCAAAAAAAGTACGTCATACAATTAAAAAATACATCAATAGACTATATACACCATTTACAATTTTTTCTGAATTCTGTCCTCATTACTTCTTTTTGGTCCTAAGTCATGCCAAAGTGGTTTCCCTTTCTTTACATGCTTTTTTTAAACTTCCCTTGTATGTTACTTTCATGTCACTTTCAATTCAAATCTTGAAATTGATTTTTCAATCACTTTTAGATGAGCAATAGCTCTGAAACTTGGAATAGTTGTATATTCTCGATGACAATAAAATAATCAGTCAATTATTACAGTTAAGAATCTACCTCAGCGAAAATTTAATATTTCATTGAACGAAAAGAAACAAAGGACGCGAAGAGGCAGTGGGTGAAGAGGAACAAGGAGTAAAATACGAAGAAAAAGTAGAAGACGAAATCTTTGGCATTCAGTATTTAAAAGTTAAGCCCTGAAAAGGACTAAGCTCTTATAGCTAGTATTGCACAGTCCTCAATTCTAGCTGCGTTAATGCTGTTCAGGATTGCGCAGATTATATTTTAGCTAGAAAACCATTTCAATTAACATCATAGGATTAAGAGTGCCAAGATTAAGATATCAGCAGGTAATTCAAAGTGAATGATAACATTAAAGCAAATATTGCAGCAATTTACATAACACTCAACGATTAATATAAGGTTAACATACCCTTCAGACACAGTATTACGGATCTGAGCTTATCACTTATGCAAGTCTGCTCACAAAACAAGTCAGCTAGGCTTTTCCCAGCTTTTGGCTGTGGCTATGTGGCTACGACAAGCGTGTGTCAGTCCGCTGGAAGTCTTTTCAGCTATGAAATTTTGAGAGTCAAGAATTGAATCTGAGCGGGCTTATTTAGATCCAACCATTTGCTTCTCGGAAGTCTGCGCTTTCGTTCACTTTCCCGCTTGTAACTTTTGGGTGATTTTAAGGCTGCTGTGCTAATTTTCCCACAAAATCCTGATTTCCTAGGCAATTATTAAAGATAACTATTTTCCACAGCAATAATTACATGTATTAGTAAGGGAAAAAAGAACCCGTTACATGCCCATTATGGTATACTGGGAATATGGTTTTAGGCCCATATTTTCCTGACCATATAGCACACTATGGGTGATGTAATGACTTTCACGTTGGCCGCCTTTAGATTTAACAGAGTTGCTCTTGTACCCGATTAGTGAGGCTGGGTCGACCCCGGAGCCGTTTGCGGTCTAAACATTCTCACCTCAGCTGGGGATCGAACCATGGATCACCAAGCTAGGACGCCAGTGCACTAACCACTTCGCTACCGCGGTTCCTCATGTATTATACTACATGTTGTATAATTCCCAAAAAGAGTTATCCTGATTGGAGTATTATTCGTAAAGGTATAACAGGATTACTGTTGTGCAATTCCTCGTTTATCACATGTAGCGGGAGGTTATTTAAAATATTTATTATGTAAGAGTATGCCAGTAAAGAGTTCTGACCTTACAAGTAATACCCCAGTCTTAGAAATAAGCACTGGTGTATTGTTATCATAAAAATAGTCAGACTGTGAAAACCCTGGCCCAGTTGGTAAGAAGTAGTACCAGGATTTAAGGTGTCTCCTCCCTGTGACTATCTTATGATTACTTATATTCTAGGGGATAAGTAAAAGGTACATTCACTGAACCCACAAAATGGAAAAAGTGAATAAATCCTCAGGTACAGTTAAAATAGTTTAATAATTACACTAATATTCTATTTCTACTAGTTGGAAAAGAGTATACACATATATATATAAATATTCACACAATTACTATTATTGTCTGTTTAGACTTCAAGATCCTAAATAATAAAGTTTCTGAAATCACTGTTATTAGTCCTTTGAATTTTAGGATAACTGTCATCAGTTGACTGAGTTTATGTATGGTTACTTATTGTTTTCAACTATTGGCTGTTTCACATGTATAGGTGGTCAGTGTCAAACAGGACACTTATCTTTCCAACTTGATACTGCTGAAACTGTCCTTTGCTGATATCAGACTTGGTAGGCCCAACAGTAGGGATGCCAATGACCAGTTGAAGTTCACTCTTTGGGGTCCTGCACTTTTGTGGGATGGCCTCGGATGAACTACACCGGCTTCTGATACTGGACAGTCTGGTTTGAGTTATTTCATGGAACCTGCAACATATCAGCCTTGGCTAGTATCTGGCTAGACTTGTAGCTGACTAGCACAGATGTCAGACCAGTCAGTCATCAGATGTCACCGTTATACAATCATAGTAAGCAAGGACATCATTTCAGTGATATAGCATTAATATTAACATGTCAATTAAGTGTAACTGACTAGCACATAAGTCAGACAAGTCAGTCATCAGGTGTCAAAGTTATACAGTCATAGCAAGTAACATCATTTCAATGATACAGAATTAATATTAACATATCAGTAATAAACATCATCTGGTTTATTCCGCTCCTATACATCCCTTCATATGCTATAACTTGATCCTTCCAAATCATATCAAGTACAAATTCAAATACTGATGCTATCCTTAGCATCTACACAAAAGTAATACATAAATAAAGAAAGTGAGTGACCACGTGATCAGGTTGCTTTCTACTGAAACTGGCTATAGAACACTCCAGTTTACCAGCTGTAAATGGGTACAAAGTTGTGCGCTCGAACTAGGGAAGGCAAAGGCAGCGAGGAAGGGGACTAGTCACCTTAGCCTCGTAACTGGGATCTTCCATGCTGAAGTTTCTAACACTTCATTTCCCTATGACACTCTCTGCCATGGGACTGCCTTTATCTTCGTAATCGATAAAGCAATATGATAAATATATCTTCATTTGGCTGTGGGGCTATTTGTGATTAATTTTCCACAATGTACATGTTAGATCATATTAAAAATACAATACATTATATCAATGACTATTATACAGGCATATTTTGTGAATTCTATATGAACCTGAAATAACAAATATTATACACGGTAGTTATCATAATTTCGCTTACCCTCAGACTTCAGATACTGGACTTAAAAATGTTTCTGGCGATCCGCTCACAATTCATGGATAGTGGCGAACTCTGCCTCCAGTCTGGCTCAAACCTCTTTCGTTGTGTATCTCTCTCTCAGTTTACCGATCCGCTACTTATACGCAAAGCGCGGACGTATCGGAGAGTACCGACGTCACAGCCTAAACCTAACCTGAAAAATCCTTCCCGAACAGTGATTTCGGCCGATCTGTGCGTCGACTGAAATTTTGCCTTTATCATTCTCGGCATATATAATATCCATATTGTTCCATCTTATCTAGTTTTATACAGCTGATAAAACTCTATCTTCCTATCCATGTAAATTCCCAAACTGTTATTTGTTGCTTTTAATATTTAGAACAGAAGTGGGTTTACATGCTTTTAGCGTAACTGTGGGCAGCCGAAATACGCATATATCTCCGTAAATGAGAACTTCCTACCGTTCCATCTTATATGCAGTTATACACCATCCTTCCCTGTACTGAAATGTACAATCCTTTTCATACGGATTCCCTTCGTTTTTATTTATCGTTGGCGATTTCCTCTGTCCGATACACATTTCGCTGATACGCCGCCATTTTGAAAGCGGTCACTCGATCGTAGATGGGTTTATAAATCTAACTGAACTCATTTGCAATGACTTGAAACCAATTTCGCGACATCACAAAGGCATTAATTTACGTGGTGTGACAAAACGGGGCGGCCCCTGTCGATCTTTGTTTCTCTCCGGCAGTATCGGTACATATGTGGTACTGATTTTTATTATTTGCTCTCAATTGTAGCACTTTCCTTTCTTTCTTTCTTTTTCTGCTTGTGTGGAAAATATTTTGTAGGTGCTAGCATTTGTTGACACTCCTCTCTGTGATGTCACCTGTTTGTTACCCGGTCATCCTAGCTTGCGGTGAGCAACTGAGATAGATAGTCGCCGGCGTGTTTAGATTGAACCGCTGATACGACGACTCGTTTGGTAACCCAGATGGGCAGACATGGAGATTTTGCGTACTCATACGACAGATAACGAGATTACTGTCTGTGTGACACATGTGGGCAGACAAGTGTGACATAAGCGCTTCCGGGTCATCCTTGATACACCAACATTACTTTTTAATAAAGTAATAAGTATTACAGCTTACCCATGTTGTCATGTGTGTCTACCGATCTGCCTGTGAGAGTGTATGCAAGGCATCAGATGTCCATATATGGTAATACGTGACCTTTGCAGGCACGCACCTTATTTCACGTGGGACTATTTTGAAAATATCACACCCTATCTGCATGATTTGAAATGATTGGATCTTTCTGATTAGATTCATAACAACAATGCGTGGGAAGATAGGAATATAGTCTGACCATTTCGCAGTTTTATTTCACTGTGAATTTCACGCTCGCCAAGACAACATCAGACCTCGCCAGAGTGAAGACTAGATTCATAATTCCTTTTTTTAACCGGACCTTTTATTGGAGAACCAAATAAGACTTACAAAGCACAGGAAATCTCTACATTTTTATAAGGAACACCGGGACTAGGAAACTGAAGAAAGACACGGAGTCAGAGGGAATTGAAGTTAAAATTAACGACACACCCAGACGCGTGTAAGAGGATGATTCAAGTCTCTTTTATTCATCTGAGCAAAAAGTCTGTGAGTCAGGATTGGTATAAGTTGTGATTTACATTTCATATTTATTACTAGCATGTCAACTAACATATATATATATATATATATATATATATATATATATATATATATATATAAATATATATATATATATATATATATATATATATATATATATATATATATATATATATATATATTACCATGTGGATTTTAATATGTGAAACTCGCTTGATGACGTCAAAGTCATTTGTGGCTGGCAACCTCAGCGTATAGACTGATGATTCATGATCCACCACTGCACGGGCTGGTGACTGCTTTATTGATAGTTTCGTAAAGAGAACTAAAAGCATAAAGTAGTTACAGGTTCCCTATGGAGCAGGGAGGGAAAGATGAAAGAAATGATGTACGTTCTAAGTATAATACTTACATTTTCAAAGCAGTGTAAATGTCCCTATAAACATAGTCACTTTAAAATTTATGTACGTTTCCAAGCTTAAACCAGTGTAAATGTATATCTGAAAATATTCATTTTAAAGTAATGGAAGTTTCAAACTTTTCAATCAGTGTAAAACATAAATGAAAACATATTCAATTTATATTGTAAACACTTTTCAATCAGTGGAGATGTATATGTAAACAGACTCTATTATTAACCTTTTCATTTAAATATAAAGGAACTATGAAAGCTATTCTATTTAAATGTAAAGAAAGGTTTATCCCGAGGGATTATATTTAATTCTCATTGAGGGTAAAGTCTGAGTAATTGGGATGGTGGTATGGGAAGATCATCATCATCATCAGTTGCCATCTCCACAACGAAGGTTGGCTGTAATGGATCTCCAACGTCTTCTGTCTCTTGTCTTGGTGGTGCACTCTGATAGACTCTTTCCTGTCCATCTCTTGATGTTATCTTCCCACTTATAACGCTGTCTTCCCCTTGCACGTTTGCCTTCAACTCTCCCTTCTGTTATGGTCTTCTGCAAGGTGTTATGCCTTTTTATGTGGCCAAAGTATTTTAGCTGCCGAACTTTGACCTCCCTCATTAGTTCTCTTTTCATACCTAGATTTTCTAGGACCTCCTTATTTGTTTTCATCTCTTTCCATGAGATACGCCCCATTCTTCTATATATCCACATTTCAAGAGCCTCAATTTTTTCTTCCAAATGCTTATTCATCGTCTATGTTTCTGCACCGTACAGAAATGCAGAATATATATACCACTTTATGATTCTCAGTTTTAATTTGTGAGATAACTGTTTGGATGTCAGTATATGTTTCATGTTGTTGAATGTAGCTTTGGCCATTCCTATTCTCTTCTTGATTTCTGTTTCACATCTGCCATCTTCTGTTATTATATGACCAAGATCCGTAGCTCTTGACTTGTTCCAGGATTTTCCCATTTACGCTTATCTTTAAGGTAGGTTTATCGTCTGTTTTGCTAATTATCATAGTGTTTGTTTTCTCAATATTAATGTCGAGTCCATATTCATGACTTATACTGTTCACTTGCTTCACTAGTTCTTGTAACTTCTGTTCGCTTTCAGCTAACAACACGGTATCATCTGCATATCTAAGGTTGTTTATTGACCTTCCACTGATGTTCAGTCCTGGTATTTCCTGTATCTGTTTGAAAATTTTTTCGGTGTATAAATTAAATAGGCAGGAGGACAGCACACAACCTTGTCCGACACCTCTTTTTATGTCTATGTATGGTGAATAATTCCTTCCCGATCTTACTGTGGCAGTTTGCTCCCAATAAAGGTTATGTGACAGTACGGACTGTTACGTCGGATTAACACTTAGGTGCTGCCACTTAATTATAGTTAGGGTAAGAATACTTAGCAAGATTAAACACTAAGTATTTGAACGTGTCTAGTTAGTGTAATAACACTAGTCACAAATCCTATGAGTGATTTAATTAAAGTGTTCAGGAATGACGTCATCGAACTTGGGGTAGAATTGCTCAGTAGCTAGGACGGAAGTGATGGTTTGAGAGAAGGGGGTTAAGTGAGTTGGTTTTAGGCACGAGACGTGCGAGGCAGTGATTTTGGGGTTTGGACCATCTTGTAAGTTCGATGGCTGTGTGTTATTTCTTGGGATGACTGGTTTGTATACCACTGAAGCACATGTATTTATGAACTATTATGAAGTTGTCAGAGGTTACAGACACTTAATAAAGGTGTTCATTCATATTTAATCCAGCTTGAACTTATTTCCTGAACGTCAGTAGGAAGTGTCGTTTGTTTACATCAGGTAATTGAGAAAAGAATGTTACCATATTTTCGACGATCATGCAGCCTAAAACATAAACACAGTTACGAGTCTCCAAAAGAATCACCTGGGTTATGTTCCAATTCCTATTCTGTAATCACCACCTCTGGCAGTCGCCAGTAAAACAACAGATGAACATTGATAAAAGATTCCACCCCATTCTCAACCTGTCACACTAGATTTGATTTGTCACCGTGACCAAGCCCGGTCACATCTAACTTGATTTAATGCCGTTCCCGTCCACTCCCCCGGCCACATAACTTGATTTGGTGCCGTTGACCAGCTCGTAACTGCCTTTTTACGATGGATTCAGCTACTTGATTTGGTGCCCGTGGCCAGCTCGTAACTGTTTTTTTATGACGGATTAACCAATTCAGCAGCTAGAGCATCAAGTTTTTTTGTTGCAAAAGAAAAACCATCTGCTTCAACAACAATTGTCACAACAACAAACAGCTGCTGGAAGGGCACACTGGAACAGTCTCAATAAAAGACACTGTCGAATTACAGTGAGAAACGTTATCAATATAATAAAACAAGGAAAGACATTTGAAATAAATAATGCTACGAGTGACAAACAAAGATGTTTGATAACGACAGAAAATGGACTAAGAGCATATATAAAGCCATTAACACAGTGGAGAAAAACCTTTAACAGACGTTATCATTCCTGTTCCACCGCTGAGGTTCATATCCCTTCACCTGAGCTGTACTCACGTAACAACTTCCGTGATGCTCGTTTGGCTGAGTTACCCTCCTTTACTCCAGGCCTCTTTCATGCTTCGCCTCAGCATGATATTATTGTACCTCCTTTTACTGCCGCAACTCCTGTTCATACCTCCCTTCCTCTCCCTGTTCACCTCTCTTCTGATCCCACTTTTCCTCCCCCTGTTCACCTCTCTTCTGACCCCGCTTTTCCTCCCTCTGTTTATCTCTCTTCTGACCCCGCTTTTCCTCCCTCTGGTTATTTTCCTCCGCCTCCCTCCGACCTTGATACAGAACATGAGACTGACTCTTCAGATGTTGAACCTTCTCTTTCTCCTTATGGTTATTTTCCTCCGCTTCCCTCCGACCTTGATACAGTACAAGAAAAGTACCAGCTTGACATAGAATCAGAATTCGATTCGTCAAGTGGGGAGGATAGAGTTATGGGCCCCGACGAAATTGGATACAGGTCGGATGAGCTCCAGCATATAACGGACGACGAAGGCCGTAGAATTTATTGGCCGAAAAATGAGATTAGTGATCCTGACTCTTCCCCCGATTATTCTTCTTTTAATATTGGACCTGATGTTCCTCTTCCCTCAGCTCGTTTTCTCTTTAGACGTCGTCATCCAAAATTCATTTACGATTCTGTTCCCTTTCCTAAGCCCCTTCACCAGCGGGCCGCCCATGTACGAACCCGTTTTCGTAGCTCCCGTGGTTCTGTTCATTCTCCTTACCGTAGTCTCTCTCCTCCGCCTCTCCCTCCCCCTGTCACACCTCCGTCCCGTAGATTACGTATTCCCCTCCGTTATCCTTCTGCTGTTCCACAGCCTCCACTCCGTCCTTCCCGTCATGCCATTGTTCCTTCATCCCAACCTACACAGTACGATCTTCGCCTGTTATTGTAAGCCATTGAAAGATTGGAAGCAATGAACATTTTTGCAAAGATGTTTACAAATTGAACTGCACTTACCTCCATATGCCGTCTCCGGTCAGGTTGACATTTCCTGCCCTGCTATTATTTTTAGCATGAAGTCGACCCTGCTTCTCGTGTCTTCCGATGCAGGTCTCCTACACAATACCCCTCCTGCTGAATTGCTTGATCCTGATGCTACCTTGAAGTCCAATCGTTACGCATCCTTGAACATCTGGGTTACACACTTTACGCATTTCCAGTTCAGATAGGAAAGTCCAACAGCCGTTATTTATGGAGAGCTGTTACATTTTCGTCCGCAAGAAGACATTGCTGAATCTACCGGTACATGAACATTTACCTCACGACATCCTTTCGACCACTGCTGATGGAGATCCACCAACTCAGACGATCTCTGCAGTCCTGATATATTGTAGTTGATGATTTTCGGTTATTGTTACACCGACACTCATACATGTGATTTAACTATTTGCCCATTTATATATTCTATACCATTGTCCATTGATTACCATGTTTCCATTCCATTCATTGTTTCCGGTTATTGTTTATACCGGCGTAGTCATTTTTTTTAAATGAGACTTACCCATTTTGCCCATACTTTGCCACCAAGTTCTGTGGTTCTATTTCCATTTGTTCCATTCATATTTTTTTCATCACCCACTTCAGTGAAGTGTAGGGTGACAGCCTTTTTGTGCACCCGCCATATATATATATATATTTCTTGGTTTTTTAGCCAGTTTTTTTCTTGCGACGTTAACTCGCTTGTCATGTTATTTTATGTTTTATGATTCGCACAAGTGTGAGAGATATTGATGACTATCAACCCATAAAGCGTTTTGTTAGTTCGTTGATGATTGTTAGTTAATGTTCTATTTTGCCCATATATTTTTTGCCACTTATTAGTACTAATTGTAGCTACCATAACCTCCATAGTTTTTTTTTCATGTGTCCCTCGTTTATGTTATGTCCATCAGTCCCTACCCCTTCATGATCGATTTTTGTGTGTGAAATGTTAATGGTGTTATTTCATCCATCATTCCCATCTATTGTTTATTGTAGTCCTTCCGACATGATTTATGGTGGGATACATGAATCTCAATAATTTTTTTTTAGAGTTAGTTATTTTTTTCTAGGGAATAAAGTGTCTCCTACGGGATACACTTTAGTGGCCCCGGGCGTATGTGACAGTACGGACTGTTACGTCGGATTAACACTTAGGTGCTGCCACTTAATTATAGTTAGGGTAAGAATACTTAGCAAGATTAAACACTAAGTATTTGAACGTGTCTAGTTAGTGTAATAACACTAGTCACAAATCCTATGAGTGATTTAATTAAAGTGTTCAGGAATGACGTCATCGAACTTGGGGTAGAATTGCTCAGTAGCTAGGACGGAAGTGATGGTTTGAGAGAAGGGGGTTAAGTGAGTTGGTTTTAGGCACGAGACGTGCGAGGCAGTGATTTTGGGGTTTGGACCATCTTGTAAGTTCGATGGCTGTGTGTTATTTCTTGGGATGACTGGTTTGTATACCACTGAAGCACATGTATTTATGAACTATTATGAAGTTGTCAGAGGTTACAGACACTTAATAAAGGTGTTCATTCATATTTAATCCAGCTTGAACTTATTTCCTGAACGTCAGTAGGAAGTGTCGTTTGTTTACATCAGGTAATTGAGAAAAGAATGTTACCATATTTTCGACGATCATGCAGCCTAAAACATAAACACAGTTACGAGTCTCCAAAAGAATCACCTGGGTTATGTTCCAATTCCTATTCTGTAATCACCACCTCTGGCAGTCGCCAGTAAAACAACAGATGAACATTGATAAAAGATTCCACCCCATTCTCACCCTGTCACACTAGATTTGATTTGTCACCGTGACCAAGCCCGGTCACATCTAACTTGATTTGGTGCCGTTCCCGTCCACTCCCCCGGCCACAGTTACTGAGTATTCTTTTATCTTTTCCATCAATACTTATGTCTTTGAGGCATTCAATAATTTTCTCATAATGGACTCTGTCAAAAGCCTTCTTATAGTCAATGAAGCACATATACATACTTTTTTGGACCTCTGTATATTTTTCTGCTAATATTCTTAGGCAAAATATTGCCTCTCTTGTTCCACTGTTCCGTCTAAAACCAAACTGTTCTTCTTGGATTTCGCTGTCTACTTTACTTTTTATTCTTTCCTGTATGATTTTGAGCAGTATCTTAATTGCATGACACATCAGGCTGATTGTTCTGAAGTCTGAACATTCTGTTGCATTTGGTTTTTTGGGCAATGTTATGAAAACTGATGTCTTCATGTCGTGTGGTATATATCCTGTATTGTATATATCGTTGCATATTTCTGTCATTGTATCTATACCAAAGCTCTCCAGAGCTTCTATCATTTCAATTTTTATGTTATCCATGCCTGCTGATTTTCTTTTTTGTATCATATGAATGGCATTCTCTACTTCTGATCTGAGAATGTTTGGGCCTTCATTAGAATCTGGTGATGGTTTTTTTTTACCTCTGGTGTCCTCGAATAGTTCTTTTACGTATTCTGCCCATCTGTTTGATATGTCTTTCTCATCAAGTAATATTACACCATTTTTGTTCTTGATACAGCTTCCTCCTTGTGCAAACCGCGACCGATTTGATAATTTCTTATTTCTTCATGCATATCTCTTGTCATGTGCTTTGCTTCCAAGTCTTCTATTTCCTTGCAATTTGTTTCTATCCACCGTTCTTTTGCTTCTCTACACATAGTACGTATGTCATTGTCTATTGTTTTATATTCTGGAGTATTGTCTATTGTTTTATATTCTGGAGTGTTTTTTGCTTTCTTTCTTTCTGCCATTTTATTCAAGATGTCATCTGTCATCCAAATTTGATTTTTCTTAGACTCCTTTTTAGGTAAATTTGCATTTGCTGATTGTATGGGAAGATAGGAACCTATAACTATGGGGTGGAAAACGCCATACCCAGAAGAGCGTTTCGTTCAATTCTTTTACCAAAGTTATTGGTGGTACCAGCAGAAAGTAGTATCTTTGGAACAAGAAGGGAACCGTGGCCTAAGCTTTAAGACGAAGGACCCACGTGGTAGACTCTCCTTGACCTTTCTGGGAAACGAGCTACACCCGACAACCTTAATCAGAGACGAGCGCGAGCAGAGTGAAAAGAACCAACCCATAAGAAGGAGCAGAACCGTCATTGGCAGCTAAGTTCAAATATATGCTGCCACTTGAACTTCTTGTAATATCTCACATTCCCTAAAGACTGTGATGATAATGTTTCTTGATCCATGACTATTCAAATTATTTTCCAACTGTTAAAAACTAAGGTGATTATTAAATTTTGTTATTTGTAACGTTTCAAATTTAACTTCGATTTAATCATTTCAAATTTGCTGCATGTTTGTCTCTGTCAAATTACTACACACACTCTAAACACAGCTATATTAGAATAATAGAATTCCACTGAGTAAATCAGGGGTGGGGACTTAAACGAGCTGAAAGTAATAAGTGCTTAAATCCTTCACAAAAGCGTCGGCAGAATCACAGAGTTAACATACTCAGCCAAAGCAGTATTGTTCTCGCTTATTCTGAATATCTTGTGAAGACTCCCTTTGTAATAGAAGTGTCATCACCCTTCTATCTACATCTCTGCCAAGAGTAATCTTGTGCGAAGGTAGATACCTTTGAAGCCCATGTTAGATACTCTTGAGTTTTGGCCACTGTTGGACCACTACTGCAAAGCAGGGGAGGCAATACCGTCACACGTGGCAATTCCAGAGTGTTTTGCCCGTTTTGTGACAGTTGGGAAGTACTACAATCCACTTATATTAGGTGATAAGTGCCAATAGAAAAGAGATGAAATGAAGACGTTGGCGATGGACACGACGCACAGGACTACTGTTGATAGTATTACATGGCTATCCTTGTTCTGGAATCCCTAGTGTAAGAGAACGAACGAACGAACTTTATTTTCAAAGGGTTGAGAATTGAGCACGCAGGCCCGTCTGACATTCTGCCCTTCCTTTCTCTCGTCTTTTATACTGATTTCATTTATTCTCACATGCATTTTACCCATCAATGTAAACGAATTCAACGTTGTAAAGGTAAAATAATAACATACTCACATTCACACTATCTAATTATAAACATGAAATAAAATATGTTGAAAAGTACAAACATCATCATTAAACCTACATTCGATATTATATCATTTGTTCGGAAAAATAATCACATCAGAACTCATAAAGTATTCGAAAAGTCTACGATTGTATGAATAGGGACTGAGGTTGTTATTTTTTAGATCATGTGGAAGATAGTTCCAAAGATGAGCAGCAGAGTAAGCTAAGCTTTTCTTGAATACGTCAAGCCTAGGCTTGGGCACTTGTATTTTGTTAAGGCGTTGACTGCGTCTTTCGTTGTATTTCTTCTTCTTCTTCCTTCTTCCTCGTTGGTTGCGTTGTGTCTGTTTACACCGGGGCTGCGATATCTGCGCCTTTCGGCCGACACATCCGACTTCAGCACGGCATTTTTTTGGATCGGGTTTGCCTTCCCTCTCCGATCCCTACTCTCTCAGCCAGACTGCAGTGATGCAGCCTGTTTCCAGGACCACCACGTGGAGGTGGAGCAGGGTCTTGGTCAGCTCTGGTTCGCTGACCCTGACGCAAGCAGTCAAGCTATGGGTCGCTGACTGCATTCTCTATTGCTGCATCTTTGGGTCCCTTTCATTGTATTTGAACATTGGCCACAGATATGTTGGAGCATTCTGTGACAGGACTTTGTGAACAAATTTAGCTTTGTTGAACAGAAAGCGGTTTTTTAGAGGCAGTATTTTAAGATCTTTATATAGATCTACAAACTGTGTTTGGCAGTTGTCAGAAAATAGACGCACTACACGCTTTTGTAGTGAATGGAGTCTTTTTTTGTTGTTGGACAAAGAGCAACCATCCCAGATTGTGGAGCAATAGTCAAGGTTTGTTTGTATGTGAGATATATAGAACAATTTTCGTGCTTCTTCATCTAGGAAATGTTTGATTTTAGCTAACTGGTAAACTTTCTATGCCATTTGCTTAGTCAGTGCCTGTACATGTAAGTTCCAATTTAGATGCTGGTCAACGACTATTCCTAGAGTTTTATGTTCATTAACGTTTTCAATTGGTGAGGTACTAATGTAGATTTGAAGTGTTGTTTTCTCTGAATTTTGTAATTTTTGTCTAGGTGATAGTAACATGCATTTTGTTTTAATTATATTTATTAGCATGCGATTTCAGATGCTCCACTTAATCAGATTATCTGTATCTTTATGTAACGATAGTTCGAGTGTGTTGCAACTTGTATCACTCGTGTAGACAGTACAGTCATCAGCAAATATGTCACATGATGCGTGCTCGACGTGTAGTGGAAGGTCATTAATGTATATGGCAAAAAGCAGAGGCCCAAGAATAGAACCCTGAGGGGGAGCCGCGCTAGCGTAGTGGTTACAACACCGCTCTGGCGACCGGGTGATACAGGATCAAACCCGGGCGACGGCATTTGAGGATTTTTCGTCGACCGGGATTTGGACTGGATTAACTCGAGACCTGGCGAGGACATTTGAAGGAGTGTCGTCGACCAGGGACTGGCGGCTCCTGAGCCGACCCAGCTGCAATGGGTACCTCCGAAATCGGAGAGTATTTGCCTGAATGGCGAGGGACACTTGTCTCTGTACAAGAAATAAAGGGATACTCACGTAAAATCAATGTCAGGTTAGACATAAATAATAACCTGAGATTTCGCCTCGAGTATTAGCGGGCGTACGAAAAAAAAAAAAAAAAAAAAAAAAAAAGAACCCTGAGGATCGCCGGTATTTATTACGGTTGGGTTTGAACAAGAGTTTTTGTAAGAAACTACATGTTTTCTGTCCGACAGGAATGATTTAATTATCGTCACTAGTTGAAGATTTACTTTTGATGTTTCTAGTTTTATAATTAAAATAGCGTGATCGATGATATCAAATCCTTTTTTAAAGTCTACAAAAACTACCCCACATATGTTATCGTTATTAATATTTAAGTGCCAGTTGTCAATCATCTTAATTAGAGCTGTGTGACATGAATGTTTAGGTCTAAACCCCGACTGACTATCAATTAGCAAGCCGTTGTTAACTAGGTGTTGTAGTGTTATTTTATGTATGTGTTTTTCTAGTGGTTTGGATAGCAATGATATTAAGGAGATTGGCCTATAGTTACCAGGTTATTATTGTCGGAAGAGCCAGGTTTTAAGAGAGGATATACCTTAGCGACTTTAAAGTGCCACGGAAAGTAACTGCTTGCGATACATTGATTGTATATGTATGTAAGCGAATCACTAATAGCTGGAGCCGCATAACGCAGTATTCGATTACTGACTCCGCCAAGTCCTGATGAGTTATTACCTTTAAGGCCTAGAAGATAGCTATACACTTCATTAACTGTCATAAATGGAATGTTGGATGGGATTGTATTGGTACATTTGTTCTCACAAAATACTGACAGCCTGCTTAAGTTACAAAGTGAGTTTGGTATTGTAGATTTAAGACTGTTTATTTCTGCCTGAAGGTACTTGCTGAAGTCTGTGCAAGTAAATGAAGTATTAGGGGTTGACAAGACTGACAGATTTCGCTTGTTCGCTAAAGTGTTGATTGCTTTTCATATATCTTTACTGTTTGTTTTGTTCTAGAGAGATAGAGGGAGACTAAGGAACACGTGGAAAAGAGAAATAGAGACACACATGAAAGGGATGAAGAGGACATGGCAGACCTTGAGCTGATGGCACGGTACAGGAAGACTTGACATAAGTTTGTTGAAGGTCTATGCTCGTTGGGAAGCTGAAGGGGGATAATGATGATATTAGATGTCAGTTTTATGACCTTCATATTTTACACAGAACAATGTGACACACATTTTTCACAGCTTGGCAGACTTGAGCGTTGTAGTGAAATTGACAGAGATACAACGGTAAAATACCTCCAAAGATAACATTTAAGGATAAAAACATAATGCGTAGGCTGCTGGTGTACATGATCGCCTAGACCGCGGGTCATCATCCTCCATAATAATTGACTTGCTAGACAGGAGGGGAACGGCGGATCAAAAAGGAAAAAAATATGACTGGAAAGATTGCGTGAGACTAGAAAGGCTAAGGAGACGCAATTGGCGGGGGGGGGGGGGGCGGGGGGCCGGGGGGAAACGGAGACAAGTCACGTTTCCCAAGTTGACATAAAAAGTAAGCAACTCGACAGAAGGGACCATAGATATGTTACGCCACAGTCATTTATTGGACGCTTTTGCGCGATACCAAGCCCTTGATTTGAATTCAGCGGCTAAACGCAGATGTTCGAAATATTACAAAATTTAAAAAGTACTTTTTTTCTTAATATTAATGTTAGGAATATAAAAATTAGCTGGCCGGATGGCCCATTCTGAGCAGTGAACTAATATGGTCTTAATTTTACAGACGGATAGATAATATTGAAGATAATGACAAAAGACAGTGTTGTTCACATCATCGACAGACTGTATTGAATCTAAAAGTGTCGCGATTTGCACAAAAAAACACGACCTCGAGACGCAGGTGTTCAAATCTACGTAGTATGGAAGAGAAGGGGGGTTTTGGGGTGGTGGCTGTGTCTAAATATAACTTTTAACGACAAAATTTTGGAGGGGAGAGAAAGGTTGGTTCAAAAATCAAGTACATTTTTGTAGAAACACAAGTAGAGACGGACAGACTAACAGATAACCATCCATACTTGTCTGAAGCATGACTGAAATGACTTTAGTGTAGGAAATTTGAATTAAAAATAAACCTAGGCAGTGATTGGCCACAGACAAGCATATTGTCGGCGCTTAGACGCGGATTTGGGGTCATTTCTCAATAGTTGTTCAGTGATAGACACAGATTTTAAAGTGTGGTGATTTCCATATGGAAGAAAGTGAAATAAATTTAGGGACGCCATACTATAGCCAGCAGCTCAGCTGAGTTTTGCTAGCAATTCTGTGTTATTTATTCATAATCTGGTAAGATTGAAATTATTTCCTTATATATACTTTGAATATTGTTTCATGTTCGAGTGATTTGATACTGCCATATCGAAATCTAGCCTTACAAACAAGTAGGGATTTGCTCTAGACCCCCCGCCCAAGTCAGGGTCTAGGGACCAACAATATACATAAACTCCAGCAAGGGTTAGGCAAGACAGATCAAGTGTTGAGAATAATGAAACATATTACCTATCCTCTTTTAGGGCAGAAAACTAATAAATATTTTTCAGAATCTATGGTCTGGGAGGATCTATCTGATGTAAAACCACCATGGTAAATGTGCTGTTTGGTCAGAGAGATCTGACCTGTCTGTATGATGTGGTTGTTGTGTCAGTGTTGTGTCCAGACGTGGGTAGAGAATAGATTTTGACACATGGCCCATACTTTGATTGCAGAGCTGTGAGTTTCTGTTGTCAACAAAGCAGTGTCTATCAGTTGGTGACTTTACTCGAGTGTATCTGTGCAGTACTTGTGACAGAGACCACCATTATTGCCCGCCAGCACGGAGAGGTGGGACCACCTGATTTCAGCACCAGAGCTACAACTACAAGATGAGTGAGCCTCTGGTCTGCTGGACATTCACCAACGCTGTGTAGTTACTAATATCCCCATAAAAATTCCCACCATTTTCTGGACACTGTGTAGTCAATATAGACAGGTGTGATGAGGCCACCCCAACAGCACAAACATTAACTATCCTCCCAAGTAGATGACTACTAGAACATTTTAATAAAACTAACTAGTATAGTACATATATATGTACACTATTGCATTTATGATATAATATTCCATGCATTTCTTTCATAATCTCTAAATCTTTTTAAGTTCTGGTCAACCTAAAAAAATTGATCCAGAACAAAATAAATGTAATATAATTCTATCAAAAAATTTTACACACGTGAGTTAGTTCAGTGTATTTTAACATTTATTATATTATTAGTCTTGTTAAATATCTGTGGGTATATCTATAACCTATTACACCACACTACATATCATAACCCTAGACACTTTACGTAGCCACATTCATTAAAAAAAAATTAAGTGTGAGGTCGTATTGGTAGCAAGAAAGGCCTTCTGACAATTCACAACTACATTTTATCTCAGGAGCCTTCACAGCTGGCCTCATACAATTACATTTAGTAATATCACCATCATACAATACCATCAAACACCACTACATATATTGGGGTCTTGTCCGGGGATAATTAGCCCAACAGTAATATTAGGATCTCCTGGTGGGAGAAATAAAAGTAGGGAAATAAATTGTAAAATTCTCTTTAACATTAAAAGTGTCCCTGCAGATAAAAGTTGGTGAATCTTCACAGCCAGTAATAATTAATTAGTTAACTGGTTAGTTAGAATTAGTTAGACTATAGTCATAAGAAGTACTTATTGTATTTACTGGTTAGAGATTTAGCTTGTATATTATTATATTGTCTAAAAAGTATGGCGGAGCTGGCAAAATTTAGATCAGCTGCTGTGCTCACCGCGAAGGAGATGGGAATGGATGGTCAAATTTTAATTCAATATGTAACGGCTGAATGTGATAAATATATTGAACGGGAAGAAAGGAGATTAGAAAAAGAGGCTGAAAGAAAATTAGAGGCTGAAAGGTTAGCTGAAGAAAAGAGGTTACAAATTGAGGCTGAGACAAAGAGGCTGCAGATTGAGGCAGAAGAAAAACGACAGCAAAGGGAGGCAGAAGAAAAAATGTTGACTGCCGAAAGGGAGGCAGAAGATAGAAGGTTGCAAAGGGAGCACGAATTACGACTAAGGGAGCTGGAATTACCAGGCCAGGCTCCTGAAAATGGTGCCAGCCCTTTTGCCTCAGATGCTACGCCCAGTCTGGGAGCCTCAAACTCCGCTATGGGGTTTCATTTAGACCATTTTGTTGAAAAAGACGATGACATAGAGGGGTACCTAGGACGTTTTGAGTTATTAGCTACTACCTATGGGTTAGAGAGAGAGAGGTGGAGCTTAAAGCTATCACAGGGATTGAGAGGTACTTCTTATGAAGTATTTGCCAAAATGAACAGGGAAGACCAAGACAATTATGACATGTTAAAGCAGGCTTTGTTATTAAGGTACGAGAAGAATGGTGAATTTTATCGTAAGAAATTTAGAAATGCCAAACTGTTGTCTGGGGAGACATACCACCAATTCTCTGCTAGACTAGAAACCTATTTGGAGAAATGGACGGCTCTGGGGAAGACCCAAGATCTTAAAGAAATGATCATGATTGAGCAATTGAGAGAGTCCATGGCTCCAGACATGAGAAAATTTCTCATGGAACAAGGTGCAGAGAAGTTGGGGGAATTTTTAAATGTTGCTGAGAGGTATCAGGCAGCTCAGGCAGAGGTAAGTGGTGCTAAAAAGAAGCACATAGACAATTTTAAAGCTCCACAGCAATTTAATAAATTTGATAATAGAGAGCAGGGAAATAAAGGTAGGACAAACTTTGAGCGGCCAAGAAATGACTATCGCGACAGAAACTCACAGTTCAATGACCAAAAGTTCAATGAAAGAAAACCGTTGAACCAAGGGAAAAGATGGTGTAAATGGTGCAAGAAGGATAACCATAACACCGAATTTTGTAGAAGGAAACCTTCAAACATTGCTGCAATGAAGTCGGGGACGCAAAGATTAAAGGTTAATCCTAATGGACAACAGGAACCTTATCACCCCCCAGTTTGTGAGGATGTTATTTGTAATGGGGTCACCATAAGGTGCCTTTATGATACAGGTTTGGATTATGAGTCAGTTGTGAAGTCTAGCCTAGTGGACCCAAGTCAGTATACCACAGAAACAGTGGAAATACAAGGGGCGACTAAGGACATACCACTCATGACACTTCCCATCGCAAGGATAACGGTGAAAACTCGCTATGTGGAAGGAGAAATCAGAGCAGCAGTGATAGATGAACCAATCTACCCTCTGATATTGGGGTGTAGATACGTCTTCTTGGGGAATCCCGAGAAACCTGTGATCATGGCGACAGTGCAGACCAGGTCACAGAAGAAGGAGGAAGAAGGTGAACCTATAAATGCTCATCCAGAGGAGATGAGGAAGGCGCAGGCTGAGGATAGGACACTCAAGCCCTGTTTTAAAAAATTGCCCAAATGCCACACCCCTCCGAGCAAGGGGGAATATTTCATGAAGAACAAACTATTATACAGGAAGATAGGAACTAGATCCACTGGTCACGGACAGTTAGTTCTTCCCAAAATATATAGGGCAAACTTAATAAGGAACTTACATGTTGGAAAAGATGGTGACCATGAGAAAGTCGGTACCATCTGCCAAAAGATTGCTCGAAAATACTATTGGCCCGACGTAAATGTCGATGTTGAAAACTTTGTAGAAGCATGTGGCGTATTTCATGAGGGAACACCCACAAAGGGAAAATATGTGCAGGACCTAGAAACGCCACGGGGCAACTTTAGGCCTGAAAGGAAAACTAATTATACTCGGGTAGACAAAGTGGAATGGGAGCCCCCTTTTCACACCCAGTCTTCACTTGAATGGATTAACATGGCCACTATGCGAAGAGTACAAAGAAGAAATTTTACCCAGGATAAGATGACAATCCCTCGGTCAGGATTATATAAGCTGGAAGAACAGAAAAGAGAGCGAAGATCTCTCATAAGCAATCTAAAGTGGGGAGATAAACCCAAGAAAAAAATTGGTAGTGGTCGATTTGTGAGTGATGATTCTAGGAAGAAAAGTCCTCATTATAAAGCTTCTAAGGGACGGGACCAGACGGGTTCCAGGAAAAAAACGTATGATAAATTAAAGATCCAGATGTAACTTTATTAAGGACCTGGACAGATGAGAAGGCGGAAGAGACTGTTACCTCATCGTATTAATATGTGAACGAACTGACCACTCGTTTGAAAGCTGGATGGAAACTGGCAAATGATAATTTGAAACAAGCCAGGAAGAAACATGCAGCATAATTTAATAGGAAGGCAAAGGACAGGGAACTGGCAGTCGGAGAGAAGGTGCTGCTTCTACTACCCGGAAGCCAGAATAAATTGCAAATTGGTTGGCAAGGTCCATATACGGTTCTAGAGAAGGTGTCTAGAACAAACTATAAAATTGACAAAAAGGGGAAGGAAAAAGTTTATCATGTAAACCTGTTAAAGAAGTATCTGGACAGACCACTCCAGGAAAGCACCCCCTTATTGACCTTAGCTATTGCAACCCAGATGCAAAAAGAACCACTCACCTCACATGAATACCCATTACATCCTTGTGAAACAGCAGCACAGGTAAAAGTCAGTAAGCACCTGACTAAAAACCAGAGGGAGAGAGTTCAACAAGTTCTGGAGGAACATACAGATGTATTAACAGATAAACCAGGCCATACAAATTTGCTACAGTATGACATGAAACTGGTAGACTCAAACATAATCTGTATGAGAGCCTATTCTATTCCGTTCGCGAAGGAGAAGGCATTGAAGGAAGAAATAGAGTATTTGTTGAAGGAGGGGATTATTTCGCACAGTGAATCATCTTTTAGTTCTAGTGTCGTTTTGTTGAGAAAACCGTCTGGGGAACACAGACTGTGCATAGATTACAGGAAACTGAATGCTGTCACAGAAGGACAAGTGGATCCATTACCAGACACAAAACAGTTATTTGCCAGACTGAACAAGGCAAAATACTTTTCAAAGGTGGATCTTAGTAAAGGCTATTACCAGATCCCAGTGAAGCCTGAAGTGAGACCTTATTTGGCTTTTAGCACTTCGGATGGACATTATGAATTCAATATGCTACCATTCGGACTGAAAAATGCTCCGAGTGTGTTTTCAAGGATGATGCGAAAATTGTTGGATCCCCTGAATAACCCATGTATCACGAATTTCATGGATGATATTCTCGTCGCCACAGAGACATTTGAAGAACACATTGAAGCTCTGGAGATGTTGTTTGATAGACTTCGGGAGGCGAATTTGACTGCTAGGCCAACAAAATGTTGTATTGGATGCAAAGAGTTGGAATTCTTGGGACACACTGTATATCAGGGTAATATGACCCCTGATCCTAAGAATTTGGAAAAACTGCAGAGAGCACCTAGGCCGCAAACAAAAAAGGACGTGCGATCATTCGTGTCGTTATGCGGATTTTATCAGAAATACATCAAGAATTTTAACGCTATTTGTGCTCCTCTGACTGATCTGACTCGCAAGGGACTTCCAGATAAAATTATTTGGACTGCACAATGTGAACTAGCGTTCCAAGAGTTAAAGGAAAAACTCACTAGCAAGCCTATTCTCAAACTGCCTGATTTGACACAGGACTTTGTCTTAAGAACCGATGCAAGTAATGTAGGACTAGGAGGGGCTTTGTTGCAAAGATCAGCTTCACCTGATGGGGAACTTAAACCAGTCGCTTATGCAAGCCGCAAATTGAATAAGGCGGAACAAGGATACTCCACAAGCGAAAAAGAATGTTTAGCATTAATCTGGGCAATAAAGAAGTTTCAAATCTATCTGTATGGTAGGACTTTTGTGGTGGAGACGGACCATCAGCCTCTCGTGTTCTTGTCTCAGGCTAAGCATGAAAACGCAAGATTGTTGAGGTGGTCTTTGTTGCTTCAACCTTATCAGTTTAGTATCCAATATATCCCAGGCAAATTGAATGTCGGTGCAGATTTCCTCAGTCGGCACCCCTGTGATCAAAATTAGAGTAGTGGCAGACGTGAGAAGTAATTTTACCTATGTGTATCGCTGGTTTTGGAACTTGCCATAGGCATGTTTTCAAGTGGGGAGATGTGTAGTGAAATTGACAGAGATACAACGGTAAAATACCTCCAAAGATAACATGTAAGGATAAAAACATAATGCGTAGGCTGCTGTAGTACATGATCGCCTAGACCGCGGGTCATCATCTTCCACAACAATTGACTTGCTAGACAGGAGGGGAACGGCGGATCAAAAAGGAAAAAAATATGACTGGAAAGATTGCGTGAGACTAGAAAGGCTAAGGAGACGCAATTGGGGGGGGGGAAACGGAGAAAAGTCACGTTTCCCAAGTTGACATAAAAAGTAAGCAACTCGACAGAAGGGACCATAGATATGTTACGCCACAGTCATTTATTGGACGCTTTTGCGCGATACCAAGCCCTTGATTTGAATTCAGCGGCTAAACGCAGATGTTCGAAATATTACAAAATTTAAAAAGTACTTTTTTCTTAATATTAATGTTAGGAATATAAAAATTAGCTGGCCGGATGGCCCATTCTGAGCAGTGAACTAATATGGTCTTAATTTTACAGACGGATAGATAATATTGAAGATAATGACAAAAGACAGTGTTGTTCACATCATCGACAGACTGTATTGAATCTAAAAGTGTCGCGATTTGCACAAAAAAACACGACCTCGAGACGCAGGTGTTCAAATCTACGTAGTATGGAAGAGAGGGGTTTTGGGTGGTAGCTGTGTCTAAATATAACTTTTAACGACAAAAATTTGGAGGGGAGAGAAAGGTTGGTTCAAAAATCAAGTACATTTTTGTAGAAACACAAGTAGAGACGGACAGACTAACAGATAACCATCCATACTTGACTGAAGCATGACTGAAATGACTTTAGGGTAGGAAATTTGAATTAAAAATAAACCTAGGCAGTGATTGGCCACAGACAAGCATATTGTCGGCGCTTAGACGCGGATTTGGGGTCATTTCTCAATAGTTGTTCAGTGATAGACACAGATTTTAAAGTGTGGTGATTTCCATATGAAAGAAAGTGAAATAAATTTAGGGACGCCATACTATAGCCAGCAGCTCAGCTGAGTTTTGCTAGCAATTCTGTGTTATTTATTCATAATCTGGTAAGATTGAAATTATTTCTTTGTATATTTTGAATATTGTTTCATGGTTGAGTGATTTGATACTGCCATATCGAAATCTAGCCTTACAAACAAGTAGGGATTTGCTCTAGACCCCCCGCCCAAGTCAGGGTCTAGGGACCAACAATATACATAAACTCCAGCAAGGGTTAGGCAAGACAGATCAAGTGTTGAGAATAATGAAACATATTACCTATCCTCTTTTAGGGCAGAAAACTAATAAATATTTTTCAGAATCTATGGTCTGGGAGGATCTATCTGATGTAAAACCACCATGGTAAATGTGCTGTTTGGTCAGAGAGATCTGACCTGTCTGTATGATGTGGTTGTTGTGTCAGTGTTGTGTCCAGACGTGGGTAGAGAATAGATTTTGACACATGGCTCATACTTTGATTGCAGAGCTGTGAGTTTCTGTTGTCAACAAAGCAGTGTCTATTCAGTTGGTGACTTTACTCGAGTGTATCTGTGCAGTACTTGTGACAGAGACCACCATTATTGCCCGCCAGCACGGAGAGGTGGGACCACCTGATTTCAGCACCAGAGCTACAACTACAAGATGAGTGAGCCTCTGGTCTGCTGGACATTCACCAACGCTGTGTAGTTACTAATATCCCCATAAAAATTCCCACCATTTTCTGGACACTGTGTAGTCAATATAGACAGGTGTGATGAGGCCACCCCAACAGCACAAACATTAACTATCCTCCCAAGTAGATGACTACTAGAACATTTTAATAAAACTAACTAGTATAGTACATATATATGTACACTATTGCATTTATGATATAATATTCCATGCATTTCTTTCATAATCTCTAAATCTTTTTAAGTTCTGGTCAACCTAAAAAAATTGATCCAGAACAAAATAAATGTAATATAATTCTATCAAAAAAATTTTACACACGTGAGTTAGTTCAGTGTATTTTAACATTTATTAATATTATTAGTCTTGTTAAATATCTGTGGGTATATCTATAACCTATTACACCACACTACATATCATAACCCTAGACACTTTACGTAGCCACATTCATTAAAAAAAATTAAGTGTGAGGTCGTAGTGGTAGCAAGAAAGGCCTTCTGACAATTCACAACTACATTTTATCTCAGGAGCCTTCACAGCTGGCCTCATACAATTACATTTAGTAATATCACCATCATACAATACCATCAAACACCACTACAAGTGTGATGAGAGGTGGCTTCGAGCCAGGTCGCTTTGGTCGAGAAATATCAAGCGATCTAACATAGCACTGTACACGGTAAAGTAATTACAATGTCTAAGTCACGTAGCTGCAGAATGTGACACTTCAGGAGATGTTAGCTTAAAAAACAGTGCAGAAATATTATAAGGAAATAATGTTACAACATTACTTGCAACGTGGCGTTCCCTCGGGTCTCTCGGGAGACAAAGAATAAACAGGACTGCTTCCCGAGGCAAGTCATCAGAGGCGACACTTATGAGGGTGTGCAAGAGGCTGGAACCCTCATCATGTCAAAAAATACTCTACATAAACCACTAGTGGTTCTTTAATCCATGCTTCTTGAGAGTTGACCAGCTGTAGTGGTCGCTCCGTAACTCCGTAAGCATTAAAACACAACAATTACTCGCTATTACTCGAGGCGAGAATCTCCGGTTAATATACCTAACCTGAGACTGATTTTTACGTGAGTATCCATTTTTTCCCTGTACACTGACAGGTGTCCACTCGCCATTCAGGCATATACTCGCCGTCTTCGGAGGGTACCCATTAGAGCTGGGTCGGCTCAGGAGCCGACAGTCCCTGGTCGACGACACTTCTTCAAATCTCTTCGCCAGGGCTCGAATAAATCCAGTCCAAGTCCCGGTCGACGACACTTGTTCAAATGTCCTCGCCCGGGCTTGAACCTGGATCACCCGATCGCCAGCGCAGTGTGGTAACCATTATACCAGCGTGGCTCCTAAATTCACCATTCACCTTTCAACACCCAAAGGAGCATAGGCCTTCAAACGTATGCCAAGTCTTCTTTCCCTGTGCCATGAGGTCAAGGTCTTTCCCTGTGCCATGAGGTCAAGGTCTTTCCTTTTTTTGTTCAACCTAATCATGTGTCTCCAGTTTTCTTTGGTCTTCCTCTATCCCTCTTACGCCGGGGATTCCAAACAGGGATTACCTGATAGTGCTATTAATGGGTGTTCTCAATGTGTGCCCTACCCATCTCCAATACCGTCTTCTTATTTCTTGTTCCACTGTCACTTGTCTAGTTCTTGTCATCAGTTCCACATAAGTGATCTTGTCATCAGTTCCACATAAGTGATCTTGTCATCAGTTCCACATTAGTGATCTTGTCATAGTGATCTTGTCATACTACTTCAATCCTTCTATTCTATGCAAGCATCCACTTAAGAATATATGTAGCTTTTTGGTTATTGTTTTTGTTGCTCTCCATGTTTCAGAGCCATGGAATAGGACTGACTTGACATTTGAATCAGAGTTTTCTATCCAAAAGTCAAGAAAAGAAATTACTTCTAACAAAAGTAAGAAGATGGCAGACGAAATCCAGTCGCAGCCGAATACTTAGAAAGGAGGGCCTAGAAAAACTTGTAACAACAGGAAAGATCGAGGGGAAAAGATGCAAAGGAAAATATGAAGTTACGGTGTAAGACATTGTGAGAAGATGGCTGAGAAAATGCCGAGTATATTAGGTATTTGAGTGCCAAAAGAACGTTAGAAGTAAATTGATTATCAACATTACTAAACACGGCACATAATGATAATAACAGCAAACAGTATGTGTCAATAATTTTTTTGCTACATGAGATATAACACTTCACAGATTAAAAAAAAAAGTGGGGGTGAGGTGAACTGAGATTTTATGAGAAAGTTAATTTCTTCTTTTCTAATGCTTTCCATCCTTTATGCACTGTCCCAGGCTATCAGGTTTATCAGTTTATATTTCTGCTGCCACATGTGCAGTTCTCCCTTGTTTGTTTAGTGTTCGAAGGTACCAGGGGCTCAGTCGGCAGAATTTTACTGGAAATAAGAAGATGTGACTTGCTCTTGAATAGGGAAATAAAAAGCAGCGAGGTAGGAAACTGGTGACCCCATCTCTCGATGCTGGACCTAGTATAGTGAAGTCTCGAACACTTCACTCTTACTACGGCAGTATCTGTTATGTAACTACCTTTACCTGTTAGACGTTATTCATGACTACCATTTTCTGCTCTAGTTACTACTAATGACGACTTTATAATATTAGGTGTTACTTTTCTGCTCTAGTTACTACTAATGACGACTTTATAATATTAGGTGTTACTTTTCTGCTCTAGTTACTACTAATGACGACTTTATAATATTAGGTGTTACTTTTCTGCTCTTGAAACAGCTATCAACAGAAACAACAGGTATCTATCGCCCAACCTCAAAATGCCTGACACCAGTAGTAGGGCTGTTCACGAGCGGTCAGTTTAAAAATAATGAAATGGTCAGGCACATGCATTCATAACTCGACATCATCATCATCATCATCCTCATCACCATTATAGTCGTATAGATAGGATGGACTAGAGAAACTACTCATTCCAGAGACAGATCTTCTCCTTAAACTATTCACCCGTGAAATCTATTTCTCACACCTTTATTTCTCACGTACTTATCACCATCCACTCTACTCAGACGGGATCCTTCAGCTCAACGAAGAGCATAAACCTTCACAAAATCATGCAAAGTGTTCGTGAGCTCTACCGGCATCTCACGATTTTTTCACGTCTGCTTTATTCTTTGCCTTTTTGTCTCCAGTTCTCTTCTTCGCCGGTTTCTAATCACCCGCTACCTCTCATACCCTGGGGGTTCCAGAAGGAGGATTGTCTTGAAGAGCTATCAATGGATGTCCTCAATGTATGTTCTATTTAATGCCAGCGTCTTTGTCTTATCTCCAACTTGACATGATCTCATTGAAAACACCGTCTACAATTTCAGGTAGACTGGAGGGAAAAAATTAAAAAAGGTAATAAGTCTTACTAGAAGAAAAGACAAGAAAAAACCACCATTGCGGCCACAAGGCCGTCGTCAGTGATAGACAAACAAACAAACAGGAAGGAAAGAAAGTGATCAACAAAAACAGTAACATTGAACATTTTTTTTACAATACCTTCAGTAGAACGTCTCGTATAACTGGTCCATGGGTATAGGGAACGGGAGGCTGTTTCCAGCACTGCACTCCTCCAGTAACATTACTGTACAGCTCCGACTGGTGGAACATCTTCGAAAAACGCGACTGTCTCGTGCTGGAAGATTCCAACAGCGAGTTAAGAGCTTGATGAGCCAGGCGTAATGCATCACCTGCCAGGGCTGCATCTGTCTGAAAGCAGTGCTTAATTTTATGCTTGGCGAGATGGTGTGAACATATGGTTTTTATTTTTGAATTTGTTATGATTATTTATTTATATATATATTTTTTTCTCTGGCGTAGAACAGTGCAGGTTGAGATGTAAAGTTGGGGCGACACGAAGGATGGCCACCGACCGAGAAAAGTTCGGACAGTTATTGCTGCCCTACAAGACGCCAAAAGGCGTGATGGCCACTGCCTGCTTTGTCAGTCAGGGGTTGAGGATCCAAGAAGAAGATTTATTATATGTATTCTTTTTTTATTAGCATGTAGATAAAATGGTTCACGTAGTGCAATAGCAGAAACTGACGTACAGGACTGAAGTGTTAGAGACTTCACCGTACTTGTTCAAGCTCTTTATGAGACAGGGTGACCAATACTTCTATCGTCGCCTTTACCTTCCCTAAGTCACGATCAGAGTCAGGTACCCACTTACAAATGAATAGACTGGTGCGTGACTACCAGTTTTCGATCCTGGAACTTGTTGTCTGTGCCCCAACAGGCAAGAGTACTAACCACTTAGCCAATGGCACGCTTACCAAGTAGATGTACGCCGTTGTTAACAAGTATTTCATAAATATATTTACATACAGTTTATTAGCTGGTTTTATTTTTCACTAATGAATTTAATGAAATGGATTAAAACGGAGGACTCTGTAATAGAGTGTGTTTCAATGTGATAGGTAGACTTCAAGATTGTGTGAACAATGACGGGGTTAAAAGTTAATTCCTTTGTTAATAATATAATGTACTTTTTCTATACACATACTTATTATATACTGTCATAATGTACTTTTTTTCTATACATATAGTTATTATATATTGTCAGTGTTAATTACTTTGCAATAACGGGTTAATAATAAAAAAAAAAAAGATCCAACGAACACATTAAAGGGAAAAAAATTGAACTTAAAAAAAGTTAACTTAATCTCTTTGTCATCTGTTTTATTTTATAATGCATGAGCAGTGGCGGTTTTAGACGTGGGCAACCTAGCTTTTTTCCTAGGTCTTTGAACTTTTAGGGGCCTCTGGAACAAATAACAGTGCAGTCCACTTAAACGGAACTCGCTTAAAACGAATTAAGTAGAAGCATTTCCGAAGGGCCTGGTCAAATGTCTTCTTTGGCTTTGTTAACAAACAAAACAAAAAAACAAAAACAAAAAAAACTCAGGTTAAGTCGAATTTTGATAACTAGAATTTTCGGATAAGTAGAAGTAATTTTTCTGTCCCAAGTCAAATTTGGACTCGCATAAGTAGACGTTCTGCTTTCCATTTCTACGTTACAGTGCTACGTGGCCATACATTTGTGTGTGTGTGGGGGAGAACAGGCAATGCTGGTTAATAAACGTCAGAGCATCCGTCGGAAGATTACAACGCTAACATTGAATAAGCTAGCAAGCACGTAATGTTCCGGCCGACTGAGTGAACACTGGTTCACCTCTATTTACAAGAAAAGCGCTTGCATTAAACTCTAGCAGCAACGGGACTACATGTGTGAGATCTGAAGATAAACAATGAGTGAAACCCTAAACCTGTGAATAAAAAGTAATAAAGATCAAACATTATTTCGCAAGCTCTTGTAAGACAGAAGGAAGGAAAACACTAGCCAACAGAAAAGTCTATAGGTCAGGGTCAGTAGCTCTTACATCGGCTTAATTGTCCTGCAATAGTTATCGCTTCAGGAATCCGTGTGGGAATCGCCAACTTAGAACGCAAAAGTACTACCGGTAATTCAAAACGTGATTCGAACGTTTTTACACTAGATTCTTTGCTAGTAGCAGTTAACTTGACACTATATTGTGAACTTCTTTAAACTACTTTTATACGCTTTAAAAGACGCAGAAATAAAAAAATGTAAAATCAAAATACTTGTTTCTGAATGGTAAAATAATTGTTTCATGCTTTACCTCTTATTCTGGCGTAAATGTTTATCTTTGAGCAAAATTCGGATAAGTAGAATTTCGGATAAGTAGAATTTCGGATAAGTAGAAGATGGTCCAAACGACTTTTACTTATCCTGGACTTATAATAGCTTGTTGATAAAACAGAAATTTACTTAAATTCGGCCTCACAAATTCACGCTTGCCTAGAGACCCGCACAATCTAAAGCCACCACTGTTCATGAGGTTGCTTTTTGTTCATTTTTACATGCCTGAAGTTAAAAGTACTAATAATTTTAAAAAAGACAACTTAAAATGATGGCACTTAAAGTGGTTAATTATGATGGATGTTCTATGTTCAGAATTGTAACAGTCAGTTAACCTGTCATGTTTTCTCTGCTGTTCTCTGCCAAACATTTATTTCCCTTTATTTATCCGCGAAACGTGTCAGTTTTATTCTATTAAATTAATTATCATTCATTATCCTCATCATCATAGTCATCATCGTCGTCGTCGTCATCATCATCAACATCATCATCAGTATCATCATCGTCATCATCAACATCGTCATCATCATCATAGTCGTCGTCGTCATCAACAGCAGCCTCATTATCATCTGCATCATCAGTATCATCATCGTCATCATCCTCGGTATCATCATCAGTACCATCATCAGTATCATTATCATCATCAGTATCATCATCAGCACCATCATCGTCAGCACCTTCGTCATCTTTGCATGCATCAAGTATTCACACGCTTCCTGGAAGAGGACCAGTTACGGTAGTAACCATGCTCCACAAGGAGCCACAAGGTAAATTATACTGAAGATAATAATGTGAAGCCTGTTTTGCTTCTGTTAATTTAATGCATGTATTTTTTAAAATATCCACTCTTCTCTGCTCTTCAAGTACCATGCCTAGTGGGATAGGAGATCATGTTTCTCCACAACTTCCTGTCTCCAGTACAATTTATCAATTCTGCTGTTGACTTCATTCCATGCCACGATGTCACACTGTCCAGTATTTGTTCTCTTTGTCTTCCCTTATCTCTTTTTTCCTTCAATCTTACCTGTTGGTACGACATATTCCAGCTTTCCTCTTCTCACTACATGTCCAAAAAGTGGACTGCTTCTTTCTAACTTGTGAAATACGTTTCCTTTGCGCATTGGCCACTTTCAGAACATCCTCAGAACTCTTTTTGGCTGTCCATGGTATTTTTAACATTCTTCTGTAAAACTACATCTCTGTGGCCTCTAATGCCTTTCCTAGTTTACTAATTGTCCACGGTCACACTTCCATATGTCAGGATTGGTTCTATATAACACCTTCTCTGTTAGTCGTCGGTACTAACATCTCAATAAATCTTAGCTAATGCATGGTCTCACTTTATTGGCAATAACTGTTTCTATAACTCATGTGCCCATACAACATTTTCATTGACTGAAGCTTGTTGTTATCATTGCTTGCGTCTTGAAATCATTATCATCATCATGTGACGTATTCTCTCCAGAACGTTGTCTCCATTACAGCTGCTCTGAACGCATCACGATTCTGGGCAAGTCGACCTGCAACAACGAAAGACAAGTTCAGACTCTCTGTGATGTCCTGGGTCCACCGTCGTCTCATCTTATTCCCCTTGTTCCAGGGACCATGCCTTCCATTACTAATTTTTCCAGACTATTATTTCTTTTTATATGACCGAAAAATTTCAGCTTCCTTATTGCGATGGTATTTAGGAGCCAATTTTCCTCTACATTTAGTGAGTGCAGTACTTCTCTGTTGGTATTTTTTTCTGTCCAGGGTATTCTCAACATCTTTCTGTAGCATTTCATTTCGAATGATGTAACTTTATTTGCAACTGTTTTATTGAGTGTCCATGTCTGGCAGCCGTACGTTGCTACTGGGAATATACATGCTCTGATCAGTTGTAACTTTGTTTGTTTGCTTGTGCCTTGCCATAGATTTATCATCTGTGTCTTGTAATAGTCCAGAATATCAGACAAAGAAAGAAACAAACCCATCTAAAATCAGCAACCAAGTATGTTATTAAAAATGATATTGGATTTATAAATATGTCCAGTACGAGCTAATGACTTGATCATCATTTCCTGTTTCGCAGCAAGTGGGTCATGGGGCCACGACTACAGTTGGTCAACTTGAAGGACGCCTGCGCCAAGACATTGTATGTCCGCTATTGACTAATTTCAGGTTGTGCATGAGGTTGGCAACCTCATCGTGTAACACACATTGCTACAGAAACCACAGCTGGAGGAGCATGTGAATGATTGTTGTTGTCTTCCGGCAAGGAGGATCAGCTACATTGGTGGCTCCCTGCTTCACAGGGAGTGAGACAAGAAAAACTCGATGTCTTTTCCTTACTTAATGCTATAGGACAATGTAATCACATTATCCAAATCTTTCATCACATTATCCAAATCTTTCATCACATTATCCAAATCTTTCATCACATTATCCAAATCTTTCATCACATTATCCAAATCTTTCATCACATTATCCAAATCTTTCATCGCATTCTCAAAGTCTCTCTCATCTTATTCGTTTCCCAAGAAAGTTTTCACGTGCTTCATTATATTTTCCACACAGATCGTCTCAGTTTACAGGTGTATTATATCTTTACTATTTCACTTTTTTTTTCAACTGTCAGATTCTGCACATATGTTTTCATATTTTTTCGCATTTGCGAAAATATTTTCCATATTAAAAAAAAAAAAATGCCTCGTTTATAACCTAGTCGGTTATATTAGGACACATATCCAAATATAAAAGACCTTTTGGTCCGTTTAGATAAAGTTTATATCTCATCACATGCTGCACCACATATATCACATTTTCTACGTCGATCTTCACATCTTGCAGTAAATAAATAAATAAGACACAAAGGTATGTTTCAGGCACTCGTGAGAAATAAAGAAATAGAAGACAAGACCTTTCTTACGTCTCATGAGTGCCTGAAATATACCTTTGTGTCTTATTTATTTACTGTTTAGAGGCCTCAGATTCCCCCTCCTTATTTGTTCACATCTTGCACATATCTTTAGACGCGTTATTAAATTTGGTTAACGGTCAAAGGGGAATAATCGTTAATATGTGTATTAAGAATGTAGTTTAGCCCTAGGTGTTGTGTTTGATAGAAAGAGAATATAAGTTCAGAATACAATGATAGATGAACTTAAAGGAATAATTAATGTTCACAATGTTGTATTTGAAAATGTATGTTTTGTGAGCAGTATTCCACAAACTGAAAAGTATTTTATGCAACAACTCTTTGTCAAATGAAGTCAGAAGGAGAGTTCTTCAGTATTATATAGAACCAATCTTGACATAAGTGAGCCATTGGCAATTAGTAAAATGTTATTTAAAAAAAAAAAAAAATACTGGCCAGTTTGACATATGGAGTATGGAAGTCAGATTATGGAAAGAAGTCAACAGAATGAATAAACAATACTGGAGACAGGAAGCTGTGGTGACATATGATCACCTACTCCACCAGGCATCGTATTTGAAGAGGAACGAACAACAGAATGTTTTGTTATCAAGACGTCTAGTTCGCGCAGGGTATGCAATAGTGTTAATTGACTAGTTATGTGGTGTGACAGAGTTACCCGAAGGTTTGAAAGTCAAAAGTTTACAAGTAATGTGTGAGAGCAGACGTATTCCTGTCCGTAATCTAGTAAAGAACTCCGCCAAGGCCGGTCCCAAGCCCGGCTGAAAAAGGAGGAGGGCGGCCTGCATGGAGACCGTAAGGAGGCAGCCCCTCCACCACTCAAAGGCACACTAGGCCAATCACCTGTTTGCTTTAAATCATGATTACGAGCTATACAAGAGAGAAAACTGGACTGATTCTAAAGGCGACGAACTGGAACGGACTACGGACTACGACTTATGGAACTTGGAACACAAGAAGTATAAATGGAAAAAAAGAGGAGCTGGTGGTAGAGATGAGGAAAGCAAAACTAGAAATCCTGGCTATAACGGAAACGAAGAAAAAGGTACAAGGAGTCATGGATCTCGATGGCGACACGCTGCTCTACCCACATCTAAAAGAGCTAAAGGGGGCGTGGGTTGCATTGTGGTTAAAAAAAAAAAAAAAAGATAGTATCAAGGGATGGAACTTTGTCTCGGAGCGCATTATGGTTGTAAAACTAAAAGAAGGAGAAACCATAGTCAACCTTGTCATAGTGTATGGGCCAAATGAGGATGAGAGAGCAGAGGTCAAGGAGGAATTCTTCGAGCTGCTTCAAAGGACAGTGAATGACTGCCTAGATAAAATTATCATGCTCAGAGATTTCAATGCCAGAGTTAGAAATGACCATGCTAGATAGGGTGGAGTTATCGGAAGATATGGAGAAGATACTCTTAATGACAATGGAAAGCGACTCCTTAGATTCTGCAGTGAACAGAATCTGATCATTACAAACACAAGATTCCCCCATAAGCGCATACATGCTTACACTAGATGTGAACCAACAAATAATGAGAAGTCAGTGATCGACTATGCCATTGTTAGGAGGAGCTCATTCAAGTATGACCGGGATGCTAGAGCCTGGAGGGGGCCAGAGATTGGAAGTGATCACTACCTGCTGACCATCAAAAGAACAACTGAAAGAGTTGCTCAGCCTAGGAACTGCCTAATATCACGCAAGAAACTAAGTAAAGGAACAGGAGAATTGAGCCTTAAGACCTACAAGCTGAAAGAGCCAGAAATTAAGATCAGATATCAGGGGCTTATTGCTGCAGCGGTGAGCAACACAGAGCAACAACCCGATGACTTAGAAACCCTCTGGCTTAAATTCAAGGTCATCATAAAGACAGCTGCTGCAGGAGCATGTGGTGAAGTCGACTTGGGAATAAGAGAAAGAGGACACCTTGGTGAACAGGAAGTCAAAGAGAAAATAAGAGAGAAGAAAATGGCAAACAATACGTAGGAGCTAAAAACACAGCGGGACAAATAGAGAAATATAGAGAATAAATGATACTCAGAACAGAAGCAAAGAGCAAGGTGCTAGCAGCAAAACAGTAGTCCTGGGAAGAATTTGGAGAAAAGCTAGAAAAAGATGCGCAAGAAAACCAGAAATTGTTCTATAAGACCATAAAGAACCCGAGGAAGGAAAAACAGTGCCCTCTTAAATTTATAAAGAACAAGCTAGGCAAATTTCTTACTGCCCCGAAGGAAGTAATGGAAAGATGGAAAGAATATTTCCCAGAACTCCTTGATGGTGAGCAAGGTCAAGCATCAGAAATGATAAACACTAGCACAGAAGAGAAAACCAATGGCGGTGAAGATGACATAAAGATGGAAGAACTGAAAGCAGCACTGGAGAAAATCAAGATGGGCAAAGCAGCAGGGCATGATGGTATAACACCAGAAATGGCTAAGTACATGGGGACAGCAGGCGACCTATTACTCTTAAGGATCCTACAGGCTGCGTGGTGCAACAAGACCGTACCAAAGGATTGGGAGATTGCCATCATAACACCGATTTTCAAAAAGGGTGACAATCGACAATGTGGAAACCATAGTGGCATATCCCTTCTCAGTGTCCCTAGTAAAATCTACTCTAGAATCCTAGAGCAGAGACTCGGACGCCTAGCTATGCTACAATTGGATGAGGTCCAGTGTGGATTCCGAGCAAACCGAAGTACTCAAGACCTAATCTTCACACTCAGACAGCTGAGTGAAAAGGCATTTGACTATAAGAGTGAGATCCACCTCTGTTTCATTGATCTGGAAAAGGCGTTTGACAGGGTCCCTTGGAGCAAACTGTGGGACTGTTTGGCAAAGAAGAACATTTAAGCACCTCTGATTCATGCTATACAGAGCTTCTACAAGTCTTGCAGAAATTATGTGAGGACAGCAACCCATAAGTCAGAAGAGTTCAGGACCACCATTGGTGTAAGACAAGGTGATATCCTGTCACCTTATCTTTTCATACTTCTCATGGACGATGTCATCAAGGCATGTAAGGAGAGAACAAGAAAGTATTCAGTGGGGTACTGGAAGATGAGACAGGTCTGTATTTCAGAGCTGGCATTTGCTGATGATGTTGCCCTGATTGCTAAATCAGAGGCACATCTCCAATCCAACCTGCAAGTCTGGATGGAAGAGCTGGAGAAGAGAGGGATGGTCATAAGCAGCTCTGAAACAAAAACAATGGTGATATCACGAGAGGAAAGAAGACACCAGCTTAAGCTGGGAGAACAGGCCCTGGAGCAGGTGGACCGCTAAGTACCTCGGAGCTGTTATAGACCAGAAGGGAGGCATCAAAGAAGAGTTGGCAACTCGAAAAGCAGCAGCTGGGAGACTTATTCAGGCCATAAATCGAGGATTCCTCAGCATCAGAGAAGTTGATAAGAAAACGAAGATGGTTGTATACCGCCCCGCCTATGTCCCAGTCTTGACATATGGATGCGAGTCATGGTCAATGACTACAACGTAAAGACATGACCAGTTCGTTTTCAAATACAGAAGTCATTTTAGTACAGTCATGTCTAAGGTTTGGATGTATTTTACATTAGTATAGCCATTTGATTACGTGTGATGTTGAATTATGAATTTTCTAGTATTTTCTTTGCAATTTTATTCGATTTTTTTTTTTTGGAGAATCAGTGGCCACCATTGTGTTTGATGGCGAGAGAACTCTACGCTAGAGTTTAATTTTTTTCCTACTTTTCCATATTTTGCAAAGTATGACTAAACTTAATTGGCATTCGGATCTGTAGACATTTAAGCGAAATCGGTTACACGTCTCACTATTCTTCGTTTGAATAAGTTGTTGTATTCGTGTAAAACACAGTGCGACAGAATTCTCCGCTGCAATAGCAAGGGTCTTTGAAGCAGGTTTTACGCTATCAGGTTGTTTCCACTTCTATTGGTGGCTTTATGCTCAATAAAAAGTAAACAAAAAATGTATGAATGAATGAATGGACATGAAAGACCTAAGCTTTGAACAGCTTTACATTATGTAGGGCTAGACAGATATGCAAATTTTCACCAACTGTTGAAACAATAAACCTGTTTTTACTTTTATTTTCAAAAATCTCCAAATAAAGTCAGCTGTCCTTAAAAAAAAAATAGACCCACACACTTCAGAATAACATGAAAGACACAAATAAAAACCAACAATCACGGAAAAAACGTACGGAAATTCTTGTTGCTGTAAAGGGCTCCAGCACTGGTGTCTGAGAATGCGGAAATGGTGTCGCCAGTTCCGCCAGGTCAATAGGTAACCGAAAGCCTGTAACGTTGACACCTCCGTAAAGATAGGAGCGAAGATTCAAGTCGTCTATATACTAAAAAAAAGGAAATTAATAGCAAGACTTAGTTTAGAAGGTTTCATCATACACTCATTTATCACCTGCAACTTCAAAACCAGCATAAGCCTTCAACAAACGTATGGTCAAATCTTCCTGTCACGTGTCACCAGCTCAGGGTCTTTCCATGTTAACTTCATCCCTTTTATGCGTGTCTTCAGTTTTCTTCTCGGTGCTTTCATTAATCTTCCTCTACCTCTCTTACGCTGGACATTCTCCACCCTCTTCATCTCTGTCTCCAATTCTCTTCTCGATATGTTCCTGGGTCTACCATTAACTCTCTTACGCTGGACATTCTCCACCCTCTTCATCCCTGTCTCCAATTCTCTTCTCGATATGTTCCTGGGTCTACCATTAACTCTCTTACGCTGAACATTCTCCACTCTCTTCATCTCTGTCACCAATTCTCTTCTCGATATGTTCCTGGGTCTACCATTAACTCTCTTACGCTGGATATTCTCCACTCTCTTCATCTCTGTCTCCAATTCTCTTCTCGATATGTTCCTGGGTCTACCATTAACTCTCTTACGCTGGACATTCTCCACCCTCTTCATCTCTGTCTCCAATTCTCTTCTCGATATGTTCCTGGGTCTACCATTAACTCTCTTACGCTGGACATTCTCCACCCTCTTCATCTCTGTCTCCAATTCTCTTCTCGATATGTTCCTGGGTCTACCATTAACTCTCTTACGCTGGACATTCTCCACTCTCTTCATCTCTGTCTCCAATTCTCTTCTCGATATGTTCCTGGGTCTACCATTAACTCTCTTACGCTGGATATTCTCCATCTATTGTTCCATTAGCACTTGCCTCGTTCTTGTCATCAAATACACATTAGTGATCTTATCATACCACTTCAATCCTACTATTCTACGCAATGATCAATTTATGAAAGTCTGTAGCTTACTGGTTGTTATTCACAGGTTTTGTTTTACATAAAGAATCTTGGCTCGCTTTGATAATTTCTTTGTCTGAAATTTGAATTTTAAAAAAAAATTTAATTACTACTGGTGGCTACCGAGTTAAGGACAACAACATCTTAGAATGCACCCCTCTAAAAAATAAAATAAGAAGAAGGGTAGATAAAATAGTTACCTGTCACGTATAAAACAGAAAATACATATATACATGTATAAGCATTTTAATATTAACAAACCCTTATCGGCTCTGATGAGTTGCTCTGTATGGCTACATTTCTGGTTTGTTTCCTGCCAGAATAATGCTTCTGTTCTAGTACTTTTTAATGATAAGCACGAAGTTTGATACAAGCAATGAAATTTACTTTTAATACTAGGATAAATACTAATACTGAGATTTATACACTGATGAAAGTGATGATATTTTTATCACTATGGATGATACTAGCTCCTGACCTATTCCTATAGCCTAGTATTGAAAATGGTACCTAGGTCACGAATAATTCACTAACACTGATTACTGCTGTTAATATTCGCTCTGGCAATAAGATGAAAATAAGTGATTTGAGCTTGACTAGATAGTTCAAATATTCTTTTTGAGTTACAACCGATGGCCACACCCCGTCCAACCTAAAGATAGATTTCAGCAGAGGCGTTCCCCTTGCTAAAATCCGACGTGATGACAGTCATCATGTCTCATCCGATTTGGGAGATAGTTAATGATTTCCCCAGTCGTTCCGCCTCTGTCGCAACTGGGAATGTAAATAAATGCAGGTCTGATATTTTATTTGTAAACTTATCTTGTTTTCTATTGTTTACTTAAATATTCAGACTTTTCATATTGTTCTCTACTGCTTCGTGCTTTTCCTTTCAGTTGTGAATATGTGTTAAATTAATTCACACTAAGCCTTTGTGTGACCTCTCAACCCTCTCAAGTTCTTCCCGTGTTTTATTAATCTTTCTTATGTTCATTCACCCCAAGGATTCCTAAACAATGGCTGCCTTGCGACGATGCTGCTAGCCTGTTCAACAGCTGCACCCAACATTTTTCTAAGGAAATCCTTAAACTGGTAATTCTCTCGGGTTCCGTTATTTTTTTTTTAATCGTTTTTTTTTTCGGTTTACATATTCAAAGAGTTTTTTTTCTCATCCTTTCATTTCGCTGTCGGGAGCCGCGCTAGCGTAGTGGTTACAACACCGCTCTGGCGACCAGGTGATACAGGATCAAACCCGGGCGACGGCATTTGAGGATTTTTCGTCGACCGGGATTTGGACTGGATTAACTCGAGACCTGGCGAGGACATTTGAAGGAGTGTCGTCGACCAGGGACTGGCGGCTCCTGAGCCGACCCAGCTGCAATGGGTACCTCCGAAATCGGAGAGTATTTGCCTGAATGGCGAGGGACACTTGTCTCTGTACAAGAAATAAAGGGATACTCACGTAAAATCAATGTCAGGTTAGACATAAATAATAACCTGAGATTTCGCCTCGAGTATTAGCGGGCGTACGAGAAAAAAAAAAAAAAAAAAAAAAAAAAAAAAAAATTTCGCTGTTAAGAAACTGCAATATACATAAAATTAAATGTAGTGTTGATAATTTGCGAAATCATAACCCCAAGAACTTCTAATAATTTCACGCTTACCAATAAAAGAACATAACAGAATGGTTTTGTGAGATTTAACCCGTTGGTTTGTGTATGTGTGTGTGTGCATATGTGTTTGTGTTAATACAGACGCCCGACTCATGGTGCAAATTTACGTGTGTATCTACGAAGGTCTGGTAGTGAGATTTTCATGCATTTTACCTGGGATGAGTTTTAATGCCTTTATTGTTTCTTTCTTCAATCAAACTAAACACAATGCTGGATGGGAACGGCAAACAGCGGATGCTGAAGACAAGGCAGGCATTGTCAATGTAGAAGTATTCCTTGCTAATAAGCCCAGTATGTGTGGCTTATTGTCAGCCTGTCTGGGCTTTCTTTCGTGCTTTCAAGTTGACATTTAAAGACAGGCAAAACACAAAACTAATACTGGCTGGAAGTTTTCTGAACGAAGGAACTAATCCGAGAAAAACTCGTGGCGTCGTTGAGGTGTGAACTGTTCAGAAATTAGTCTGGAGCCCTCAAATTAGTTCCACTCCAGAACGTTGGTAGTTCATATCACCAAATAAAAGCATCAGTCGATTTTTTATGTCACATTGGACACGAAAGTAATTTCCTTCTCTGTTTGTGTCATTCGATATTTTCTCGGGAAAAAAATTTATTGCTGTATGAAAATAATAAAAGACACAGGCAGAGAAGGCTAGTAATGTGAGGTTGGGCATGGGGCTGGTAACATAATCTTGTAAAACAAATTTCCACATAACCACCACAGCTGCAACAAACATGTACAATGCTGTCATTAGGATTTCTGCAGGACAACTGTAGTTGTAGCTGCATGGTCCATAAGGAGTGCAACTAAGATCATCAATAGATCCAAATCAAATAGATCAATCAATAGATCAAATCAATAACCTTTAGCTCCCCAAGGAGCATAGGCCTTCAAACAAAACATATGCGCAAGTCATCCTGTTACATAACATCAGCTCAAGTTCTTTCCACATTTGTCTCTTCATTTCCACTACTGTCTTTTATCTGATCTCTTCCTCCACATGGGCTTTTGGGGTCTACGTCTGCTTCTCTCTTCTTTGGGATTCCAAAACACAATAACAGCCTTGTAATGCTTATCAGCAGGTTTCCCCATCAGTGTGCTGTGTCGTAGCCAATTGTCTGGTTAAATTCTGATCAATACATGTTTGCTCAGTGCGACACACCCCCCACACCCAAACACCCATGTGTGTCGTATCTAAGTGCCACTTGTCTGGTAAATGCTATCAACATGTTTGCTCAGTGTGTGTGTCCGTATCTGTCACTTGTCTGGTACATCTATCAACGGGCTTTCTCAGTGTGTGTGTCGTATCTGCCACGTGTCTGGTAAATCTCTCAACAGGTTTGCTCAGTGTGTGTGTCGTATCTGCCACTTGTCTGGTAAATCTATCAACAGGTTTGCTCAGTGTGTGTGTGTCGTATCTTGCCTATCACAGGTTTTGCTTGTCTGGTCTGGTAAATCTATCAACAGGTTTCTTCACTGTGTGTGTCATATCCATCTCCATCGTCTTCTTTTTCATCTCGTGTTTCACTTGTCTGGTTATTGTCATCAGTTTCACATTGGTGACTTTGTACATTACCATTTCAATCCTTCTATTCCATTGTTTGTTGACGTTTTTTGTGGTTAACAGCCCCATGCCCAGCCCTCCTTATTCGCTTTTTTACGACATGCCTAGTAGGGTAGAGTGTTCTTAGCTCCCCTTTCGGGCCTGGTAACACACGGGTGGTAACTTAAATGGTGATAACTTATTCATGTGTAATTTGTAAGCTATATTTTTTCCTTTTTTTTCTTAATTTCATTAAACGCTCGATGCGACATTAAGGTCGTTTTACGTTTTGTCTCATCAGTCAAGTTAGGATAGAAAGAACAAAAACAAGACACCGCAACACGTGACATGTAGTTCCCGAAGGTGCCTGAGGAGAGAGAAAGAAGGAATAACCCTACTGCTACTTCACAGCATGTCATTTCCTCACAGCATGTCATTCCTCACAGCTCATGTCATTCCTCACAGCATGTTCATTCCTCACTTCTAAGCATGTCATTTCCTCACAGCATGTCATTCCTACAAACATAAGAGACGTCGGGATTGGCCATCACATCATTGTCATTCCTCACAGCATGTCATTCCTCACAGCATGTCATTCCTCACAGCATGTCATTTCCTCACAGCACGTCATTCCTCACAGCACATGTCATTCCTCACAGCATGTCATTCCTCACAGCACGTCATTCCTCACAGGTCTAGTGTCAGGTTTTGGATGGGGATAGCATCCTCTCTCGTGTAAAATAAATTGCTACAAAATCCACAGCTGCAAGAGCACATCATGGATACTTTGATGCAGAGACATCTAGTTAGGGGATCAGCTGCTGTCGTCGTGGTTCTATGGTCTATAAGGAGGAAAATGACAAGAAGACAAATAATAACACCACCTCTCCCCAAACAACAAACATGATATCAATACTTACTTACTTATTCGTTCCTCTTCTACCGTGAGGTGTAGAGGTTTGTAAGAGAGAGCGCCATAACTATTATATTGGATGTCTTCCTCCTGGCTTGGTTCCATTACTAGTCCTCGGTCCTTCAAAGATTGTCTAATCTTGTCCTCCCAGCGGAACTTTGGGTCGGCCTGGAGGGTTCTGGATACCCTGGCTCTTAGTTTCCCATGCTTGTCGTGGTAGCCGATCTTCTCCCATATTCTGTGTGACATGGCCAAACCATCCATTATTGGGACTGTGTTCTACTATGTGAGCTGGGTATTTAGGCCTTGACGTATCGTCTGGTTGCGAGACCGATGTCTCTTCTTGTTACTTATTACCACCTTCCTCAGATACCCGTGTCGATTTCTCTGAGGTTTGGCTGCATCTGGCTTTTGTGGGTTTTGTAGTCATTGACCCATGACTCGGGACATCTCATACGTCAAGACTGGGACAGTAGGAGTGGAGCGGAATACAGAGCCATGGCTGAAGATGAGAAGGAAAAAGATATAAATACAAGAAACATTGATTCGAACTCTATAACGAGCATTGGTAACTGATCGATCACGGTGAGTCGAGAAACCCGTTAGACAATTGTCTTGACTCATTATCTTGATGCTTTACAAGTTCGGGGGAGGGGAAAAAAAGGGGGATGTTAATTCTACTAGGGTCTATGACTTTGTGAAGTGTCGATTTGCCAAGTCCATCAATAAGACACTTCTGCCAAAATAAATTTTTACGATATCTAAGCTTCTGGGAATTTAGAAGTCCAATCCGCCAATTCTGGAAAATCTTCCAAATATGTTCATACATTATTATTGGTAACAGCCTACCAAGGCTCTTTTAAAATAACAGTACTGAAACAAACTTGGAAAGAAAGTAGTGCAGAGGGGCACGAATAACAACCGACGAGTAATCGTTGACAAAAGGAAATTAAACCACTGTTTGGTAATAGTCCCCCTTGGTCAAGTGGTATTTGCGTCTCCTTTTATCTTTGTGATTACGAAGGTCAGTTTATTTTCTAGGAGTGGAATTACATTTTTTTTTTTATTTTTTTTTTATTTTATATTTTTAAACACGGCGAATTCATTTTCTCCAACTACATCCACAATTTCAATGCAACTCATTGAAGACAGGACGTGATTACCATTCTCACAGTTATCATGTAAACAGAATAACACATACAATCTGAAAGAGCTTGTGCATGTTTTTATTGGAATTAAATTGAAAGACCACAGACGTTACAAAACTCGTTTTGATAGACCTAAAATATCTTTTTTACAAATCTTGTTGGACATGCCTCCTTAATAACTCGTATAAACCGACTAGGTTAAACGGGCGATGCGCCTCACACGAAAAAGACGAGGTAAAATTTTATTTTAAAAAAAGAAGAAAAAAAACAGACTTTTACGCAAAAGTTTACTAAAAAAGGTAACAAAAAAAAAAAAGTAAAGCGTGAGAAGTAACACATACCCAGATAAGGTAAATAGCAAAAACCTAAGCAGGACGTAACAAACAGGAAGATAGAACTAAATCTAGCCAGAAGTATCAAACACAAAAGATAGAACTAAATCTAGCAGAAGTAACAAACACAAAGATAGAACTAAATCTAGCCAGAAGTAACAAACACAAGAAGATAGAACTAAATCTAGCCAGAAGTAACAAAACACAAAGATAGAACTAAATCTAGGCCAGAATGTAAACAAACACAAAGATAGAACTAAATCTAGCCAGAAGTAACAAACGAGCAAAAGATAGAACTAAAATCCTAGCCAGAATGTAAACAACAAACACAAAGATAGAACTAAATTCTAGCCAGAAGTAACAAACACGAAAGATAGAACTAAATCTAGCCAGAAGTAGCAAACACAAAGATAGAACTAAATCATAGCCAGAAGTAACAACAAGAGCACAAAGATTAGAACTAAATAGCCAGAAGTTAACAAACACTCAAAGATCACGAACTAAATCTAGCCAGAGATAGTAACAAAACACAAAGATAGAACTAAATCTAGCCAGAAGTAACAAACAACAAAGATAGAACTAAATCATCTAGCCAGAAGTTAGCAAATCACAAAGATAGAAACTAAATCTAGCCAGAAGTAACAAACACAAAGATAGAACTAAATCTAGCCAGAAGTAACAAAACACAAAGATAGAACTAAATCTAGCCATGAAGTAAGAACAAACACAAAGATAGAACTAAATCTAGCCAGAAAGTTAAACAAACACAAAGATAGAACCCAAATCTAGCCAGAAGTAACAAAACACAAAGACAGAACTAAAACCTAGCTAGTAGTAAACAAAGACACAGTATAAAGTAAAACAAAAAACAAGCGAGATGTAACAAACATAAAGACAGAAACAAAGGCTTGCTAGAAGTAACAAACACACACAGACCAAGGTGCAAAAAAATAACTATTAGCGAGAAGTAACAAACCCAAAGAACTAAATTGTAGCAAGAAGTAAACAAACACAAAGACAAAAATTAAAGATAGCTCAGAAGATGAACAAACACAAAGACAGACAAACTAACTACTCGTGTGGCGAGATGGAAGTTAGATAGTTAAAAATAATAGTATCCCAGAAAATGGAGAAGAAAGTTTGATGTAAGCTATGACATTGTGAGGATAGTACAGGTGACTGTAAGTGGGTTATGATGGTAGATGAGCTGATGATGTGAGAGTGAGATATTATACAAAATGTAATGTATGAGGCCAGCTGTGAAGCGAGTCGTACCTGAGATATAAAATGATAAGTTATGTGTAATTTGACAGAAGACCCTTTCTGATTGCTACCTTATCACTACGACCTCACACATTATAATTTTATATCATTACTAATGAATGTTATCTATGTAAAATGAATCATAGGGGTAATGATATGTTAATGCATTGAGTGATGAGAAAATTATAGATACACGCGTCACAAGATATTTAGATCAAGGGACTAATTAAGTATTAACACAATGTTAAAATACCACTGAAACTAGCTCACTGTGTGTAAATAATTATTGATAGAATTAAATTTACATTTATTGTATATCATGGATCTAAGTTTTATGTTTGACTCAGAACTTTGTTAGTTAAAAAAAGGATTAATTAAAAATTATGAAATGAAGATGCAATGTAATGTTTACATAATAGAATGCAAGTATTTTGGGGATGTGTACATATATAAAGTTACTAAAACTAGTTTAGTTTCATTTTTATATAAATGTTCTCTAGTAGGGACATCTGACTTTGGGAGGATAGTTTAATGAGGCTTGTTGCTGTATTGGGGTGTGCGTCACTCCATCACACCCTGATCAATATGTGACTATACACAGTGTCCAGTAAAATGATTCAGGAATTATTATGATGGGGTTTGTATAGAGCAACCTAAAAAAACAGGTGCGTATGGTGGAACTTCACCAGCAGACCCAGGAGGCTCACTCATCAAGCCATATGTAAGCGTCTGGTGCTGAAATCTGGTGTGGTACCCCACCTTCTACGTGGAGCTGTGCGGTGACATATAATAGTAGTGACTCCTAGTCAACAACGTACTGCACTGATACACTCGAGTAAGATCACCAACTGGAATGGACACCGCCCCTGTTGACAGATGAAAACTGGCACAGCTCTGCAGGATTCAAATAGTAATTGGCTATTGTGTGTCAAAATTCTAGCTTTCTCTACCCACGTTTCTGGAACACAAACACGGACACAAAAACAACCACTTCATACTAGGAACATACAGGTCAGTATCCCGCTCTGACCAAAATCAGGCACACATTTACCATGGTGGGATTTACTATCAGATAGGTCGAGTCCCAGAACTATAGATTCTGAAAAAACTATGTATTAGTTTCCTTCCACGCTAAAAGTGGATAGGTAATATGTTTCATTATTCTCAACACTTGATCTGTCTTTCCTAACCCTTGCTGGAGTTTTATGTATATTGTTAGGTCCCTAGACCCTGATTGGGCAGGGGGGTGGTCTTAGAGCAAAAGATCCCTACTTTTGATTTGTAAGGCTAGATTTCGATAATGGTGGACAAGTATCAAACTCACTCTCGAACATTTAAACAATATTCAAAATATGCTACAAAGATAATATAATTTCAATCTTACCAGATTATGAATATAAGAGAATCTGCACAGAAATTGCTAAGCAAAAACTACAGCTTGAGCACTGCTTGACGCATATAGTATGGGATGGCGTCCCTGAAAGATTATTTCACTTTCTTTTCATTTGAAAATCCCACCACTTTAAAATACTGTGTCTATCATCGAACAACTATTGAGGTAATGGCCCACACTTGAGATCGACTGATGCGCCGATAGAAATGGATTGTCCAGTTTGCGCCAGAATACACTGTCCCTAGGTAAACGATATTTGAAAATTCAAAATTTCCTACCCTAAAAGTTCATTTCAGGTCATGCATCAGGAGTCAAGTATGGATGTTTTATCTGTTTGGTCTGATCCGTACTCTACTGAAGTATTTTTTTTTTTTCAAAACGTACTTTGATTTTATGAGAACCCACCTTAATCTCTCCCAATCCAACTAATATTTTGTCGAGTAAAAGTGTAATATTAAGACAACGAAAACGGTGGTAAATGTCACTACCCGACGTTCGGTTCCCGCCGCAGCATAATGTAAGGATGCAGCACGCACACTTTTCACCTCTCTTCCTCGCTCCGTCTCCCTACGCCTCTCCAAACATCCGCTCTCTACCCACCAAAGTCCCTTCCTACCTACTAAGAATATTATGAAACACCTTCGTACTCGAGGGTCCTGTGTTTTTATTTGTTGCAAATATCGACACTTATTTATTCCGTCCAGACATGTCCCTGTTTTGAAGGTAGAACAAACACTTTGTGACTTTTAGAGACATATAGACGATTGCATGACAAATATCTATCGTCACCACCATGTAAAAATTAAAGATAACATATTAGAATCACCTGGCACATGAAAGGGCCATCCTGTGCCAGCTAAATTTATATATCCCACTAAACATTAAAATAACGTAAAAAGAGTTACTTTTTTAATTTTTTTGTAATATTCCAGATACAATCTGCGTTCCTGCCGATGAAATTCAAATGGGACCGTATCAAAGAGGCTTGGTTATCATGCAAAAGCGCAAACCAATAAATTGGACTGTTGGCGTAACATATCCAAAGGTCCCTTTCTTTCGAGTTCACCTGTGCTTTATGTCAACTTGGGGGAAACTGAGTGACTTACCTCAGTTTCCCACCCCAATTGAGCTTCTCCATTAGCCTTTCATAGTGTAATCCTCACGCAATCTTTCAAACGTTCAATAATTTTTATTACCTTATAATCCTGCCGTTCCCTCTCGCTGTTCTAATGCAGAGTCAAGTTATATGGAGGGTGATGAACCCCGCGAGTCCTGGGCGAGTCAAGTACTAGGTTGCAAAGATCAGCTGCCATACCGCATATATGTTTGTTATCATTACATGTTAATCGTTGAGTGAGTGCGGATATTTTACCGTTGAATCTCTGGTCGATTTCACATGAATACAAGGAACCCCCAAAAAGGACAGGGGACGATAACAGGCTGCACAGTTCAGTTCTAGATTGTCAGCTGTAAAGGTTACAGCCCTGTGATAAGTCAATTCACTTTATCGCTTTGAATCTATACCTATGCTGTCAAGGATGATGTGCACTATATAATAGTTAGATTGTGCGAAATGGCTAGCTCGTTTAATTTTACCTACGATTCCTAAATTAATATGTTCCATCCAGCACGAACAATCTTTTACAACCTGTAACTGGTATTTTACACAACAAATAATAAATCATCTGACAATTTAATAAAATATATCAATACGATTTTAATAAATTAAAATAGGAAAATTTATGTGAAAATGATTAGTCATGATAATGAAATATTTACAGAAAATCACAAGCATGGAAAATTAATAAATTGTAGGACAATGTTCGAGTTTATAGATTAACATTAGAACGCGGTGATTTGATAATTTTTTAGGATTTGCTTTCTTCAATGGAACAGTACTTATATCAAGTTTCTTTCTCTACAGACACTTCTCGTTCATGGGTCAGTGTAGACTTTCCAAGAGACTTAATTCACCTGGACAAGTAGGATTCTGCGACTCGACATGATGCTACTAACCAGGTCGATGCAGGGGTGGTACTTACTCACCTCCTTCTTTAGTCTGTTATGCTCCCTCTAGTAGCTTTGTCGCGACCTCTTCTCTGAGGTAGAAACCTGAAAAACATATGCACCTGGCTATGGCAGTCTGTTGTCTACACCCAAGGACGACCCTTCGATGATGACGTTGCCACTATTCATTCAGAATACATCTTCATTTTGACAACCATTATCATGAGCTATGGTTGGTCATGTAACCGTGATCAAAACGAAGTGCGGGTCAGAAAAATCAATAAAATACAATGAAATGAATATAGAACCTTCACATAACAAAAGATTTCTGAATTCCGTCTTAATTAATTCCCTTTGGTCCTTAGTTATGCCAATAGTGGATTTTGGGGGGGGGAGGTTGGTTTCCCTTTACAAGACCATTACAGTCATACGAAAATGTAAATGAAGAAGGGAGGAGAGAGGAAGAAAAAGAACAAGAAAGAAGAAACCCTTGTGCACTACCAGCATTTAAAATCTAAAGCCTTGAAATGGATTGTAAGCTTTAATAGCTAAGTTTTGAGCAGTGTCTACTGCACAAGAACACTCTAGCTTGCCTCAATGCTGTTCAGTTAAAGTTGTTTCAGGTTAAATTAGAGCTGGAAACCAACCTACTTTCATTTGCCAGTGCGTAGATGTTTTATGAGTAGCATAAGATAAGGACACCATGTGCATGTAAAATCAAGAGTCAATCCATGAACATAAGTTTTTCTGCAATATTGTTACGTGCAATGTCTTTGATACTCTTTACCATATTAATTATGATCATTGGGCATTAAGGAAGATCTTGTTAATGTTCGCAAAGTAATTTTGTAAAACAAAAATAGTGCTTAAGTGAAAAGTCATTATAAGGCCTGATGTACTTTGCCCTTGAAAAGTTAGTGTCGGCTCTATCGATCGAACTCCGCGGATTAAAATCCCAGTTTTTTCTGCGAATTTATTCCTTGTTTGGGTAGTAATAGATTTGTTCTTGCTTCAGAGATTTTCTATGGCACTGTATTTATGTGTATTGTTTATTGTGTCTGAGTAGGGACGAGTCTGTCTCCTATATTTTGTATTATATCTTTACATATATGCTAAGTCGAACTATATTGTTCTGTTGTCTATAGGGAGGTCAAAGGCTATTTCGGTCGGATCGGCGGGACTTATGTGTCGCTAGAGTTGTGGTGTAGTGATTTGGCCTTCGTCCTGATAGGGGACTTGTGTTTTCTATGTCGGCTCCGGTTGTCGCACGGGGGAAAAAGTGTGGCGAAAAATTCTATCTCAAGTATTTGGGGGAAAGTGATAGTCGTCTAGAAAAAATAAACCTATCGTGTATGCTATTTTAAACCAAACAGTGTATATCGTAATCCACCCCAGTGTATTGGTCGTAAGTGTGAATTGGGTGCAGGCGTTTCAATCATTTTTCTGGGATCTACCAAGGTAATAATAGATAATCCTTACTCTTATGAACTCTCGATCGAAAGAAGCCTACGAATCCAAGGCAACACCATTTTTGTTTCCGATAGGTGTACGATTTTGAAAATGTCTCTAAGAGAATATATTTGACTTACTCGAAAATCGGGTAATGAAAACGACTTCGATTTCTAGCAGCACTATATCCCTGTAGATTGCAGTCAATGGTTCATTACATGATCCAAAATCTACAGGAGCAACGATGAAATCGATTTAATTTGACTGAATAACTACTAACTTTAGGACAGTAAAATTCATTATCTGTATTCACCAAAACGTGAGTGACAACCAGCTCACGATGAGTCATGAAGGCCATCTTGGAACCAAAACATGTTTGAACGTGACTTTCAAGAAGAAGAAAAGGGATGCATGCCCGTATCATAAAATCGCTTGTTTAGGTCCAGAGATCACTATCACTTGCTAACAAACATGAGTACCCAAAAAAAGAACTGGTGCTAGCGGGTTCAATATTATTATAATGAAAAAGTCTGAACAAGTGTGTAAGAATGTCAACCTTATGAGTTAGTTGTTTAGAATCTTCAATGACGGATGTTTTAGGTACAAAACAATATAATACTTGGGAACATTGTTTAATAATCACTAGATGACTGATTCTGTTGTCAGTAAAAGAGGATGAATCAGTTGATATAACATGCGTAATATGTGGGGGGGGATGCCTACTCGACTACTGAATGCTTTCTGGCGTTTGGCTAGTGACAGTCCATTATAATATTAAAATTATTCTTACATGAGTGTGGCCCATTGCTAAACATAAAATTGTCAAGAATCCAGTTATCAACAGGGGGGGCTGTACCTAATGATTTGTAATTATGAGACCGGTCAGTGAATGTGTTTTTTGTTTTCCTTTGAGTGTTTTTTTTTTTTAAACACGTTGTATAACGCCGGTCCGCTTAATACTCTGAGGGGTACAATCTCAGGTTATGTGGCAACATGTCTAACCTGACATTGATGTTTACGTGAGTATACCTGCCATTGAATTTCTTGTGTGACAGGACGATGGTATCGCCATTTCCAGGCAAATACCATCGCAACGAGATTTCGGAGGAACCCATGTTCAGCGTGCTCGGGTGGCTCAGGAGCGTTACAAATGTCCCTGGTCGACGGATACCACTATCAAATAGACCAGTTGTACACACGCCAGGTTCTCGAGTGTAAAACAGTCCTAATACCCGGTCGTGACGCTACGAAAATCAGCGTAGGTCAAGTATGGACATACGTCCGCGTACTACAACAGTTTGATCCTGAATCAAACATCTTCGCCATTCACTAGAGCGGTTGAGGGTGTAACAACTGACCGCTAGCTGGTTATATGTCTGCTTACTCATGTTGCCAAACCTGCTGATTTCTGTCTTATCTGTGCTGACGATTACGGGAGATCCCAATTCCAACTTTAGTATAAAGGTACAACAACTCGTTGGTGACGATGACTTCCAGCCGATGCAACTGAGCTGTAAGTGAAACTGAACAGTACATGGGTTTACAACCTCGCAGAAGTCATCTAGTCGAAATCACTTTCCTAAAAACATTTCAGCAGGGACATTAAAACACACACTATAATACTGGCTATTGGGTCTACACACTCGAATGATAGAGTACACACTAAAACAAGTTGACAAGTTTCCGTACTCAACAGCACCAACACAACTACATACACAAGTCAATGTAAACCTCTTGGTTGGATGGCGTCGAGCGGATGCATCCAGGATCACGCATAATCAGAACACCAAGGACTTTATTGACCACTCTTACATCTAGGGGGGGGGTTCAAGCGGTCACAGAAAACATTAGTCATTTGTCTTGATTATCAACAGGTGAAGACAAGTTATGATGATGAACTAAGTCCTGCTTCCAATCCATCGATAATTATTCTTTTTTGTGGACCATCAATGTACGTTTAATATTTAGGGCCAGGTGTTTCTATTAAATTTAAATAGGACAGCATTTGGTGTTGCTGATAAAACTGTAAGAAGTTCAGAACTTGGACAAGATTTACTGTTTAATGACCGATTTGCCCAGTGTGCTGATACGAGCATACTTTGCAGTAATTGAAATTTGCTATTTGTGCAACACTTTTGTTCACGTACCAGTCAAGGTGAATGCAGTTTGTTAGGTCATACGACTGTGTTGACATTTTTACATTAGACATTACAGATGTTTCACAGAAACAGTTTGGATCAATTCCCTCGTCATTATATTAACACAGGAAGACAGTGTTAGAGTGAACTTTTCGATACTAGGTCCTCATTTTCATCGATGGATACTTCCTTGTGATCTATCGTATTATGAACTTTAATATTTGAAGGCCAGAACTGTTTTAATTGGAATAAACGAGTGGCAGCAGGTTGATTAGTGTGGTTGGGGGTTTGTTTTTCATAAAAAATAACTTTGGCCATTACTGTAAAACTGGAGCCGTATTTTTATTGCAACAAACATTGCGCAACACATACATCAATACACATAATTTCCGTATATATTATGTTTAACATGTTATTTGTTTGTATAGTATGTTAGTTTCTATGTCAGCGGGTTGTGTTTAAGGTTGGGCGGCGTACTCACAACAGAATATCCCACGTCATAGAGGGTCCGTTGTGGGCGTTTTCTATAGGTGCAATTTTCTTGATTGAAAATTTGCTGCGACAACTGTTGCTTTTGTGTTAGCTGTGAAGACTGTAATTATTGTTATTTTTGTAATATTTCTTTGTTATTTAGTTTTGTTTTGATTTGTTTGTAATTTGTTGGTCTAACCTTTTCTATCTTTCAGTTCTATTCACAATTTATATTCATATACTGTGACGTCATTTGTGTTGTTATTCTTTGCAGATTCAGTGATTATTTTCATTGATTTCCCTATTTGATTTATTTTGATTTCTGCAAACGTTCTTGTATTGTCAGTCCTATTTGTACTTTACGTATTCTGTTGGTTGACATATGTTTTATATAGGTATATTTCATAAGACACAATTGCCTGTGCACTGCACTTGGATTATGGTATAAACCCTAGTAACCTTATACCGATTATTAATTACTATTATACAAGACCTTATTAAGGCTTGTGACCCACAAAGATATTGGGATGAGTAATATACTGATTAATCAAGTCATTGAGAACTTGTGGTATTATTATTGGTTCAGGTGATTAGTATTATTGTTAGACATCCTGGCTACATTAGAATACTTCATTACACAAGGGAAAGCCCTTGATAAGACTGGTCAACAATTAGAACAATGGGCTGTTGCTCAATATGACAAAGCAATTGCTGCAGAAGAAAGAAAGCTATGCAGAAGAGAAAAGAGCTATGGCTGAAGAGAAAAGGCGTGCTGGAGATTTATTAAAGAGAGAGCTGAGGAAAGGAGATTTGCTGCTGAACAAAAAAAAATTGCAGATGCAGGTGGAGGAAAGAGATTTGAAGCTGAACAAAAAAAAATTAGAAAGAGATGCTGAAGAGAAAAAAAGCAATAAGAGAACATGAATTTGAGTTAGAGAAATTGAGATTGACAAGTATGAGTAATGTTAATCAGGCATCTAGTGGTAATGGTAAACCTTCTACTTACAAGGTTAAGGTTCCACCGTTCAATCAGTCCAGTGACGATATTACATTCTGGCTGGATAGATTTGAACGTTCTTGTCGTACACATAATGTGGATAAATCACAATACGCTAATCAATTATCAGAAAACTTGAAAGGTGAATCTTTGACTAGATTATGCCTTGTAGGAGAAGCAGATAAGGATAATTATGATGTCATTAGGGCGGCTTTGATAAAAAAAATATCAGCTAAGTGAGGAAGGCTATCGCCTTTTATTTAAAACGATGGTGCCTGAGACGGGTGTAGAATTCTCAGAATTCACTGCAAAGGCACGTCTCACAGTTGATCGTTGGATTGAGCTTTCCAAAACAGAAAAAAACGTATGAAGGACTTATGGATTTGTTGCTCAGAGATAAGATTATGTCATGTGTGAACAAACCTTTCCTTGAATTTATACATGAGCGTAAACCAAAATCTCTAAAAGAAATGGAAGAATATTGTTCCCAATATGTCACTGCACACCCCGACGTGACTTTTGGCAACACTAAGATTAAGGAGAGTATGCCAGTTGCTTCAGCAACACCATACAATCCCAATTATTCACACAGATTTCAGGGACCTCAAAACAGATTTGATAAAAAAAGGTAACCATAATAGTTATCAAAACCAAGGTAACCAATCATTTCAGGGTTCTTCTTCAAAGAACTGGAGACGACCTGATAGCTCTCGACACAGGGGTGGTCATAATTATAGGAATTTCCGTAGAGGAAGTAATTATAGAAACTATCAGGGTTATCCGTCTTGGAGTCAACAAGATCATAATTACAGAGATACTCATTATAATGAATATGATAATGGTAACCAAGGGAACTATGACTCAAACCCAAATAGGGGTTACAATAGAGGTAACAATAACTACAGAGGTGATAATAACCGAGGTAGATCTCAATACAAAAGACATAACCCACATTTTCAGGCAAACTCTGCACAACAAGAGTCCCATGAAGCCTATAAACAGAGTAAAGATAATAATGATGCTAGTAATATGGCATGTGCCGCTTTTGATTTTGGGAGAGCATCTCAGTGCCCCCCCAATGCAAAACGTTATTTGAGCCAACCACAGTGTCTACTTTAAGCTGTGGCCATCCTCTTCCTGCTCTTCCGGCATCAGTCGCGCATGATGGAAGAGGTTCTCTTGTCTTACATAAGGGTTTAGTGAATAACAATCCAGTCTCTGTGCTATTTGATTCTGGATGCACCACAATTGGTGTTAGGCAGTCACTCGTAGATCCTTCCCGTGCCACTGGACAAGTAGTCAAATGTGTAACATTTGGCGGCACATTAGAGAAATACTCTACTGCTATCATTAGGATTGCTACTCCTTTCTTTACAGGAGATGTACACGCATGTCTTCTTCCGAATCCGATCGCTGACCTCATCATCGGTCGCATTCATGGAGTCAAAGAATGCACTCCGCAACAAATTTCCACGTGGGAAAGGCAAAACATGCAGATTGCTAACGCTGTAGTCACTAGAGCTCAGGCTCTTAATATGCCTCAAACTTCATCTACTGAAGATAATGAAGTGCATAACCAAGATATCCCTTGGTAATTTCTCGTGACTCGTTTATAAAACAGCAAGAAGATGATCCCACTCTGAAGAAATTCTTCATTCTTGCAACTAAAGGTGATCCGAATAAAGACACAAGTCGTAAATCGTGGATTACAAAGAAGAATGGCGTACTTGTACGTATGGTTCAAGACTCCATTACGTCAAGTCATTCTCAAATCCTGGTTCCCAAGAATTTGAGAGTTAAAATTTTGCAGCACACTCACGACTCTCAGTGTGCTGGACACATGGGTTTTTTCCCGTACTAAGTCAAGAGTCCTTGCGGCTTTCTTTTGGCCATTGGTAAACAAGGACATACGGATTTATTGTCGATCTTGTAAAGTATGTCAGGAAGTTAAATCCAAAGGTCCACGGCATGCTGCCCCCATTCAGGCGGCGGACATTCCTATTCGGCCGTTCCAAAAAATGGCCATAGACATTATTGGTCCATTTAAGATCAAGTCTGCCAGAGGACATCAGTTTATCTTGACGTGTGTTGATATGTGCACACGTTGGCCAGAGGCTATTCCTCTGAAGAGCATTACTACTGATGATATTGCAGATGCTCTTTGGCTTATATTTTCTCGTCTGGGGTTCCCCGGAGAGATATTGTCAGACCATGGCACCCAACTAATATCAGATACCATGTCTCAAGTAATGTCTACTCTGCAGATAGATAGATCTTTAAGTAGTATCTACCATCCAATGTCTAATGGTATGGTCGAACGCCTTAATAGAACACTCAAAAACTTACTGGGGAAGATAACTGAGGATCATCCTCAAGACTGGGACAGAGTTTTACCTGCGGCCCTCTTCGCTTACAGAGAGGTACCCAATGAACATACGGGATTTTCTCCCTTTGAACTCGTCTTTGGCGCGCGTCCGCGTGGCCCTATGTCGTTGCTTCACGATCTCATAACATCTGACAATATTGACGATGACACAAAGTCATCCTACGAATATGTCATCGCGTTGAGACAAAAAATTATCGAAGCATGCAAATTAGCAACTTCTTCTTCTGAATTTGCGAAACAGAAGGCAAGGCAATTTGCCAATAAGAAGAGATGCTTACGACGACTTTGTCCTGGTGACAAAGCATTTGTATTACTACCTTGTAGGGAAAACAGATTACTTATTTCTTGGAAAGGTCCGTACGATATAATATCAAAAATTTCCGATGTCGACTATATTGTCGATATTGATGGGAAGCATAAAACCTTCCACATCAATATGCTTACTGAATTCCATGAACGTCCGGATTATTTGCAACCCATTTTCCAAGCAACGACAATTCTCCAGTACAACATGGTCATTACTCATCACTGTCCGTGATACAGGATGAGGAAACAAGTTTTTCAGATGTAAATCTTCCTCTTCCAATGATCCCACTTCATTCCAGTGAATCATGGAAGAACGTTACTGTCTCTCCTGATTTGTCTCTAGGAGAACAGCGACAAGTTTCAACTATGTTGCAAACATTTCAGGATGTACTCACTGACATCCCTGGACAAACGAATGTCATTCAACATGACATTGTTCTAACTGACCATACTCCTATTAGGGTTAGACCTTATCCTATACCTATACATTTTCAAGCACAGGTCGAGAAAGAGTTGGATGAGATGATAGATTTGAAAATAATCGAACCATCCACCTCTGCATATTCTTCGCCGATGGTTATTGTGCGTAAAAAAGACAATAACATACGTCTTTGCGTTGACTATCGAAAATTGAATCAAGTAACGAAGTTCGATGCCGAACCTATGCCTTTACTGGAAGAGCTACTTACGACTCTCCAAATCTCATTTTTTCACTAAACTTGATTTGTCTAAAGGATATTGGCAAGTTCCTTTATCTGAACGCGCCAAACCTCTCACGGCTTTTTCAACACCTAGAGGTTTGTTCCAATGGAATTTTATGCCTTTCGGTCTTATGAACGCACCAGCTACATTCGTACGCATGATGCGCCGAATCCTATCTTATCGGTCAGATGTCATTGCATATCTAGACGACATCTGTCTTTTCAGCGATACTTGGGAAGATCACTATTCAGGGTTAGATGAATTGCTGTCTACTTTGCGTGAGCACAACCTGACAGCGAAACCCTCTAAAGCCTATATTGGTTTTTAGCGAAATTTCTTTCCTAGGCCACCGAGTTGGTCATGGTTTCCTAAAGACAGAGGACCATAATACTAGTAAGATACTTAACATCTCAATCCCTAAGACAAAAAAACAGGTGAGAAGTCTGTTAGGTCTTATTCAATTTTATGGCAGATTCATTCAGAATCTATCCTCTATCATGGCACCTCTCTCAACACTTCTAAAGAAAGGTTCGCCTAATGTGGTCCACTGGTCTCAGGAATGCCAATGCTCTCTGGATAAGATTAAAACACTGTTTTCAACACCACCTATTTTAGTGCTACCCACTAAAGATAAGACATTCGTTCTTCGTAGTGACGCTTCATCCACTGGGATTGGAGCGGCACTAATGCAAGAGTACTCTGGAACTCTGCATCCCGTAATGTATATTTCCAGAAAACTTAATGCGGCAGAAAGGAATTATTCGGTTTTAGACCGTGAGCTATTAGCTATGGTTTGGTCGATCCTCAAACTACAGAGATTCCTTCTAGGCGCACATTTCATAGTAGAAACCGACCAAAAAGCTCTTACTGCTATACAGAGTAAGAATTTGAGAGCTCGAGGTCTACTCGATATGCAATTGCTCTTCAACCTTTTCATTTCTCTGTGCGAGCTATTCGTGGATCAGATAATGTGATGGCAGACATTCTGTCAAGATGCCCACATGATTCCACATAACTATTAGGGCTTAGACTTCTTGATATGTCTAGTTCTATAGTAGTTCCTTTTCTATATCATGATATAGAAACACATTTGTAATTTAATAATATAATGATTGTATCACTACATAGCGGTTCATTGATGTTTATTCACCGCTGTGCTTTGATGATTTTTTCTTCATAAATCATAAATTTAAGATATCTAATACGAAATGATGATATGAATTTTTTTTAGGCATTGTGTAATTGCCAGAATTGTATTATACTTTGATGACACCTTCCTGGAAAAATATACTTGTAGAGAAATAATTTCTCTCAGTTTATGAGACACATTCTCACCAGTCGCTCCATAAGTCGACTTAGCCTCATATTAGGCGTTATAGGTATTCCTGATATTTTCATCTGCGCATTATTCATGCGTTGTGAGCCTATTGTACGTTGCTCCTAGATGTATTTCAAAAAAAAAAAATGTTCCTTTTTTTCCCGGGAGGTGTGGTAAGACTGTTACGTGCAGTCTTTGAGATCTTACAATATTATACATTGGTATACTTGTTATGTTCGCAAATATTTTGTAAACAAAATAGTGCTTAAGGGAAAGTCATTATTGAGTTACTTCCCTTGAAAGTTGTGTCGGCTCTTTCGATCGAACTCCGCGGATAAGTCCAGTTTTCTGCGATTTATTCGTTGTTTGGGTAATAATAGATTGTTCTTGCTTCAGAATATCTATGGCCTGAATTTATGTGTATTGTTTGTCTGAGTAGGACGAGTCTGTCTTATATCTGTATATCTTTACATATCTAAGTCGAACTATATGTTCTGTTGTCTCTAGAGAGGTCAAAGGCTATTCGGCGGATGTGTCGCTAGAGTGTGTGTTTATTTGGCTTCGTCCTGATGGGGACTGTGTTTTTTTCCTATGTCGGCTTGTCGCCGGGGAAAAAGTGATCTCAGTATTTGTGGGGAAAGTGATAGTCGTCTAGACCTATCGTGTATGCTTTACCCCAGTGTTTATTCGTATTGCCAAGGAATGGCAGAATCATATTTCTGATACCAAGGTAATAATAGACACTCTTATGAACTCTCGTACGAAGCCACCATTTTCGATAGGTACGATTTGAATGTCTAAGAGAATATATTTGACTCGATGAAAACGACTTCGATTCCTAGCAGCACTATATCCTGTAGATTGCAGTCAATTGTTCATGATCAAATCTACAGAGCAATGAAAGATTTTATGAATGACTAACTTTAGGACAGATTCATTATCTGTATCCAAACGTGAGTGACAGCTCACGAGTGAAGCCATCTTGGAACCAAACATGTAGTGACTTTCAAGAAGAGAAAAGGGATGCCCGTATTATCGCTTGATTAGTCCAGAGATCACTGCTACACACATGAGAACCCATTGCTAGCGGTTCATTATTATTATATGGAAAAATATGTGCTGAACATTATGTTGAAGAATCGTCGCTAAACGAGATTAGGTTTAGAAGCCATCTGAAATATTGTTTATAAGCTGACGTGCTCAGTCAGTGAAGTCGGATGATTTATATGTATGGGCGATGCTGAGGGCTTGGCTACTGACAGTCCATTATAATATTATTCTACATGAGTGCCCATGTAACATAACATTGCAAGACCATATCCACTGTACCATGATGTATTATGCCAACCTGTGATTTGTCACTATCTGTGCTGTCGAGTGTGTACGTCCAATTAAACTTTAGTAAAGGTACACAGTCGTTGGTGTCGATGACTTCCAGCCATACATGAGTGTAAGAAAAGAACATTTGTCAACTAAATCTTCCTGGACGATCAGTACAAGCGAACTTTACGCGCTCAGATAAGCATCGATATTATTATGGCCGAATTAGAGCTGCATATCACTATGCAATGTCTATCACACAAATTGCATGGTACAGATCATCTAAGGCTTTTTTCATGGCTATGGGCTGTGGCTATGTGGCTCGCTATCACAAATAATGTGGGGCAGGTCCACTCGCTGGAACTCTTTCTCAGGCTATGAGATAGTCCAGACAAGTGAAATTTTTATGAGGAGTTCAGAAACTGAATTCTGAAAGAAGGGTTCTGGTAAAAACAGTTTCCCCATCATCCGTAAGGGTTTTTAATTGAGCTCTGAGTTTGATTGGAATCTCCCTCAAACATTAATATGATTGGTTTATATCTGTTTTTAGATAGATGATACCCATTTGTTTCATTTCGAATAGAGTTTCTTCCTATACCGCAAGATATATGGGCGTTTTGTTTGGCTCTTTTTTATTACATACTTCTGATTGGGTTGCTTTATTTATTCAGTACTTCAGAATAACTTATGTAGGATTTCCCCCGATGTTGAAATCAACTACTTTAAATATATAATATGTATATATACGAGTATTATATATATTAATATACATATATTATATATATAAATAGTATTTATATATTAATAGTATATATATATTATTATATATAAATATAAATATGAATAATAGCGCATATATTGAAATATATATATAAGTGCCACGGGTGGGGGGGGGGGATAATGAATATGATTGAAGTCCTAAATATTAACTACATATGGGAAACATATCCAGAGTGGTTTCCTGTCTACTCGCTTTGACTAAACGTGTAGGCCATGAAGTAACAAACACAAATAAAGAACTACATTTAGCCCGAAGTAACCAAACACAAAGACAGGTGTGACATATTAATCTCAGCCAGAAATATAACAAACAATAATAAATAGCCCCTGGGGAGTCTTAACTGACAATGGAGATTGCGAATCTGAGGTTGACAGCCCTTAGCTTTGCATATTGTTTTCCCCTGGGAGGGAGTTGTTCGACAGTGTTGTCATTCTCCTATTCCTGCTTTGCCATGAGTGCTTCCTTTCAGTTACCAAATCTGAAGAGGTGAGGTGAGGCCTAGAAGCAAGCGCTGATATTTGCGTGCGATAGCGGCATGCTTTCATCCTCACTAGCTAGTTGCTGGAATAAGAAGCCGTACCACAGTGGCCCTCATGTCTTATCTCGCAACATATTCGATTTGAATATCTCAGCTGCGGTTCGCCCACTGTTCTTTTGTGTCAAGATCTGCCAGTTGTCCCCATATAAGATAACATTTCGGGTGACGACCATCTAGAGAACCATTTCTAGCGAACATGGCCAAGCCAGGTGCAAGCTAGTTCTGAACTTAGCTAACTTTGCCGTGTTTTTCCCGACACCCTATAGTGGAGAGTAGCTTGAGTGTTGTCCTCACGGAATGCATCCCTATGCTTTGAGAGTACCTAAAATACATTACCCAATAGTGGATTAACCCACAAAAACTCAAGAGTATCTAATATTGGCTTCCGATGTATCCTTTGCGCTCAAAATTACTTTTGTTCCGTAGATGATTTATATATGAAGATTAATGGACACTTCTACCTTAAGTGAGAATTCACATTTATATTATCCAGAATGTCCACGCAGTTCAATGTTTGCAATTGGGCTAAAACAATTGTTAATGCACAGATATATCTGGTCCACGTCACCTTTTGTGAAGGATGTCTATAAGCAATGGGTTGTGAACCTGTTTTTCAAGCCCCCAGTTGGTGTACACTAGAAAATACTTTGACATTTCCCTCTTATAGAGGATATAGCTCTGACGTTGTAGCGAACGGCTCCATCATTCTAGGTAAATTTATATATACATTAAATCTTCTGGTGTCTCTAATACAGATTTGCTACTTCATACACATGAAAACTGTAGCCAATAATGCATTGGTTTAGTTTGGTGCAAAAACAGGATCATGTAAGGGGGCAATTTTTTAATAACGGATTCAGTCTTTACACAGTTAAAAATATAATGTGGTGTGTGCATGGAAATATTGTGAAATATTAAGATAAAAGTTTTCGTCACGGAAAAACGTAGGTGAGGATTTACGTGTTGTAGTCGACCGTTTGCTTTCGCCAATTTTAACAAGAAACTTGATTCTAGCTGAGTCCTGCAGCCTGTGGTTCAATCCAATTATGATGATGACGAATAGCTTCTTTCACACTCTCTTCCCACTGTACGGCGGTTAGGGTGGATGCTTTTATCTCTGATCAATACCGGAAGTGTCTAGTGTACAACATCGTCGATGATGGAGTTGTAATCATACCCGATCTTAGAAAAATAAGAAAAACAACAAATGCCCTCTGCATACTTTTGTTTGGAGCATTAAACAGGATTATACGTTACCGCGACTTGTCCGTTCGACAAATTTTAAACTCTCAGAAGAAATTTTAATTCTCGAGCAGTTTTTACGGACAATCTGTAGCTGTAGTTTTATAAGATGGATTGAAAATTTTACCAGTTTTTCTCTGAAGATACAATCAGTGTTACATAATGTCGTAGGCTTGATGATTGTCTGTTAAGAAAGATGATTCGTGCCTGAATCTGGCCCACTTGACACTAAGTTACATAATATCTTACACAAACAGGGGCACTTGCATTAATCGTGCATAATATAAATAGTCTGAAGGGCACATTATGATGTAGTTATCCACTCATCACACACCTCGCCATTAGCCAGTTGAGTCTGGTGGTCATATCTGGACTAAACCAGCATGAGACTGGGGTCAGGTTTTCCCAACGACTTGTATAAAAACTGATGGCCAGCTCTTTGCAGAGTGAGTGGGCCTCATGCATTATATTGTTTTCATATGTTGAGGATGCACCGCCTTAGTATATCACCAATTAGCAATGAAACACTGTATAAATTTTTACATTTAGTAAAAATAAATTCTTGGTTACACTTACCCATAAATAGTGGGAATAACACAATATCCTTGCACACAGTTTAGACTAGTGAAAGGGGAGGAACACAGGTCTCTGTATTAGGTGCGTCGAAATAAACACTTTGGTAGCTGGGAAATTACAAGTTAATTACTCGTGATAATCGGGTGGTTATGCACGAATCTACATGGGATCCGGGGTGTTAACTGGTAGTTTAAGTGGTGGGGAATTCCTGGGAGGTGACTTGTGATAATGGTTTTCATGGTTGGTGAAGTGGATGAGTGTATTAAATTAATTGAGGAGGGGTGGTCGGGGGTATACGGTAGGTCTGTGGAAAGATCGTGGGGACGGGTAAGGTTTCCGGGAAGGACTGGTTATCTGTGAGGAAATGCGAATTATACTTGGAAGGGTGGGTTGAAGGGGCGGGCCTCTCAAATCAACCAATTCAATCGAATTTTGTTCATCATTACGTGGGTAAAGGTGCTTCAAATTCAAAACATACCCTCACGTGTTTCAAAATATTAAATCTAATATCCACGCGTGACATCTTCATATCGTTGCGTCAGACTTCCGCCGGCATCTTGTGCTATCTTCACAAATAAATGTTATGCACTGATACTGCCCCGATATTATCGTCTGCAAATTTGAGAGTTTCCAGACAGATTTATCTGTAATCTCGATACAGAACGTACATCGGAAGCGATTACCTCATTATCTCCCGTCTTGTGCAAATATAGGGATAGTAGCTTGCCAGTTGGAATCCAGTGACGGACCGTCACGTTCAAAGGGATCAATAGAGATGACCATTTCTATCAAATGTGACCAGACGAATGAAGCGAAAACTTATCAATCGCTGATAGGTCAAATTACTTGGCGTTATTACAGTTCTGTCTGGGATCGGCTCAAAGCAAACATGTGAAAATTAAAGATAGTCCCGTGGCCGATACTTCCGTAGGGGTGTGGAGTGTTTGAGACTTCACCCTACTAGATCAAGCATAGAGAGTAAATGATGGTGCATAAAATATGCCACATAATAATGACAGGGGAGAGAAAAATAAGAAAATATAACTCGCACGGGAATGTAATGCAATCCGGCCGGAGTGAACTTGAGATCGCACAACCGTATCGTCACAGAGTGTCCTCTCCAGTGCGCAAGCTTGGGCACATTATATGGAGATCAAGCTGTTTCCCATACAGAATGTTCCCCCTCTCCACGCAGCCAGTAGACCCAGAGGAACGGCAGTAGCCGATGCAGTCTCGTACCAGACACGTCGCAGGATTTGCCAGAATAATTTGGAATCAACATTAGACTGCGTTAGGGTCTCCTACTCCAGATTTATCCTCGGGGTTTACTCTCGAAGCCTTTTCCGTAAAAGGATACTCCTGCAAGGCAGCGGTGGTCTGAATTCAGAGTTTTACCTTCTCTTAGATAGGCTACCAACCAAGGATCACGAGCCCTATCTGCCCGAAGCTGCTGGTTTTAAGGCACCAGTGACTCGCCCTCATCCCTTCTCCCGTCAGTGGAAACAGTTCGGCCGGGCTCACATTCAGTCACACATGAAGTCCTGGAGCTGGGCTTGGTAGTCAGAGGCTATTTGAGGCGCGTGCCATAGAAGTATTATCTGTAGTGGGAGCTTATACTCATTACAACTCCCGACTATGACTACCTTTGGAACCAACAAACACAAAGACAGAAATAAACCTAGCTGGAAGTAACAAACACAAAGACAGAAATAAACCTGGGCAGAAGTAACAAACACAAAGACAGAAATAAATCTAGCCAAAAGTAACAAACACAAAGACAGAAATAAACCTAGCTGGAAGTAACAAACACAAAGACAGAAATAAACCTAGCTGGGAGTAACAAACACAAAGACGGAAATAAAACTTAGCCAGAAGTAACAAACACAACGACATAAATAAACCTAGCTGGAAGTATTAGTAATAAAGACACAGATAAGGTAGACCAGAAACTAGACGGCAGTAACAAACACAAAAGACAGAACTAAATCTAGCCAGAATTAACAAACATAAAGAGAGAACTAAATCTAGCCAAAAGAAACAAACACAAAGACAGACATAAACCTATCTAGAAGTAACAAACACACAGATACAGTAAGCCAGAAACTAGCGAGAAGTAACAAACACAAAGACGTAATTAGATCTAGCCAATTTTATCCATGTATTTTGTCATAGCAGGTGTGTGGTAGTTGTTGACTAAACTGCAGCCTGTATGAAGGGATGAAGAGACACAGGAAAAGTAAAAGAAATATCCTGGCACAGAGACAGAGGAAGGAAGGAATTCTGTTCAGACAGATACAGAGACAAAGGAAGGAAGGAATAGTCTTAGCACAGACAAGGAGACATAGGAAATCGCTTTTGTTAAACATTCTAAAAAGTATTGGCAGAGACAAGGAGACATAGGAAATCGCTTTTGTTAAACATTCTAAACTGCCTTAAAATATATATATATATATATATTAATGGATGTTTCTTATCAGTGTTGGGAGTTGCCTCGCGATACATAAACTACAAACGACGGACTCCGTGGTGTTTGTGTTGTCCCAGAGTACTTTTAGTGAACGGATGTTGTACAGCTATTAGATGGTATGTGTGAGATGAAGATAGTAGCGTATGTATATATATATATATATAGGATAGTTTCTCTGCTCACCAATTATTAGATATTTTTGGCGAATCTAAAAGTATCGTGGCTTGATAATTAGATATTTTTACAGTATGTTTTATCTGCACGCCAACTGGAGCGTGAGGGCAAGGTGATGACAATTTCAATATTTCTTTGAGGGATTTTTGGAAGGCATTCTCCATTAAAGACGAACTCGCTAATCAAGACTGCATGGAATGGCGTTCCGCGGCGACACATGAACGGCGTGTGGGAAAAAAAACTGCGCCCTCAATTCTATCATGACTTTTAAGTCTTTAGCTTTGATGACAATAATATCACAGCTATTAAAGAAGGTGTCAGAAGGGCGTCAAGAGCTGGTTTAGATGGAGGTGAGACGAAAATGAAAATGTAAATTTGCTTGAATCTCAGAAAGTAGAAACTGAGCAATGAGGAGTTGTTGGCTCTGGAGAAGATCACCAAGGAAGAAGATGTTGCAAGCAACTTGCAATCAGCCACCAACAACCACCAGGCCGACAACAACCACCAGGCCGGACAACAACTACGAGGCCGACAACACAGTGAAACGATTAAAGTTAGATCTTCCAGCTTCTTGAATCCTGCCTTATGATTTTGAACAAAGATGATCCTTACATGAAACAGGAGATTTATGGCCAGGAAAGACAATGATAAAATGTGCTTAGCTCCCCACTAAGAAATCCTCAGTGAGCAGAGAAAAAGTCACAAACACAAACAACTCTGAACACCTTCTTCAGGAAATAATTCATTGCTGCATCGCCTGCTTCTCATTCAGATGACTCACCATCCCACCCCTCGTTGAAGTTGATGAAAATAAAGAAGGTAATGGTCTTGCTCCTGTCAATTATGTTTTCTCTACACGTACGTGTACTTAATATGAATGGTATATTCATTTAAACTGTTTACTCTTATGTACGGCATTGGTGAAAAACGCATCTCCCTTACTTTAAATGTTTTTGAATGAGAAAATCCTGTTCTATTTACGCGATTTAGTTGACGCGAGCGCCTCTGGAACTTCTATATCGCGTAAACAAGGAACTACACACGCACACGCATATATATATATATATATATCTATATATATCATATATATATATATATATATGCTATATATATATATATATATATATATATATATATATATATATATGTATGTATGTATGTATGTATGTATGTATGTATGTATGTATGTATGTATGTATGTATGTATGTATGTATGTATGTATGTACCAACATCAGCAAAGATCTCATTAATTAACCCGATGTGTTTCGGTCCTCTCATGTTTTATTTTTCTAACATACACTTTACAGAAAAACAACTTAAAGAAATTGAAGATGAAATTGTGCAACACGTTAGAACATGGTTAGTCCTAAATGAATCATCCACAAGGAGCTATTTCTTCTGTCCAGGTCGAAGGGTGGACTTGGCATACCAAACCCCTTCATATTATACCACCTCTCGACATATTTCATTCCTTATCAGTATGCTCAATTGTGATGATAATCTTGTAAAAACTGCAGCAATAAACTCGTTAGATAGACATATGAAAAAACGTAAAATAGACCAAGTAGGTGAAGATAGGAATAACTTTGCAAGCTACGAGTTAAACGAAACAAACCATCTAGCTAAAAGATCGAAGGTGAATTGGCCAAGATCATTTTGGGTAGAACTGAATGAAGAATGCGCGCGTGAAGGAGTGAGTGTGAAAGTGGATGACAGTGGCCATTACAGTGTACAATTAGACGTAGTGATGAAGATGTAAGTCTAACATACAAGTCAGCAAATGCTTTTTATTCTGGATTTAAATCACATAAACTTAACCTAATTCTAAGTGAACTAAAAAGTAAATCGTCACAAGGGAGAATAGTGCGCGAAATGAAATGTGTAAACCACTCATTGTCATCTAGTTTTCTATCTAATGTTAAATTAAGTGATAAAATACTTTCATTTGCTGTGAGATCGAGGTTACAGTTGCTGGAATGCGAAAGTCTTTTTACATCTATACTACCCACAGACATACACGAAAATGTGCAAAATATGTAACCACCCATACGAAACAGTGTCACATTTATTGAATGGATGTACCAAATTTCAAACATTATACCAAAACAAAGGCACAATAGAGCTGTAGACATTATTTATTGAGAAACTGAAATCTGCATACAATAATAAAAGTGACATAACAATAAACAAAGAGATAATAGTTAAACCATCACTTTTCGGCAGCAGCAACGCCTCATTTAAGACTCATGCCGTAAAACCTGATTTAACAATAATCAATCGACAGAACAAAACAGCTTTTTATAGTGGAGGCAGCAATACCATATGATGCCCATTTAGATAAATGTTACCAACATAAATTTGATAAGTACTATCCATTGACTGCAGAAATTAACGAACTAGGCTACCGTACGCATGTAATCGTACTGATAATTGGTAGTTTGGGTCATGTGCATGCAAAGTGTGTGAGTGGATTAATGTCGCTAGGGTTGCGGAAATTTGAAGCAAAGGTTTTATGTAAATATGTCAGTATTAGTGCAATTATAGGTTCTTACAGAATATGGAAACTTCGATGTAAAAAACACCCATTTTGAATTGCTGGAGATGTTTTCCACACAGTCTACACTCAATTGTGCTCCTCTGTATACTATACCATACGACTATTGTATTTGATGCTATATTTAATATCTCACGCCACTAGCTGTCAAAGTTTTTTTTATGGCAAACAAAATTCTGATAAAACCACTCCATGTAAAAAACAACCATATTGCTCTACTTGAATGGTATTCCTCACACATTTTGTAAACTTCAATAATTCTCATTTTTTGGCAGGGTATACCTTATCATTATATGCCAATGTCTTTTAGGATGCTTAAAATTTTTTATGTATGTGTCACACCAAGGTTCGATGTAAAAAACACCCCACATATAACTACTTGAGACGTCTTCAACACTTTATGTAAATTCTAATGATTCTCCTATTTGCCATGTTGTATCTATTATATCATGTCTGTACATATTAATGTATTTTATGGAGAATAAAGATTCTGATTATGTATGTATGTATGTGTGTATGTGTGTATGTGTGTGTGTGTGTGTGTGTGTGTGTGTGTGTGTGCGTGCGTGCGTGCGTGCGTGCGTGCGTGCGTGCGTGCGTGCGTGCGTGCGTGCGTGCGTGCGTGCGTGCGTGCGTGCGTGCGTGCGTGCGTGCGTGCGTGCGTGCGTGCGTGCGTGCGTGCGTGCGTGCGTGCGTGCGTGCGTGCGTGCGTGCGTGCGTGCGTGCGTGCGTGCGTGCGTATGTATGTATGTATGTATGTATGTATGTATGTATGTATGTATGTATGTATGTATGTATGTATGTATGTATGTATGTATGTATGTATGTATGTATGTATGTATGTATGTATGTATGTATGTATGTATGTATGTATGTATGTATGTATGTGTTACGTGCAGTCTTTGATATCTTACAATATTATACATAGGTAATTTTTTTGTGCTTAAGGGAAAGTCATTATTGAGTTACTTCCCTTGAAAGTTGTGCCATCTCTTCGATCAAACTCCGCGGATAAATCCATTTTACTGCGATTTATTCGTTGTTTGGGTAATAATAGATTGTTCTTGCTTCAGAATATCTATGGCCTGAATTTATGTGTATTGTTTGTCTGAGTAGGACGAGTCTGTCTTATATCTGTATATCTTTACATATCTAAGTCGAACTATATGTTCTGTTGTCTCTAGAGAGGTCAAAGGCTATTCGGCGGATGTGGCTAGAGTGTGGTGTGATTTGGCTTCGTCCTGATAGGGACTGTGTGTTTTCCTATGTCGGCCTGTCGCCGGGAAAAAGTGATCTCAGTATTTGTGGGGAAAGTGATAGTCGTCTAAACCTATCGTGTATGCTTTACCCAGTGTTTATTCGTATTGCCAAGGAATGGCAGAATCATATTTCTGATACCAAGGTAATAATAGACACTCTTATGAACTCTCGTACGAAGCCACCATTTTCGATAGGTACGATTTGAATGTCTAAGAGAATATATTTGACTCGATGAAAACGACTTCGATTCCTAGCAGCACTATATTCTGTAGAATGCAGTCAATTGTTCATGATCAAATCTACAGAGCAATGCAATGTTTTATGAATGACTAACTTTAGGACAGATTCATTATCTGCATCCAAACGTGAGTGACAGTTCACGAGTGAAGCCATCTTGGAACCAAAACATGTAGCGACTTTCAAGAAGAGAAAGGGGATGCCCGTATTATCGCTTGTTTAGTCCAGAGATCACTGCTACACATGAGAACCCGTTATTAGCGGTTCAATATTATTATATGAAAAAAATATGTGCTGAACATTATGTGGGAGAATCGTCGCTAAACGAGATTAGGTTTAGAAGCCATCTGAAATATTGTTTATAAGCTGACGTGCTCAGTCAGTGAAGTCAGATGATTTATATGTATGGGCGATGCTGAGGGCTTGGCTACTGACAGTCCATTATAATATTAATCTACATGAGTGCCCATGTAACATAACATTGCAAGACCATTTATCCACTGTACTATGATTTATTATGCCAACCTGTGATTTGTCACTATCTGTGCTGTCGAGTGTGTACGTCCAAATAAACTTTAGAAAAGGTACACAGTCGTTGGTGTCGATGACTTCCAGTCATACATGAGTGTGAGAAAAGAACATTTGTCAACAACACGAACCCTTATCATCATTCGCACATTGTACACTCAATCCATGTCTACACACCACTGCGTAGGTCAAGTTGACATTCCATACACTACAGTGGAGCAAACAACACCATAGAGATCTTATCAACTGATGATGATGATGATGTCTGCTTCCATCCAACATATATCTATCTTTTGGGTGGATATCATTAACGGGAATAAAAATCCAACATTATCAACCTGATCAACTGGTGGACCAGCTTTCTGGGTTTGACCTCGCAGAAGTTCAGAAGTCAACAGATTACCGATACCAGACCGTTTCCTGTGGCTGATACGACACACTTGCAGTATTGGTTTGCTCTTTGTCAACACTTCGTCACGTGACCTGTCAAGTGAATGCAGTATGTAGGCCAGCGTTGTTGACAGTTTTACATTAGACATTACAGAGTTTCACAGAACAGTTGGATCAATTCTTGTCAATGTTAACAGGAAGACAGTATTTGTGTACTAAGAAGTCCTATTTTCATCGATGGATCTTCTTGTTTTCCATATATGAACTTTAATATTTAAGGCCAGAATGTTTAATTGAATAAAGTGGCAGTTTGTTTATGTTCATAAAAAATAACTTTGCCATTACTGTAAAACTGAGCCTATTTTGCAACACATACTATCATACACATAATTTATATATATTTATGTTTACATGTTATTTGTTTGTATAGTATGTTAGTTTCTATGTCAGCGGGTTGTGTTTAAAGGTTGGGCGGCGTCCTCACAACAGAATATCCCACGTCATAGAGGGTCCGTTGTGGGCGTTTTCTATAGGTGCAATTTTCTTGATTGAAAATTTGCTGCGACAACTGTTGCTTTTGTGTTAGCTGTGAAGTCTGTAATTATTGTTATTTTTGTAATATTTCTTTGTTCTTTAGTTTTGTTTTGATTTGTTTGTAATTTGTTGGTCTACTCTTTTCTATCTTTCAGTTCTATTCACAATTTGTATTCATATATTGTGACGTCATTGGTGTTGTTATTCTTTGCAGATTCAGTGATTATTTTCATTGATTTCCCTATTTGATTTATTTTGATTTCTGCAAACGTTCTTGTATTGTCAGTCCTATTTGTACTTTATGTATTCTGTTGGTTGACATATGTTTTATATAGGTATATTTCATAAGACACATTTGCCTGTGCACTGCACTTGGATTATGGTATAAACCAGTACCTGATTATTATTACTATTATACAAGACCTTATTAAAGGCTTGTGACCCACAGATATTGGGATAGTATACTGATTAATCAAGTCATTGAGAACTTGTGGTATTATTATTATTATTTCAGGTGATTAGTATTATTGTTAGACACCATGTCTACATTAGAATACTTCATTATACAAGGGAAAGCCCTTGATAAAACTGGTCAACAATTAGAACAATGGGCAGTTGCTCAATATGACAAAGCATTAGCTGCAGAAGAGAGAAGAGCTATGGCAGAAGAGAAAAGATTAGCTGCAGAAGAAAGAAAAGCTATGGCGGAAGAGAAAAGATTAGAAAGAGAAGCTGAGGCTGCTGCTGAACAAAAGAAATTACAGATGCAGGTGGAGGAAAGGAGATTTGAAGCTGAACAAAAAAAATTAGAAAGAGAAGCTGCTGCGGAACAAAAAAGATTAGACAGTGAAGCTGAAAAAAAAAGATTAGACAGGGAAGCTGAACAAAAAAAATTAGAAAGAGAAACTGCGGCTGAACAAAAAAGATTAGACAGTGAAGCTGAACAAAAAAGATTAGACAGGGAAGCTGAACAAAAAAGATTAGACAGGGAGGCTGAACAAAAAAGATTAGATGCTGAAGAGAAAAAAGCAATAAGAGAACATGAATTTGAGTTGGAGAAATTGAGATTGACAAGTATGAGTAATGTTAATCAGGCATCTAGTGGTAATGGTAAACCTTCTACTTACAAGGTTAAGGTTCCACCGTTCAATCAGTCCAGTGACGATATTACATTCTGGCTGGATAGATTTGAACGTTCTTGTCGTACACATAATGTGGATAAATCACAATACGCTAATCAATTATCAGAAAACTTGAAAGGTGAATCTTTGACTAGATTATGCCTTGTAGGAGAAGCAGATAAGGATAATTATGATGTCATTAGGGCGGCTTTGATAAAAAAATATCAGCTAAGTGAGGAAGGCTATCGCCTTTTATTTAAAACAATGGTACCTGAGACGGGTGTAGAATTCTCAGAATTCACTGCAAAGGCACGTCTCACAGTTGATCGTTGGATTGAGCTTTCCAAAACAGAAAAAACGTATGAAGGACTTATGGATTTGTTGCTCAGAGATAAGATTATGTCATGTGTGAACAAACCTTTCCTTGAATTTATACATGAGCGTAAACCCAAATCTCTAAAAGAAATGGAAGAATATTGTTCCCAATATGTCACTGCACACCCCGACGTGACTTTTGGCAACACTAAAATTAAGGAGAGTATGCCAGTTGCTTCAGCAACACCATACAATCCCAATTATTCACACAGATTTCAGGGACCTCAAAACAGATTTGATAAAAAAAGGTAACCATAATAGTTATCAAAACCAAGGTAACCAATCATTTCAGGGTTCTTCTTCAAAGAACTGGAGACGACCTGATAGCTCTCGACACAGGGGTGGTCATAATTATAGGAATTTCCGTAGAGGAAGTAATTATAGAAACTATCAGGGTTATCCGTCTTGGAGTCAACAAGATCATAATTACAGAGATACTCATTATAATGAATATGATAATGGTAACCAAGGGAACTATGACTCAAACCCAAATAGGGGTTACAATAGAGGTAACAATAACTACAGAGGTGATAATAACCGAGGTAGATCTCAAAACAAAAGACATAAACCACATTTTCAGGCAAACTCTGTACAACAAGAGTCCCATGAAGCCTATAAACAGAGTAAAGATAATAATGATGCTAGTAATATGGCATGTGCCGCTGTTGATTTTGGGAGAGCATCTCAGTGCCCCCAATGCAAAACGTTATTTGAGCCCACCACAGTGTCTACTTTAAGCTGTGGCCATCCTCTTCCTGCTCTTCCGGCATCAGTCGCGCATGATGGAAGAGGTTCTCTTGTCTTACATAAGGGTTTAGTGAATAACAATCCAGTCTCTGTGCTATTTGATTCTGGATGCACCACAATTGGTGTTAGGCAGTCACTCGTAGATCCTTCCCGTGCCACTGGACAAGTAGTCAAATGTGTAACATTTGGCGACACATTAGAGAAATACTCTACTGCTATCATTAGGATTGCTACTCCTTTCTTTACAGGAGATGTACACGCATGTCTTCTTCCGAATCCGATCGCTGACCTCATCATCGGTCGCATTCATGGAGTCAAGGAATGCACTCCGCAACAAATTTCCACGTGGGAAAGGCAAAACATGCAGATTGCTAACGCTGTAGTCACTAGAGCTCAGGCTCTTAATATGCCTCAAACTTCATCTATTGAAGATAATGAAGTGCATAACCAAGATAATCCCTTGGTAATTTCTCGTGACTCGTTTATAAAACAGCAAGAAGATGATCCCACTCTGAAGAAATTCTTCATTCTTGCAACTAAAGGTGATCCGAATAAAGACACAAGTCGTAAATCGTGGATTACAAAGAAGAATGGCGTACTTGTACGTATGGTTCAAGACTCCATTACGTCAAGTCATTCTCAAATCCTGGTTCCCAAGAATTTGAGAGTTAAAATTTTGCAGCACGCTCACGACTCTCAGTGTGCTGGACACATGGGTTTTTCCCGTACTAAGTCAAGAGTCCTTGCGGGGTTTTTTTGGCCATTGGTAAACAAGGACATACGTATTTATTGTCGATCTTGTAAAGTATGTCAGGAAGTTAAATCCAAAGGTCCACGGCATGCTGCACCCATTCAGGCGGCGGACATTCCTATTCGGCCGTTTCAAAAAAATGGCCATAGACATTATTGGTCCATTTAAGATCAAGTCTGCCAGAGGACATCAGTTTATCTTGACGTGTGTTGATATGTGCACACGTTGGCCAGAGGCTATTCCTCTGAAGAGCATTACTACTGCTGATATTGCAGATGCTCTTTGGCTTATATTTTCTCGTCTGGGGTTCCCCGGAGAGATATTGTCAGACCATGGCACCCAACTAATATCAGATACCATGTCTCAAGTAATGTCTACTCTGCAGATAGATAGATCTTTAAGTAGTATCTACCATCCAATGTCTAATGGTATGGTCGAACGCCTTAATAGAACACTTAAAAACTTACTGGGGAAGATACTGAGGATCATCCTCAAGACTGGGACAGAGTTTTACCTGCGGCCCTCTTCGCTTACAGAGAGGTACCCAATGAACATACGGGATTTTCTCCCTTTGAACTCGTCTTTGGCGCGCGTCCGCGTGGCCCTATGTCGTTGCTTCACGATCTCATAACATCTGACAATATTGACGATGACACAAAGTCATCCTACGAATATGTCATCGCGTTGAGACAAAAAATTATCGAAGCATGCAAATTAGCAACTTCTTCTTCTGAATTTGCGAAACAGAAGGCAAGGCAATTTGCCAATAAGAAGAGATGCTTACGACAACTTTGTCCTGGTGACAAAGCATTTGTATTACTACCTTGTAGGGAAAACAGATTACTTATTTCTTGGAAAGGTCCGTACGATATAATATCGAAAATTTCCGATGTCGACTATATTGTCGATATTGATGGGAAGCATAAAACCTTCCACATCAATACGCTTACTGAATTCCATGAACGTCCGGATTATTTGCAACCCATTTTCCAAGCAACGGACAATTCTCCAGTACAACATGGTCATTACTCATCACTGTCCGTGATACAGGATGAGGAAACAAGTTTTTCAGATGTAAATCTTCCTCTTCCAATGATCCCACTTCATTCATTCCAGTGAATCATGGAAGAACGTTACTGTCTCTCCTGATTTGTCTCTAGGAGAACAGCGACAAGTTTCAACTATGTTGCAAACATTTCAGGATGTACTCACTGACATCCCTGACAAACGAATGTCATTCAACATGACATTGTTCTAACTGACCATACTCCTATTAGGGTTAGACCTTATCCTATACCTATACATTTTCAAGCACAGGTCGAGAAAGAGTTGGATGAGATGATAGATTTGAAAATAATCGAACCATCCACCTCTGCATATTCTTCGCCGATGGTTATTGTGCGTAAAAAAGACAATAACATACGTCTTTGCGTTGACTATCGAAAATTGAATCAAGTAAGTAACGAAGTTCGATGCCGAACCTATGCCTTTACTGGAAGAGCTACTTACTCGACTCTCCAAATCTCATTTTTTCACTAAACTTGATTTGTCTAAAGGATATTGGCAAGTTCCTTTATCTGAACGCGCCAAACCTCTCACGGCTTTTTCAACACCTAGAGGTTTGTTCCAATGGAATTTTATGCCTTTCGGTCTTATGAACGCACCAGCTACGTTCGTACGCATGATGCGCCGAATCCTATCTTATCGGTCAGATGTCATTGCATATCTAGACGACATCTGTCTTTTCAGCGATACTTGGGAAGATCACTATTCAGGGTTAGATGAATTGCTGTCTACTTTGCGTGAGCACAACCTGACAGCGAAACCCTCTAAAGCCTATATTGGTTTTAGCGAAATTTCTTTCCTAGGCCACCGAGTTGGTCATGGTTTCCTAAAGACAGAGGACCATAATACTAGTAAGATACTTAACATCTCAATCCCTAAGACTAAAAAACAGGTGAGAAGTCTGTTAGGTCTTATTCAATTTTATGGCAGATTCATTCAGAATCTATCCTCTATCATGGCACCTCTCTCAACACTTCTAAAGAAAGGTTCGCCTAATGTGGTCCACTGGTCTCAGGAATGCCAATGCTCTCTGGATAAGATTAAAACATTGTTTTCAACACCACCTATTTTAGTGCTACCCACTAAAGATAAGACATTCGTTCTTCGTAGTGACGCTTCATCCACTGGGATTGGAGCGGCACTAATGCAAGAGTACTCTGGAACTCTGCATCCTGTAATGTATATTTCCAGAAAACTTAATGCGGCAGAAAGGAATTATTCGGTTTTAGACCGTGAGCTATTAGCTATGGTTTGGTCGATCCTCAAACTACAGAGATTCCTTCTAGGCGCACATTTCATAGTAGAAACCGACCAAAAAGCTCTTACTGCTATACAGAGTAAGAATTTGAAGAGCTCGAGGTCTACTCGATATGCAATTGCTCTTCAACCTTTTCATTTCTCTGCGAGCTATTCGTGGATCAGATAATGTGATGGCAGACATTCTGTCAAGATGCCCACATGATTCCACATAACTATTAGGGCTTAGACTTCTTGATATGTCTAGTTCTATAGTAGTTCCTTTTCTATATCATGATAGATACACATTTGTAATTTAATAATATAATGATTGTATCACTACATAGCGGTTCATTGATGTTTATTCACCGCTGTGCTTTGATGATTTTTTTTTTCATAAATCATAAATTTAAGATATCTAATACGAAATGATGAATGAATTTTTTAGGCATTGTGTAATTGCCAGAATTGTATTATACTTTGATGACACCTTCCTGGAAAAATATACTTGTAGAGAAATAATTTCTCTCAGTTTATGAGACACATTCTCACCAGTCGCTCCATAAGTCGACTTAGCCTCATATTAGGCGTTATAGGTATTCCTGATATTTTCATCTGCGCATTATTCATGCGTTGTGAGCCTATTGTACGTTGCTCCTAGATGTATTTCAAAAAAAAAAAAAAAAAGTTCCATTTTTTTTTTTTTTTCCCGGGAGGTGTGGTAAGACTGTTACGTGCAGTCTTTGATATCTTACAATATTATACATAGGTAATTTTTTAGTGCTTAAGGGAAAGTCATTATTGAGTTACTTCCCTTGAAAGTTGTGCCATCTCTTCGATCAAACTCCGCGGATAAATCCATTTTACTGCGATTTATTCGTTGTTTGGGTAATAATAGATTGTTCTTGCTTCAGAATATCTATGGCCTGAATTTATGTGTATTGTTTGTCTGAGTAGGACGAGTCTGTCTTATATCTGTATATCTTTACATATCTAAGT